>VDFB02271358.1:356770451-356821193 GCA_007258455.2 Sequoia sempervirens | reverse complement strand
AAAATTGAATGCACATTTAGGATTAGAAGGATCTCTCTAGATGTCTAATAGAATTTTAGATAATGGTCTAGATTGGAACAAGGGATGATCTTGTAGTCAAACACTATTTTTGGAATGTCCTCATTAAATTTTAATTAATTTCAACAAATTAGTACTATGAATCATATGTTTTCAAAATTGAATGCACATTTAGGATTAGAAGGATCTCTCTAGATGTCTAATAGAATTTTAGATAATGGTCTAGATTGGAACAAGGGATGATCTTGTAGTCAAACACCCAGTTGCTCCTAACCAAATTGGTGTTTGTGTGTATTTGTCTAATGCACTAGGCTTGTATAAATGGGAGTATAATGTTACTATGGTTTGTACTAGACAAAACATTTCTCATGTAGTGGGAGAGTTGAGTTGTTTTACGTCTAATCCTCTATGAGATCATTAGGGTGCAATCAAAAAAGGCTTTAAAAATTATGAGGTACCTTCAAGTACTCTATTTTTATTATTATTATCATGGTGATTCTCTTAGGGACCAATAATCAATGGATATGCATAGATTCATGGATTCAAATTGGGAAAGAGATGTTGACATTAGAAGATCCATAAATGGATATATGTTTATTTTATTTGGTGGTGTTATTAGTTAGACAAATAAGAACATAAATGTCTACTACCATTGCTATAAAATATAATCAAAATTATATAAGATTATATTTAAATATATATTTAGTTTCTAACATTTTTTTAATGGAAGATTTTATATCATTTATAAGATTGTTTTGCTACTTGATACAAGAGCATAAATTTTATTTGATTTATAGAAAAGTACTAAGGGTATCCAAATTAGTCACTGATTTAGTCATTTATAGCTATGTTGCAAAAAATGACTAGAATTTAGTCATTTTTAGTTGTTGTGACTAAATTTTTTAGTCACATAGTCATTTATTTTCCAAATTCTATTAGTGGAATATTGTGGAAACCCATGTCACATCTTACACCTTCATCTTGGATAATACCCAAGATGTTCAATTGGAGATCGCTAGTCAACAATTGAATATCTTGATACCTGGAGTGTCTGTTTGCATGGTTGACACGAGTCCCTCCATTATTACTGCTAACACCACCACTGCACATGAGGAGATCCCTATGGTTAGGTTGAATTGAGTCCCTCTAGGTTTTTAGGGTTTCACATTTGGGATTCATAATGTCTCCACCTATGGTTCTCATGCTAGTGTCAATGCTAGTTTTGGTGCTAGTTATTATGTGGGTGTTGGTGTTGGTGTTGGTGCTTCTGCAAGTGGTTCTACTAGTCACACTTCATCTACAAACATTTTCCTTAATGGTTTCTTGCAAAACATGGGATGAATTCAATCTCAGCTAATTAATTTGGCTAGCTCATCTTCTCAAATTATGTTTCAACCCTATTGTCATCACAATCCTTTATCTTTTAATATCCTAAACACCCCCATCTCACAAGGGATGGAAATTCTTAATTTTGAGAAGTATAGTGGTCGAGGGGACCTGCAAACTCACGTCTCATCCTTTAACAACATGTGTATGGATTTGTTTCATCATGATGCACTTCTAGCAAAATTATTCTCACATTCTCTTAAGGGTGCTGACTTGAAGTGGTATTGTTGTTTGCTTGATAATTTTTTCTTCTCATTCAATCAACTTGTAAATCAGTTCCTCCAACAGTTCTAGGACAATATTGGGCTGAAGGTCACATTTACCGAGCTCATATGGTGTAAGCAGGGGGCTCATGAGAAGGTCATTGATTTTATAACTCATTATCAGGCCCTTTTCTCTCAGATCTCCTATCCCTTGCCTGACTCCAATGTGTGGAAAGTGTTCATAAAAAATTTGCAGCCAGTACTACAAGATAAATTCCTTCTAATGAAATATATATTTGTCGCCCATCTGTGTGTTTTTTTTCATGAGTACCAATAAACAGTTGCACAGTATGAGGGTTCTTCCTCATCCTCTTGTCAGGATGGTCAATCAACTGTGTCAATCTCTGGTGAGTAGAAAAAATAAAGTAGTTGCAAACATGGTATTTTTTCTCACTGATAAAAATTCTGCAAGATGAAACAAAATATTCACAAAATTATCTGAATCTTATAGTAATGTCTTGCAAAAACTATTAAAAGATGGAATAATAACTCTCCCAAATATTAGACCGTTGTCTAAGCCATATCCTTAATGATACAATGCAAAAGAGTTTTGTCAATATCATTGAGTCTCAAGTCATGATACCAAGAGATTTGTGCATCTTTGCTATGTGATACAAGACCACATTGATAACGGTACCATCTGACTTGATGACAAAAAATAGAATTCAAACAAATTTGTTGCAAATCCCAACAATCAGCTACAGATCTGCATAGATCCATTCTTGTTTCATTCTTCCAACCTTGTCGCCCCTTCTTCTTCTTATAATTCGACACCATCTGAGTATGTAAACTTAGTTTCATTTACTTTATTCCTCCCTTAGATCATGTGAATGTAACTCTTGATATTGCATTCACCTCACATGACCTACCTTTGAACAAGGAGCCCTCTTCATTGTACATTCTCACTCATGTCAACAATAACGTTGTAACAGGAATTATGGTTGACCCTACGAGTTGAGTGAATGTTATCATGAAAGAGACTCTCTTTATAAATAATTTACATAAGAAGTATGAGGAAGTGTAGACTATGCTTCACATGCATGATGGTTTGTTTGTTGTACCTATTGGCTCTATTTCTCTATCGGTCCTAGTAGGACATAAAATCTCGAAAGTCCCATTTGTAGTGTTTCCCCAACCTAATCTATTCAGAATGAGACTAGGCATTCCATTCCTTGTCTCCATGAATACATTTACCTCGATTGTCCACAAATTTTTGAAGGTTTCCCACGAGGGTATCATGCATACTATCTAGGATACTAGGTATTAACCATTGATATCACACGAAGGCTTCTCCCTCAATCTATTTTGGCCTACCTCAATTGGACATCTGCCTCCTAGAGGGGACCTTCTCTATAAATCTTATTTCAAGTAAAAGAATGGGGGCTTAATGCCGAAAAGTAGTTTTCCTCTGTTTGATCAACTGATTTCTTTAAATGCTTCCCTGCATGCATAGTAGCACACTTCATCCTCAACCCCTCCAAAGGGGAAGGAAAAGAAATATCTTTCCCTTGGGCCTTCCCCCTCTCCTTATGTTCTACCTTCTTCTGCACCTTCTACTTCTTCTTCCCAACCTTTGGTGGCATCTTTCATTCCTTCTACTGTGCCTAGCACAAGAAGAGGAAAAATGCCCACATTGTGAAAGTCAAAGGCATAGGTTTTCATCTTCTAGTTCTACCCACAATGCCTTGACCCACCCTTTATGGCAAGGGGAAGCATTCCTGTGGGGTTGATCTTGCATCTTGACCTCCAAGGCCTCCTCCTGTTCCTCCACCTGCACCTAAGACAAGGAAAGGAAGGGGGCTCATTTTCAAGACACCTATGTCTCTTTCTATTTTTGTGTCTCCTACTACTCCTCCTCAGGAATCCACCCTTCCATTAGCCATGGTTCTGGTGGTTGCTCCTCTGATAAAATAGGATCTTTTGGCCTCTTCTCAGGTTGCATCCTCTAGTTCCCATAGTTTTTGTAATCGTCTTGTGTGAGAGTGTAAGCATCAGTGAAAGGCATTGGCTAAGGAGCATGTTGCCTCATAGAAGACCAGAGAGGAGCCTTTTACTTCTACTTTTGTTATTTTTGTCTTTATTGCTCTTGTCTCAACTTATTTTTCTTCCTGATTTCCCATCACCTTTGTGCTTATTTTGGCTTCGTTAGTGGATCCTAATGAGCCTCACTCCAAAAGGGTACAAGTGTTCATCTCTCCCTCTACAAAGTCGCTCCTTATTACCTCTCTTCCTTATTTTTCTCCTCTTTTGCAACTTGTTGACATTCCTTTCACAAAGGTGGTGTCCTATGTGGCTTCGTCTCCTTCTCCATATTTTTCTTTAACTATGAGTATCCAACATCCTTTGTTGAAGCGCAAGTCGAAGAGAAACCTCGCTTTGAGTGATGGTTGAAAAAAGTTGTCTTTGTCTTTTCAGTCTTGTTTTTCCTTGGCCTATGTTGTCCTTGTGATGGAGGTCACACCTACCTCCCTGGAGTTTGTCACTACCCCTCTTCCTAAGGATGGCACTAACTCTCAGGTTTCTTGTCCTCCCATCTAGTTGCAACATGCCACTCTTGAGAAGTTCATGTTCAATTCGTTGGAGGAAATCTCAACTTTTTCTTCGATCTTTGTTAGATCGATGACTAATCTTGCAATAGTTTGATGATAGAAACCTTGAGGGGCCTTCTTCCTTAGCTTTTGTTGTAGGTGATTCAATTGGTACAACCCTAGCTATCCCTCTCCTATAGGCTCATCTTCCCTCCTCGTATGATGATCTAGATTGGGAGCAGGACAACCTGCTAATGGAGTTGGACTAGAGCAGCGCATTCTTCATCTTTAGATTAGCTTTGCATGTTTATTTATGTTCCCCCATGCTTGTCTATTTATGTTTGTGCTTTCGCCTAGAGGACCATTTCTACCCTTGTACACACTTGCATACAGGAGAGAAACTTTGTCATACACTTCTATTTGTATCAACATTCTTTTATATGTCATAAATTTTGGCTTTCACATCAGGAACGATGCAAAGCATTGGCGCATTTAGGACTCTTCCATGTTGCCCTGATTTTTATTTTTATTTATACTATCTTCATGTGCTCTTCTTCCCATTCTGAAACATTTGAGGATGATGACATTTCATACATATATTATACTATATTTATCTATCTATATCTACAAGTAGTTCTGACCTTGAATAATCAGATTGTCATGTGCTCTTGATTTCTTCATCTATGCTTTTATCTTTCGTGATGTTGCGGTTTATGTGTTGTCCCTCACGTGAAAAAATTCCACAAATACATATCGCTATGTATTTTGTGCCACATCTCTTTTCTTTCTCTTCTCCTTAGAATGACATGTGCTCCTTTGCATAGCCCACATCATAAGTGGGGCTATCATATATTCTTAATTTTCAAAAGTTTCAAAAATATTTCTTGATGTATTATGTCTCGTCATCTATCTTGGGCGCAACCTAACTAGACTTGTTTTGTATTTTTTATGACTATCCTACAACATAGTTTGCAGTAGCCACATGCATATCTGCTTGTTGTATGGTCTCTAGCCATGTAGCCATACCAATCAGTGTTGTCTTTTATTTGATCAAACTATGTCATGTTTTGTCTATGGAAATTCTATCACGTGTATTTTTTTTCTTTTTTCCTAACATATTTATATGTAGCTAACATTTTTTTGGTGAGATTACAATGAACTTTCCAGAATTGAAGACTTATGTACTCTTCGTGTCTTGGTTGAGCTTCTCTACAACACATATATTGGATTGAAGGTTTGCTTCCTCTTTCTCATGGGTATATTCTCTTCAACCTCTTTCTACTTGATCTCACACATGTTCAAATACATATGCTCACCAAAGTGGGGGAAAATGTAATGTTGTAATATTGCACCCTTATGCAATTTCACATCACATTAACCTTTACTTTAGCTTAATGAGATGATAATGCAAATTCCCTTGCTCCCCACCTTCATTTTTTCCCTTAACCTTGTCATTTTCTATCGGTGGGGGAATTTTTGTCTAGGACACTTTTGCATCGTGTAGACATTTGTGTGTTTCACAAACATCCTAACAAGATTCCTAATCCTATGGTCGTTAGGACGTTACACTTCCACCTACCCGCGAAGTGTAACGTCTCTGCAATCACAGACACGCCCAAAAATGACCTGCTTGCATACAATTCTTCATTTGAACTCATATTTTCCCCTCTCATTCATTCATTTTGAATTCATTCTATCAATCTCTCACTCTTTCAACTTACTCACATTCTCTCATTCTTGCAAATCCATTCTCATTCTACACCTTCATTCTTTCTATTCTACACCAAGCTCTTGCACATTTGTGGCTCTATGTCTCAAGCTCTCTCAAGGAATTGCACTTCCTCTCAGCTTCACAAGCTCATTGGAGGGAGGGTAATGCTTCCTTTTTGTTGCATTTTCATTCTTACTAAATAGCATATTATTATCTTGCATGTTTTTTATTATTGTCTTGTCATTTCTTATCATCTATTATCTATCTTTCTATCTTGTTGTCTCTTTGGCTATTCATGGAGGTTGAAACACCAAAGTGACGATTTGACCAAGGTAAGCCTCGAAAATAACCCCAACACTTTTATTGTTTCTATGTGTGCAAGTTGTCTATGAGGAGCTTTGCAGGAGGCTCCATAGTTGGACCACCCATGAGTTCATCCATTTTCTTCCACTACTTTTCATTTCATTAAATAGTTTATTTATCTATTCATTTAGTATTCTTCTTGTTGCTTTTTTCTTGTATTTTCAGCATTCTTTTTAGTCTAGTTAAATTTTTGGGCTTTAGTTTCTGAGTAGTTAGTAGACCCTAATTGTTTCTGGTGACTCACTATGTCTTTGGTTCGTACAAGATGCCAATGTGCACTAGGACGTCAGTGCGTCACGCTATCATCCTTGGTCTGCGTTTTCATCCTTTGGATGAGAGCTTTTCTATCTATCTTCTAAGACCTTTGAGGTTTGTTCACTTGGCTTCTGAAGTTATTTTTCATAAACAATCATAAAACCTAAAAAACATTGCATAAAATCTCCCTTAGTTATCCCCTGTCACTTGAGCTTTTGTCCTTGAGGTAATAGAGAGTTATTTGCCCCTTGTAGACTCTTCCCTATCCTAGAGACTCAAGAGTAGTGAATCCTATCCATTACACATACGTACCCCATGGATATGTAAAGGTTGTCTTCTCTTGATCTTCTAGAGCTATTTTGATTTGATTATACCTATTGGATCCATCTAAGAATGAAAATTATTGCTTCCCTACTAATTAATCTAGCACTTGATCAATAAAAGGAAGGGGAAAGTGGTCTCTTTTGGTTGTTGCATTTAATTTTATGTAATCAACACACCCTCCATTTTCCTCCCATTTTGGGCACAATCACTAATGGAGACACCCATTGGCTATGAGATATTGGATAAATGAACCTTGCATCTATGTCATAGAAAAAAAGGACCTCTTGGTTGACATGGGATTAATTCATGACAAAATGGACTTAATGAGGTCTTAATCTAGTGTTGTGAGGCATTTTATGCATCCACACTAGGTCTTGGACCCTTGCAAGTTGAATACCATGCTTTTATTGATGTCTTGTAAAAGTGTTGTAAAGTGTTGTAAGATACTTTCACACTTTTCTAGACTTAATAAACCTATTTCTCCCTAATTTAACATTATAAAACATATTTAACTACATCTTCACATCAATTTAAAAGGATTTTAACTTAAACCTAATGTTAAACTAGTGTTGTAATGTGTCTTGCACATTCGCATTGGTTCTTGTGACTTCCTAGGCTATGCGACCTCATTTTAGTGTTGCAAAGTGTATTTAATCACACTTTCACATTGATTTATGTGTCTCAAGCCCTATTTTACATTCACATCATCACTAATCATCCCATATTAACCCATATTGTGCATCCTGAGGCTTAAATTGATCAAATAACTGACAAAGTTGCACTTTAAACCTTATTTCCTTATCTCCTAGCTTCCTAGCTATCAAATTGGATCCTGTGAGACCCATTCACCATGCATGGTGAATCAATCCCATCCAGGTGGGACCCATTCACCATGGGTGGAAATTGAGTCCCATTTGGCCCAATTTTGACCTTTGAGCGAGAAAAAAAGTGAAATTTGAGTTTAATTTTATTTCATGTCGGCCTGTGATGAGGTATTAACGGGTAAAATAGGTGAATTTCCTATAAATACAACCTAAGTCTTAATTTACATCTCTCAACTCAATTTTACATCTCTCATCATTCATTCATCATCTATCTTCTCTATCAAGTCAAGCAAGCTAGGGTTTCATTATTGAGATAGGTTCAAAAGTCATTCAAGGGCATATTCTTCATGTTTTATTGTAGACATTCAAGATCAATCTTCATGGAAAGGTAATCAACTCCATTATTACATGTTTCATTACATTCTTTCATCATTTTTATTTAATTACCTAAAAGGGGTTTGACCAAGGCAAACCCCCATGCCCTAACATTCAACATTTCTCCTTCTTGTCTTGTGTGTTTGCAAATTTAGGTCTCTTGGAAGCTTGAAAATCATTGATGATCAAGTTGCAAGGTTTTTAAAGTTTTCTCTTCATTCAACAAGTCAAAATATCAAAAATAACTTATTTTCAGGTTTGGAAATCAAAGTTTCAGAAGCAGACACTTGTAGAGAATCAAAGTGTAGATCGAAAGCTCCAGATTCCACTCTTGAATATTTAGAAATTCAAAAGTGGACTCATTCACCATCAGTGGTGAATGATTCCCGCTTCTAGTTCAATTTTGAGATTTCTGCATTTTTAGATACCCTTTTGTCAAAAACAAGTTCCAGCTCAGTTTTGCAGAACTGGTATTGATTCACCCAGAATGGTGAAAGAGTCCCACCAGACCTGAAAACTAGCATCAACAACATTTCAAATGTCATTTCTAGTCTCTATCCACATCCTAGGTGCACACTTTTAGTTTGGTTCAGTTCTATTTAGGTTTGCATTCATTTTGCATTACATAATGTGTTTTCAAACAAGTCACATTTCTTAGGTTTTGCTTACTTAATCAATCAATCTTATCAATTAGTTGCACTTGGATCATCTCATTTAGTCATATAAACATCATACAATCCTTTATTTTTGTGAACCACCTAGATTTTAGGTGTGGGATCTATCTTTTTTCATTAGGTGAAAGACCCTAATTGAACAAAAGAGACCTAGCATTCCTAGTCCCAAAAATCTACGGTTCAACATCTAGTAACTTTTGTAATTATGCCTTGACTATGTCACATACAATTGTCATGTTCATTCTTCTCTGAGGTTATCTCACCAATTTTTAGCCTTCATTAATGTAAATTATGTGCATGCATAGGTTGGGATCTATTCCTTTCATGTCATGATAGTCCCATGTGAATGTGGTTGTGTGTGCTTGCAACATGGTTAACAATGAAGACTATTGTTCAATTATCAATTGACTGTTGACATTTAGTGTTCTTCCTAGTGCAATTTCTATGGTCAAGGTTGATGTCTTAATAGAGGCAATGTCAAGGCCTACTAAATTGGGACTACAATCATGGGGTAGTAATGTATGAAAAATATAAGAAATAGACTCAGATGTATTGGCAGGGATTATGTTTTGCAAAGGGTCATGCAAGCATGTTCGACAATTGTATTGTTTTGGGTCCCTACCATAAAAATTTTGCATAATGTTTACAAGTAATTTATTTTCATCTTGATTTTCCAACATAGGACTACGTTCAATGGTCATTAATGTTTGCAATGAATATTGATCATCTTCATCTAGGGTAGGCCATGCAGTTTGGTCCAAATCTATATGTGATTGTGTAGGTGGGTAAAAGACTAGTTTGTTGTCACATTTTCATTAGAAATTATCATATTACCAGACCTACAACCAATGAATGCATCTGTAGTGGCCAACCAAGGTCTCCCTATGATTAAGAGGTATCTTGATAGGTTTTCTTAGGTTGTAACACCATAAAGTTTATAGGGTATTCCCATGAGTGCAATGTGTTATTCAAGTCTTCTATAATACACTCTAGTTTAATATTTGACCTATCTAGTAGTTGTAAAATAGTAGGTGTAGGTCGGAGATCCATTAACTAAATTTGTTTCATGGTTTCTTTTTTCATCACATTTATGGCTACTCCTAGGTCAATTAAGGTATTTTTTATGAGAGTTCCATTGATTTGAACATCTACGACAAGGCTCCCAAGGTCTACATATTTTGAAACAATTATATTTCCTAGCATGATGTCAACAAGCAACCTTGAAACATGTACCATCTAAAGGTCCTTCTATTTCTTTCCTCGCTTCTTAAGGCATAACTCTCTCATATTCTTTTTATAAATTGGGACTTTCTTAATTTCTTGTATGAGAGGTATTTTATACAAACATTTCTGAGTTGTCCCAATAGGTTAGATTCAGCTTCAAAATAATTATTTTGTATAGTTAGTCTTTCAAGGGATGGTGGTTTTGGACTTATGGTGGTTAGTTTAAACTAATTTTGTTTTGGTTCGTTGGGTTGTTTGTCCATAGTTTCTATTGGGGGTTCTTCATCAATCAACTTTGTGATGTGAGGAGATGAAGGCCCAACTAGCATTTTCCCTTAATGGAGATGTACATCACTCACCTCAACCCCATAGGTTGGGTATTGGATGGTGTCATTAGTATAAGCTTGTTGAATAGGCTTATTGTTAGGGTTAGGTGCAGGTTGTGTTGGTAGCTAAGGTTTTTTTGGTAGTGTTGGTGTAGCCATGGATAGATTTGGAAGTATGACAGGTTGTTGTGGTTGTGGGTAGTTTGTGCTTTGGTTTTTCCATTGTTGACATCTACACCATTGTGATGGCCATTGGCTTTACTGAGGTGGCCATTGAGAATTGTAATTTGAGGCCTAATAAAGTTGTGGTGGCCTTTTCCCTTGTTTTTGTTGAGTCCAATTGGTTGCTTGGGGGATTGGTAATGGTGGATTTTGCACATTAGTCCAGGGTTGATTGTTCCAATTTGAGAAGTTTGAATTACTACCTAAAAATGAAATATTATAGGAAAAAAGGGTCTTGAGGCATACCAGGTCTTGGTTTCCATGGTTTTCATTGAGCAATTTAAAACACTTTTCTTCATCCTCTAATATTTGAAATTATGGCTTCCCTTGCTTTTCTTCAGAGATGCTTACTAGCTTTTTGCTTTTGCAATTGATCCTCTTCTGGTAGCAGTGTGGACATAATTATGTTAGGGTTGCCTCAGAATATTCTTGTTTCTTTTTTATATGGAAGGTGTCCAATTGAGTAGCCAAGTGGATAATGATGCCCTACTTCATATTGGACAAGAGATTGCTAAGTTCTACAGGTTTGAAACTCCAATAGATGTCTTGTTTAGAGAAGAGGTTTTGTCGCTCCTAGTCTTCTTGATAAATGATTTGGAGTAGTTTCTACACACCTTGCAAATCTTATCAAAAGGAAATTGAGGGATATCTTCTTCTCCTATGAGATTCAAGGAATCCATACAATCTTCATGGACTCCCCTTAAAAATACCAATTTTAAGGATTCAAAAGAGAGTTTGTTTTGAGGAGATTTCTTAAGACAAAACTAAATCTCTCAACATAGTCTTCCAATGGTTCATCTTCTCTCTATGATATCCTAAATATGTCATCCCTCTTTACATTTGTCCATATGTAGTAATCCTTATATTTCTCTAGGAATTGTCTTCATTGTCTCCTAGTTGGGATTGGCATTCCTTCCCAACCCTATGAACATCGTAGAGCAACATCCTTTGGTGTGGCTAGAAACAATTTGAGTTAGTGGTCATTTGTAGTGTAGTCATAATTCTGACACATCACATCAAACTCAAAAATAATGTGTTTGGGTCTTCAATAACTAGTTCATAAAAATGGGAAATGTTGAAAGGGGTATGTTCTTAAGAGTAACAACCCTTTCTTGGTTGGTTATAGGAAAATAAAACATTGCATGCTCTATTGGATTGTTGACTGCTTCATCACCCATGATGTCAAAATGTCTTCTAAAAGTCGCCTCTATGTTTGGAGTATCCACTGGTGTGAAGGATAGTTCTTCTTCATTAATTCCCTCAAAATGGTCTATGTTTTCACCAATACCTTCAAATTCTTCATGTACTGAGGGGAGAAACCTTCCCAGAGCATCCCTCTACTTCTACATACAATAGGTCTGGCTCTTTTAATCAGTAGTTCATGCACTTGTTAGTAAATGGTTTTTCTATTGATTCTTAAATGCCTATTGGTCCTAATATTGAAACAAAACTTGTTATTCTATGAAAGTTTGGAAAGAATTTAAAACATAGAAGAATCCTAAATTTAGCACCATCCCTAGAAATGAAGCCAAAAATATCGAGCTATCTCTAATTCCCAATTAACTGGTGCTAATGATTATGTGCATGACTTATTGAACCTGAGGATTCCTAGAATAAGCAGTTCATCACTCAAGAGAAGGATTCCATCAAATCATCAACCAGGGGACCTAATCTTTAGATAGTGCTAACAAAATATAGGCATTCATGGATTCTATTTCAGCTAAGTATAGGTGAATAAAACACATATAAATACAGTAAAAGCTTATAATTGGAATGAAAATCTATTTCTCAAAACAGGGTAAAGTAATACAAACAACTACCTTTTGCTACGTGTACTTAATGCTTAAGACTATAACTAGTTAACTGTTAAACTGTAATAATTTGTAACTTAATTAACCTCGTTAACCTTTGAAGTACTAAACAGAGTATTAATCTACGGATTCTAATTCAAAAACTATAATGTATCATCCATAATCTCATAAATTGAAAACTATCAATTAAACTTACAATGCATACTTTAATCTAGCAACCTAAATTAAGGTGGTTTAGCATACCTCAAGTGGCCTACTTGAGTTTCTACGTCCACAAAACTTCTTTAATAACTTCAAAAAAACATGCTATCAAAGTATTTCTTCTTTATTGCATCTTAATCAAACATAGAATTGTTAAACATAATCTATCCAAAAAATTATTCAATACATATCACATATGAACTAGATATCCTCCTTGATAATGTGCCCCACTATATAGGGTCTGTGAAGGAATCTAGTTATCTATGAACTAAAAACAAACTAAAAAATAGATGTCAAATATTTCTCAAGAATAAGAAGAGGATTGAGTTTTAAAACAAAAAGTAATAACTCTAACACAAGAGTTTAGAAATCAAACAAGGAATTTGTACTCAATAGGTTTAACCATTATAATAGAAAACATGCTTAGCATAACAACTCTGATATAATTCATAGTCCTATTGAGAACAAACTTCATCTCCTGGTTGTCTTATTGAAAGATAAAAGTAATACTCAATGATTTACGATCTGATCATTAAATGATCACCTCCATCTTCTTTTAAAAGTGGTCGCGTTGCAGTAGATTGACTCCTTTGCACCATACTATTGTCCTTATGCTACGGGTTGAGAAATCTATTGTTGTGAGTTGACAAACATCTTGCTGCAAATGTTAGTCTTATTTTCTAAAGCATTTTCAATTTTTTTGATTATCGAAAAAGCAGGTTTTGAAGGGGCCCCGAAACCTTGTACAAAAGGACAGTTGCTTTAAGATAAATCAAAACATAACAAACAACCAACCACGAACAAAAAGCCAACAAAAAATAAAAACACAAACAATAGACAACTAAAGACTATTCAAAATTTTAGTCACTTCAAGATCATGAACAATAATCTTCTCATGCATGTCCACCACCTCAGCAATCTCATTAGCAAGAATCCCCAAGTTCTCTTTAGTCTTGCTATGGATTTGGATGTTGGGGCCCTTAACAATCTCCCTTCCCTTCCTGTCTTTAAAAAATTCAACTATACCAGTTGTTTCCTTCATCACACCAGAAGACTCACCTTTCCACAACTGGGCCTTTTCATTAAGAAATTGAAGACCTTGGGCATTATTCTAGAGAGTAGAATGGCTAACTTTAAGCAAAGTGTCAATATTTTCAAAGGATTTGGTCATCCTTTCTTCTAGGGTCGAAACTCTAAAATCAAAGTCCTTCATTTTCAGCATTTCATCAGTGACAGTCTTCAAAATATTAAATAATTGATCAACTTGGGTCAAAATTGAAGATTCATGAGGAATGGAATTAATCTTAGCATTTTTGATCAAGGACCAAACCTAATTTTCAATGTTTAACAACCCTAATTTAAACATAAAATCCTACTAAACTTCATGGAAATTCATTACTCATAAATACACGTATTAATATACCACATTGTTCAATTCCAAATGCTTTAAACTTCTTAAAGTTACATATGAAAGGTTTGGTAATGTTTCAAATTTTAGCAAAAATAAAGATAAAAGTATGAAATAGCAACAAAAAATTGAGCAATTCTATGGCTCATCAGCCACCATAGTATCCTTTCATCCACCCATCTCCAACATCCATTCTATTATCCAATTTATCACATACTTTTAATCCAAGCCTTCACATAAATCATTATCCATTATTCGTCCATTCACTCCATCTCCCTTAGCAACATTTTCTTATGTCAGAGCTACACTTGTACCATGTTTATATCTTGGAGAAGTCCACACAAACATTTATGAGCACAACACTTTAATGGAAAGGGTATTATCCCCATAGAAAAAAGTGCTTGAATCCTTCCTCACAATCTCTAATCCCCTTCCATAATGTTAGGAAAGGGTGCATTGTCCACCTTGCATAGTGTTATAATATTTTATTATATGTTGCACCTAGGGGATATAGGGATGTGTGCATCACATGCATTAACATTCTTAGGGTCATTTTATGTGTTGTAACATTGGATTAAATATTTCATTTGGGTTTGCACATGGGAAAAATATTTAATGTTGAAAAAACTTAGTACCAAGAATTAAAATGTGAGGGTTAATGGTTTTGTAAGCTTGTGGTATTAGTCACGTGGTTTTATGTAATACCACTTAGTGGTTTTTTGTGAGCTTGTTTCTATAAAAATAAACACATGGGTAATTGTCTAAGGTTGGCTAGTTGGCTATTTTTTCTAAGTGGTTGAGAGAATCTTTTATTAGCATTTGTGAGGGTTGAAGCATGACATGGGATCTGTGGTTACATACTTGTTCACATGGAGTGCTTGTCGAAGGCTTGATATTTCAAAGGTGTTCATGGAAGACTCTGAAGACGTATTTTAATGTTTATTGTTGAATAACACATGAGTGATGGATGCTTTTGGAGGATGGGTTTTTCCCTTTTGAGAGTTTTCCTAGGGTATACCTTGTGTCATCTTTGATGGTATGTTGTCTATTCTTTTGCATATGGATTATGAATATTGTTGTGTGGTCTCACAACATGCCCCATTTTTCCGCTTGGCAAAATGTGGACCCTCTTTTTTTCCTTTCCTCTGTTCCTTTTTTCTTTTGTTTTCCTTGGCATCATTTTTCTGCTTGGTTGGTTGTTTATCATTCTTTCAATTTCACTTGGTCTCTTTGTTGCTTTATCCTTTTTGTTTCCTGGATTTGGTGTTTCGGTCTTTTCACAAAGTTTAACATATTACCAAAAATCGGAATCCTAGAGTCCTACGTTTGCACCAAAGGGAATTTGTATTTTCATATGATCTTAACTCCACCTGGTATTTCATTAACCAAAGTCGTCAATCATGGTAGTTTTCTTTTTACTAGAGTCTAGTATTTTATTGTTTCCTTTTTTCTTTTCTTACTCAGAAGTTAGAAACCGAAGAGTGTTCTAAAATTTGTTAATCTATCTCTTAGACTTAGTTTCCAATCTTTTCTCTTTTTCGAGTTTTCTCTTTCTGAAGCTTAGAAGGTAATTCCCAGATCCTGGTGTTTCTTTTTCAAGGTTAATACTGAAAAGTCTCAATCTCAATGATCACCAATTGTTCATGTATCTTTAATCACATATACCTTACAAGGAATTAGTGTGATATCTGATTGCCATGCATAATCATCATGTCATCTTTCTTCTCTAAGTAGCGAGCCTGCGCAAAAATCTAGGTGTTTGCGATTTGGACCATAATCGATAATGATTGCACCTTTGTTTGAGGATTTAATGCGAAATAACAGGTAATTAATGAAGGTGGTGAACTACCTATGTACTTGGCACCACCTCAAGCATGCAATTGCTTTTGCAACACTCCACTTCGCGTCATATTGCAAATTTTTAAAGGATATTGAAGTAACAAAACGACACTGGCGCATAACGAGAGGTAAATTTCAAGAAACCAAAACACAGCTACCAAGGGTTTTGAAGTTGCATTCTGAAAGATCACCATTACCAACTAGAACTAGGTATTCTTTAGATAACTGATATTTTGTTAAGTGATTTTCAAGCTAAAAGATCTTGATAATGGTATTTCCATTTAGAAAGTGAAATGTTGATTATTCTGTGATTTCCTAAATTCAATCGAAAATGAATTGAAATTTTATAAATTGTAAGTTTTGGTTAAATTTAACCCTAACTTGCACACAAGACACACATTCTAAAAATGCAGAACACACTAGACAAAATGAGCACTTCTAATGCAAGGCCAAAAGATGAATTCAAATATTGCAATTCACAAGCCATACCGATCAATGTAGTGGTTACATACACTCATATGGGATGATCTTCTAATATTGAAATTTGTTCATGGGTATTACAAGAAAATGCTTCTCAATGTACCAAGAATGTTGCGGCAAATGGGTTACTTTTGGCAGGAGGGTTTCTGCCAGCAATGGGGGCTCTTGAATTAGTTATGCAATGTATAAATTACTACAACCCATCGAAAAGGATCGTTGAGAAAGAAGGGAGAATTTATGGAGACCTATCACAAAAAGGAATCATATACACATTTGATCTCCCCATTTACACACAAATGTACAATGTTGATATAAAGGCTAAGAGCAAGACATATCAAAATGTTGAAGAGTGTGATAGAGAAACTATGAGTACCCAATGGTGCTAAGAGCCAATTACACCACAGACCAAGGTAATTCGGAGGTCTATGTTCAAACAAGAAATGCAAGATATTATAACTTTGTTGAGCAGAGTAGCTAGTTTAAGAGATGTAAGCAAATTTGAACCCTGGATGTTTGTAATAATATCCTGCCTGATGGAAGGTCTCGTGCAATTGCATTGGGGAAAGTTGATAAGTGGAAGATTATACAAAAAAATAACTACATTTCCCAAAAACTAGGTGCTTCTATATGTCATCGTATGTTATTTACTCTTGTGCTATGAGGTCCAACACACAACGGTTGGAACAGATCGGTACTCTGGGCACAAAGGTAGGAAACAATTTGATATATGCACATCTACCCTAGATCACCATCCATGGATATAAAGATGATTACAAGAAAGTCAATGATTTTTTCTCCATGAAATTGGTCAGAACAATGGAAGGTGATAAAGCCAAAAGATTATCCCTAGAAGCACAAAGTACCACTTGGGCAATGGGAGGCTGGTACATATAGTTCCCTACTTATTCCTACATTAGAGTGGAGGGATTTGATGGACATCCATTCATGCTGCCCAAGTACCCAATAGATAAAATTGTTTGATTAGAATTGGTGAGATAGTTGAAACTGTCTCAGGCTCTTTATATCCATGCTCGCAAGAAGGCCTCTTTTAAATTTCCCATTGCAATAGGAAACTATAAGTGTAGTGCAATTAAAGTGACTGACTTGTGCGAAGAAGAATTGAGAACATACCATTTTGAAGAGTTCCCACTCCAGATAATATATTATGTAATTGAAGGAAATATTGCCAGGAATATAGCAGGTTATCGTGCTCATGTGCCACATTTATAAGATTATTGGCTTAATTGTGAAGACGAGCATGTAGTAAGAAGAATAAAATATGAAAGATTGTCTCTAGAATCTGCCTAGATTCTCAAGCTTCATGATGTTCCAGATCAGTTGGAAGAGGATGATGGCTAGGTGTTGAACAAGTTCTATAATGAAGATACGGTATATGATGAATCCATCCCAAACCAAGGCTTTGATAATGAAAATATGACATCAATTGATGAGTTCACTAGACCAATCTTAGTATATACTCAACACTGGACTGATGATTTTTGTAAAGCTTTGAGAGAAAGAGGAATTGAGCCTACATTCTTAGAAGATAAAAGGAGGAAGCAAAGAGATGAAACAAAATTTGAGAGTGGAGAGCCTACTAAGAAGAGAAGGAAAACTAGTAAGGTAGCTCCAGGTATAAAAATTGAGGAAAGAACCCCTGAAATTGAAAAACAAGTTCCCATGAAACCATATGATAAGAAGAAAGATGCAGAAACAAGTAAAGATAAATCAAAAGTAAGACCTAAAGGTGCATCTTCCTCTACAACAAAACAAAGAACTAGAGTGATTATTGATGAAGAAGTA
The DNA here is from genome assembly GCA_007258455.2 of Sequoia sempervirens. Lineage (NCBI taxonomy): Eukaryota > Viridiplantae > Streptophyta > Pinopsida > Cupressales > Cupressaceae > Sequoia > Sequoia sempervirens. The sequence goes on along the minus strand of VDFB02271358.1, from coordinate 356,803,158 downwards.
GGAGCAATAGAAAATGTTGGTGCACAAACCAGGTCTGCATCTCAAAGGGCTGCAACATTGTTTACCTCTCCCCCTTCTGTTAACATGGATAGCATGAAACAAGCACTAGGAGGGACTCCTGTGGTTTTAGAGGAAATTTCTGAAGAAGATGAAGCTAGAATTAAAGAATAGGTGGATAAATGGGGTGCTATGTGGGAGAAAGTGAAAGAAAAGAAGTCTAAATACAAACCCATGGTACATCCAGTGACAAGAAATTCAGGATACAGGTTCTAACCCTATACATGTTGAAGAAGAAGAGTTTATACAATGAACACACACCTTAGAGGCAGGAAACCCTAATGTACTTGAGATGGAAATAGAGGAGACTGCAACGCAGGATCCTATTGATGAAAGAATTGTTGAAGATACTCTTGATTCCAAGCCTTCGCTCGGGAATGTTCCAAATATTAATGAAAAATTGCAGGTCTTTGAAGAACCAGAGAAGCGCCATGTTGAAGTTGAAATTGAAATTGAAGAAGAGGAAGTTACATAGTTTTCAAGTGATGGAATTGAAAATGAAGAAAACCTTGATGTAGCAATTTGAATAAAGAAAGTAATGTTCAGAGAGATGAAATTGAAAATCTTGAGAGACAGGAAAATATAAGTCTTCAAAAAGAGGAGACAGTGTCAAACCCTACTAATCCCGAATCTATGCCAGAAATCATTGAAGAAATTCCCATTTCAGAAAATGTGGCAAATCAAAGAGAAGAAGTTCCTGAATCAAGTGGAAAACAAGAACAAAGAAATGTTACAGAGGTAGAGCCAGATGATGGTACACCTGATTGGTTGATCAGGGAATTAGATTCCCTAATGGAAGTGGAAGTATTGCCTTTGAATCCTAATAATTTTATATAAGAAGTAGACACTCCTAAACCTAGGTGCAGAGCAAAAATAAAACATGTCATATAGAGAAATGCAGATGGTAACAGAACCATCCAGATAGCTACTCCAACAATTGAAAAATACAGACATGAAATAACGCCTAAGGAGTATAAGATAACAAGTATTGACCTTGGACACTCATCTTAGAAGCAAGAGTTAGAGGAAATATAAGTGAATTTGAATGCTACTATTGCTAGAGTGCAAAAATATAAACAAAAGAAAAGAGAATTGAAAGAATGGGTTGTTACCTTGGAGCATTTTATAAAGTCACTAACTTTATCCGGTCAAGAGCAAGTTGAATTGCCCCAACATCTAGTGTTGATGTCACAAGAACAAGTAGATGTAATTGCAGCAGTTCGCCATAAAATGAATATGTTTGAAGAATGGATTGAGTAATGGGTAAACAAAGGAGAAGAATTCATTACAGATTCCATAAGGATGTACAAGGAAGCATACCGTCATTTAGAGAAATCAAAAAGATTTGAAGATGAATGTAGATTTTTCCAAGAGCAAGTCATTGAAGAAAGGTAAAGCATTGAAATTCTCATATAGTCAAATATCCAAAAGTTAATATAGGGTGATGTAATATCAGAACAAGAACTTCCATTGCCAGAAAAATGGAAGAAACGGTTGAAATGGGAAGGTGACTTGTTAATACAATGTATCGAAGGATTTGAAAAGGTCACCGTAGAATGCAAAAAATTAATTAGTGAAAATCAAGAATTTATTGAAATACTAGCACGTCAAGGTTGTGATCCCCAAACATTAGGGGGTCATCCCACAATAATGGGTTACACTTTTTGGCCAAACTTGACATTGAAATCAACACTTTCAAAGAAAACTTCACTTTCTGACACTTATAGTAGATAAACTATTAGGAATTTCAAAATGATGTAAACTAGTGATTTGTGAGATTTTGTCTATAGATTTTAAATGTATTTTTTTTTTTTAAATTGAAATTAAATTGTAATTTTTATGCGTCTCCTTTGATAACTAGTTTTTAATAGTAAACAACATTTTTAAAAAGTGGTGTGTACTTCGACTCACATAAATTTTTTTCTACAAAGGATAAAATTCTAATTCTTTTGAATTTAGGTTGGTAACACAAGTATCTAGTTCTTTCATTTTGTTTCATAGCATTTTGTTGAATATATTTTTTTTAATTAAGTTTTGAAGTCAAAACATTTATAATTTAGACATAAGTTCACTTCGTCTTGCATAACTTTTTTGGTATGTATTGAATTTCAATTTTTCTTTTTTTGTTAGAACGCGGACATCAATACCTAGTGGATAAATATTTTTCAAAAAAAATTTCCTCAAATTTACTATTTTTCCACAATGATTTTTCATCGAACTTGACGTTCGGTGAAAAACCTATGTATAGTAAAACTATAAAATAAAATATAAAATAAAAACAAAATATATTAAATGTATAGTTGTTGGAAAGCACATTTCGATCACTACAATCATCCAACTTGGTTTATCAAGTTGACTCCATTTGCACCTCCTTCCCAAGCTTCGATAGTAAAAATAATGCATAAATTTTGAAATGGTGGAGGGGAAGGTGAAAAAAGGGGGTTCATTAGAAGGGAGGGTTCATTAGAAGGGGTGGTTCATTCGAACCCCCTTCATTAGAAGGGGTAAACCATTTTAAATTTTTTGATGAGCATTTCTAATTTTTCTTCGTTCGAAAAATTGTAACCCACTATTGTGGGTTTACCCTAGGATAGGAGAGAAAGGAAGCTAAATCCTTCAAAGAATGGATAGAAATAATAAATAGAGATCATGTTTAGCTGCTAATGTGGGAGATCATTGATGAAATTATACAATGTAGGAACACTATAGCTAGATATGAAGCAGACAAAATGCAGAAGAATGGTATCATACTCTAGGTATCTAAAGAATATATTAGGTTCAAGCTCACTTGGAAAGTAATATAAGGGATTTTGAAAGAACGTATGCATCAAGTATTAAATGCTTTCCGAGAGTATCAATTGAAGAAAGGTGAAGAAAGAATCCCAGAGCCCGAGTCATGAGTGAGAAGATAAAGAACCGGATACCGGACATTGGAAGTGTGATGGAGTTTTATTTGTTACAATTCTGAGTTTGTAGGTTGATCCCAGTCCCAGTAGATGTTCCTTATCCTGGTATTTTGGAAGGAAGTTGATAGCCTTGACATATGCAAAGTGTTTTTGCTAGAGTATGAAGTAAAATTGTTGTTGTTGATGAAGTCAAAGCCTTGACTTAGTCTAGAATATTCTTGATGAAAGTTTTCAAATGCCACATGCCACATTTTAATTTGTTATTTTTGATTCTCTAGATAGACTTTAAGTTGAACTTTTGGGGCCTTGTTCCTATAAAAGGTCGTTTCTTGCTTTATTTTCATTTTAAGTTTAGAATTTGTGGATGTCGGAGAAGCATAAACTTTTAAGTTTTGTTCTTTTTTCCTGTTTTCTGAACCATTTTGGCGTAAAACTTTGTATGCACATAGACATTGATTAATATAAAAGCTTATTAGATAGCTACCTATATCAGTATCTTTTGTAGCTAGTTTAGTTAGTTTAGTCGAACAAGACTGTATGTTGTGTTGTTTAAGGGTGCATATAGAACCTACTCGGTGTCTAGAAATGAAACCCCTCACTTTAAAAGCTTGCACCATTTTATGTGTAGTTGTGAAGCAATTTGGTGAAGTTTAAAGCAGATTGCTTTGTTTTAATTGATTCTTTGAGGCATCCATGAGAATAACTAGGAGAAACTTTTAATTTTCAGTATTTTTTATGCTTTATTTTAGAATAGATGTTTAAATTATTGAAAATGTTCCAAAAATTTTGAATGAATGGATGAAATTTTATTAAAAATCTTTTGTTTTCCATATAATTGTTGAATGCTTAATGCTAAATCTACTTAAGTGATAGAGAATTTGTGATGTTCATGAAATATTATTGTAATTTTTTTGATTTCGTGATGTTATTTTGTGAATGAAGTGGAAATTTTGTGTGTAATGCTTATAATTCCTAGCAAAACTAGAAATAATCGTAGTCCCTTTGAGATTAACAACAATATCACATCAGTACCTGAGAGCGACCCTAGTGCAACCATGACCTAGTTATCGGAGACTTGGGATTGAATTAAAGCCAATCTTTTCCCTGTTAATGCAGAATCCCCTTTTAGGTTGTCTTTGTTCCATATCTTTCAAGAAGGATAGGCTCTTTGCGGTCTTTTCTGTGAAGAATTTATTCACCTTGTTTGTTGCAAGTAAAATCGTCGTCAACAAATACTTATTTACATAGATTTTTCTATTTGGGCTATGTGGAAAATTATCTTGGGTGGATGGATATTTCCTTTCACATAATAACCCATCCAAAACCCAATCCCATATTTGTAATCTCCCTCCATCCACCCTATCCAACATCCAAAGACATCCACATCATAAAAAATAAAAAATAAAAAATAAAAAAAATAGATAATAAAAAAAAGTTTATAGAAATGAATTGACCATTGGTGAAAATTGTTTCCTATGACACCTTGGAAAAGTACTATGATAAAAACTTGGCAAATAGGTTTCATCTGTAAATCCCCTATATGCAAGCACCCTACACTTTGGAGACAAACTTCTTCTATCCTCTCTACCTTATCCTATCACCCTTTTGTTTATGTCTATCTACCTATCCCATCATATACAATCTATCCACCCTCCTTCGATCTTGATAAGGACAAGAGCATCATAGTATTTAAACATGCTTTGGACAATAGAATCCATATTTTCTTTGCAATTCATCTCCCTTGCAATATTTTGTAACCACCACAATCTATCTATAGTAAGCATATTATTATTATGTAACATATTCCTTGGAGATCCATCAACAATCCCCTCTAATCCCTCTCATCTTCTCTATCTATGCCACGAAAAATCCACTTCTTGTGGTGCTCTATACTCACTTTAAGAATCCATCTTAAAACCCCTCCATCCAATAAATCCTCCCATCCCCTATCTAAGCTATCTCTCTATCATCCCATCGTCGCCTATAGACTTGGTTCTCCCTTGTCATTGGTTCCAAGAAATCAACTACCCTAAACACAATATAATCTAATCATCTTATCATAAATCCCCCTCAATATTAAGCATACCCTGCACAATCCATCCAAATGCACACAATCTTAATCCATGCAATCTAGCCAATCAATCTCTTGCATCATCCAAAGCATTTCACATTTTTTCCCTAGCCTTGCCACAAATATTGATCTATTTTACTCAAACTAACATCATCAAGGTAAAACATTCTCAATCTGTGTGTTATTCTCAATGTTGACAATGCTTTCATCATGATAGATCATTCCCAATCCTCACATTATTCTTATTGTCAACTTTACTATTATTATCATCATCAATCAATCAATTGGTTTTCAACTTGACTAGGGGAAGCATTTTTTTTGTCTTTATATCACTGTGCATGCTTACTTGTTTTCTTGTGTATTATTGTTTGTTTGCATTTGTAGTTGTCTTGACAGCATACCACCACAACCAAATCATGGTCTTTCATATTATAGTGTTGTATGGCATGTTTGCTTGCAATCTTTTCTTTTGGATTAGTCCTTTATGCACTGGACTTGTGTTGTCATGTTGGTCCGTATACCTTTGTGCATAACTTCAAATGCTATATCAAATAATCTTAATATGTCCAACTCTCTCCTCCATCTCTTAAGCTACCTCATTCTAAGTTTTCCATTCTTTAATATCATTTTATCATTTATCTTCTAATCCCTTCATTTATTTTGAGAGCACACTTGCATTCTTCAAACTTGTCTATCCTCTTGAGCGAGCATACCTACCTCCTCTTCCTCACTTTCCTTCAAACAACTTGGGCATCTTGCCACTAGTCACATCTCTTTCAAAGAGATTATGTTTTATTTTTCTTTGAAAAAACATTGCTTCCTCTATCACATTGTTGTCTCAAAAAGGGGGGAAACGTAAACACTTAAAATTATCCACACCTAACTATACTCGATTTTATTTGTTCTAAGCATTAACTAAATAAAACCAATAATTTGATTAACCTCTCTAATCATCTTCCTAGCATTAGTTAAATAAATGATTATTCATCATTTATCGCATTTCCTCTTTTGTTCATTCTTAATTAAAAAATCAATCTTCACATTTCTATCCTCCAAAAATTAAACAAATACGAATATTTAATTAATTCTCCCAAAAGTCCCCATCAATAAATCAGTTGACTAAAACCAATTAGTTAACAAATGAATCCACTTACACAAATCAAAACATAATTAATCACTTGTCACAACCCCTTAAAATCCTAGCAGTTTATTTTCTCCTAAAATATCCACACAATCTAATTTAAATGTCACTCACGCATGTATGAATGCCCTCACATATCAAATCTTGCATCCCCATGTGATTTTTACATGCGTGTGAGAGTGCTCACATGTCATAATCATAGTTCTCCATAGTTATTTTCACATGTGTTAGGACTTTTAATTTTCATCATTTGATCAAATTAAGAAAATTGTAATCATCTAAATCCTCTTGAGCATTGCTCTCTCTAAGTGCATCAATCACAAGGTGTCACTTAGAGGCCTCCCTTACTCTAAATCTCTCTTTAATCATTGATCTCAAAATCAAATCTCAATTCATGATCATTTATTTACAAAATATATGAATGTACTCTCTTAGAAGTAATTTCATAAAGGCCACCTCAATACAATGTCATGCAATTTATCTAAAGAGGAACCACACACTTTCAATCACTAGATCACAAACATCTAGAACACAACTACACACTAGATGTACAACAAGAGATTTTGGAAAATCTCTGAGAATACTTTTCAAGTAGGGTGCTCAACCTCTTACACTCAAGAGAGGTACAACCTCTTACACTCAAGAGAGGTACAATATAGGATTCATTTATTTGTATTTATCTTTGTTTTCTACTTCATTTCCCCTTGTTCACACTTTCCATTTTGTATTTGCTCCTATAAAATGTTTTTGCTCATAATCACATGTGGGATTGAATTGTTTGACATAATATCATCTTTTTCACCTTAGTTGTTTTGTCCACGCGATTGCTTTGACTTTTTCTCTCACATACCTTTTGATTTCCACATTTGTGTTTGAACACTCTTGCATGATATTTCTCTATTTACTCATCCAATTGATATTTTGCTTCATCCACTTATTCTTTCTTCAACTTATTCGTTCCTCCATTATTGTTTTGGGCTAGAGGTGTCCTTTCGTGTTCTCTATTATCTTCAATTATCCTAATTGCTAAATCATCACCATCACTTCAACTAGAAAGGCTCCAACCTCAACTACGATGATGATCTTGTATAGGACCGAAACTTTTATTTTAAAACTACTTGTATTTAAATGTTTGTGACCTTTCTATTTATCTCCATTTCAATATTGACATGTTGCCAAAACTTCAAAACCATAATACATATTGTTCCAATCTATATCATTTTAATCTTTGTTATTTTATGAAATAAATTAGATGAGAAAAAGGATAAACATAATCGGTCTATTTTTGGAATGCACACATGGAAAAAAAACAAGAAATATTAAAGGTGGAGGCTAGCGAAACAACTAGTCCATACGAATCCCATATTCCCCAGTCTAGAAAGAGGAACGTTGAAAAATTACCACGACGAAAAGAAGGGAGATATTCATTAGAGAACAAACAACTAATAACTATTAAGATGGCACCTAATATCAATTACAAACTTTGAAATGTCATACTTAACAATGATAATAGCACACAGTTAAATTCAAAAAACAACACTCTTACCATAATGAACTGTGGAAATCTAATGTCAATTATCATTAATATAAGATGGGACTACCAAATCTGCATTTTATTCTCCCTAGCATATTATAGCATTAACTAAATAAAGTAGTAGAGCGGCTAAACCATAGTGTAATAGCAGACGGTATTCATTAAAGCGGTCACCACTTATGTGCAAAGAAGCCATTCTTTCTGAGATCGTTGAGCGGTTACCACTTGTGTGCAAAGACGCCATTCTTTCTGAGATCATTGAGCAGATTGAGACAGGCAGCATCATCATGATCATGGCTGCATACCACAAGAAGCTCGTCGACGAGGCACATTGCTCCACTCTCCATCAGTTCCCTCGCATATGGAAACCCTATTTTCACAACAACAAAATCTTTCTCGCTCATATTCCTTTTCATCCACCCCCCAATTTTGCCCTGCTTCAGCCGCAATGCTTCGACTCCGCTGAGATTGACAGGGTAAGCAGGGGCTGTTTGATCCACGGCTATCACATAGATATCAAACGCCTTGTTTTGCTTCGGATAAACCCTCACGAACCACTCGCTTATACTGCGCTCAGTGTCATTAACCCCAATTTCAACATAAACATGGCGGTTCAGGCTTGTTCTGTGTACAACACTCGGCAAATAAACGGCATTATTGTGGTTCTCCGTTAATGGCTCCGCGAACTTGACTAATTTCCTGTTGTGCTTCACGGGAGAGCAGTGGTGGACGGGGTTGGATGCCAAAGCAAGCTTGCGAAGCGCGATTACTGAAGAATTCCCTGCCACTGTCACACGAATGACCTCGGAGTTTCTGAAGAGGGCAGTCGTGGGGGTTAGGTAATTTAGGGGGTTTGAACCCTTGACCGCCCGCCAGGGCGACACCACTATAATTGCGACCCCACTGGGTTTAAGGGTGCGTTCGATCTCGACGGCGAACAGAGCAGGAGACCGGGCGCGAAGCACCGATCCCGATAATACAAAGTCGAAGGAATTATCTGCAAAGGGCAGCCGTTTGAGTTTGCCTTTGCACGACCCCCGATCGATTCCCGTGGCGTCAGGTATTCCATTTTCCCTCATCGCCACCACGGCGTGAGCAGCGCCACACCCGACGCAGAGGCCTTTCAGACCAGGCTGCAGGAGGCCTTGCTTCCACAGGTCGCTGTAGATTTCCGAGTAGAATTTTACAGTCGGCCTCAGCGCCCAGACCTTCCTTGGGGTAGAGTATTCGATCCCCAGACCACCGGGACCATAGAAGGGCTCCGAGCCGTCCGAGAGGTCACATGGGCCAGCATCCTGGACAATGTAGAGAAGCGGCATCAAGGCCAGGACCATTGAAAAGCAAATGCTGCGAAACATCAGCCGCTTGCCCACGGAACCGTACATGAGTTCCAGCTTCGTCAGTTTTACAACCATTGAGCTAAGATAAGAGCTTAAACGAAAAGAAAATCGCCAAACAAGTTTCAGAATAACGGATCAGCCCTAGCGCGATAAAGCCCTAAGCAGGGCCTAGGTAGAGCAGGATTTATGTTTTTGCAGGATTAGATCGAGCAAAAGAAAGAGATTTACCGACAAGCAGAGTCGAACTTTAGATCTATCGCGTGCAAAATCTGGCAGCGGTGTGGTTCCCACCCACCAGGAGCCTATGCGTCTTCTTCATTGCAAACAATAGCTTCTCTACATGCTTGGGCAGCGTTTCCGGTCGATTTCCCACCATCTTGAACCTGCAAATTCTGATCTTGGGCACTTTACTAACCTATTTACATTCTAAAACCGCCATTTTTGGGCTACAACCTGCCCTTTCTTCGAATCCCGCGCATCACAAGCTTCTTGTGTAGGCAGAAATCCAGCCTCCGCGTCTGCATCAAACTGCATTTGTATCAGAAAAGCTAAGTTGAGTAAAGTTAATTAGGTGCATCATTACTGCAACTTGTTTCTAGATAATAAGACTACATTAAACATGTGCCACGTAGGGGCTAAGTACTTGTATTATTTGTAGATAAAACAAAAGAAATTGAGCGAAAAGGTGGAGTATGTGTTTGTTTTCGGGGTCCCTACAGTTGTAGATTTGTTTTTAAGTTCACATTTTCAATTTTTTAGGAGTTATCGAAAATGTAATTATGTAGTTTAAGATGTAATATTGAATTACTATAACATAAATTCGATAGCTATATAAGTAGATTGTAAGTTTTTATGAGGAAGAGGGAAGCTATAAACATCAATAGGTGTACACGTGGTCTACATGATTTTAGCCTCTCAAGACTTTGGTAGATGCTCTACCAAATAATATATATATTAGGAGGAGAATATTATTGAATACTTTGAAGGTCCAACATATGATTAAGGAGTTCAAATAAAAGTGTTTTACTAATTTTTTAAAATAATATATGGAAGAGGGCCTTCAAATGAAGATCCTTTGATAGAACTTCTTTATGTTCTCCTTGAACTTTTGGTCACCTTATTTTTGACAAAAAAAAATATTGATTCATGTCAAGTTTTCAACCAACAAATGAACTTGTTATGACACAAGACTTTGTATGATCCTAGCTCTCAAAGTAAAACATATTGATAAGTATAACTTATTATTTTTTGTTTAATTATTATATTTATTTTCTATTTTCTAGCAAACATAGGTTTGTACCAAACACAAAATTCTAAGTTTGACACACCAAAAAAAAGAAGAAAAAAGGAAATATTGTTTATTTGTTTTAAATATATCCACCCTTCTGATGGATGTACTTGTTTCAAGGAGACGTGTGTGTGTGTATGTGTGTGCGTGTGCGTATTTAATTTATAATTAATATAAATTTAAAATTGAAATAAATAAGATATGCTAAAAAAATTTATGCAATTTCTAGACATCAATATTAATAATCTATGTTCAAAAAAATATGAATTGATTTTTTTAAGTTACATAATATAAGAAAATATTACTCATAAAAAAATACTATAAAATGTAAGAAACAAGTAATTTTAAAAAACCTAAGAAATGAAACAAAATACTCTAAAAAATTTAAAAATATATATTTAAAATCTATACATACAATCTTAATAATCAGTAATTTACACTGTCTTCAAATTCTAAACTATATGCTTGTGATAAGTGATAAAGAATAAAAACTTTGCTAAAAATTATTTGAGTGTCCCGCTTAAACCAAAATATGGGACACATTTGTATCCTTCATTTAGTAGCCATTAGTGAATTATTATTAGGGCTTTGTGATGTTCAACACAAAAAGGCCACAAAACACCTTTTTCACCTCCTCTTTACATGAGAAAAGTATAAATATAATTATTGCAAGTCCTACTTAAGTGTCATGTCTATATATAATATATATATCAATTAATAAAGGGTAGTTATTAATATGTCTAATTATATTGGAGTGACTTCTGGATTCGATTGTGTATGAATTTTTTTGCATCAACGTTTCGGATCACACTCCGTGATCCATCATCAGGATGAGAGCTGATTTCGGATCACACTCCGTGATCCATCATCAGGATGAGAGCTGAGAGCAACAAGAGAAAAAATTGGGCAATTGCAGACCTAGACCAATCTCTCTTGGTCTTTTTAAGATTGGTCTAGGTCTGCAATTGCCCAATTTTTTCTCTTGCTTCTCATCTGATGATGGATCACGGAGTGTGATCCGAAATCAGCTCTCATCCTGATGATGGATCACGGAGTGTGATCCGAAACGTTGATGCAAAAAAATTCATACACAATCGAATCCAGAAGTCACTCCAATATCATTATGGATTGTGGAAACTTGATATCACTAATGTCTAATTATGTCAATAGGCGTAACTTACAATGGTAATATGAGGTGAAGTGAAACGTGTGTTAAAAAATGTTAAATAAAAGAATAAAAGAATTAAATAGCCAACATATATTAAATAAGAAATAATTAAATAAAGTGTTGACACATATGAAATGATAATAATATAAAAGAGTTATAAAATTAAGACATATATATCAATGAATCAGTGCATCACTTTTCAAATTAATTTATAAGGAATAAATTAAGAGTGAAAGTACAACAAATACGAAATGATAGTAGAAGAGGAAATAAAGTGTAGTAAAATAATCAAATCTAAAATGTCAAAGTAAGACATTTTTCCTTATTATCTTAATTTTGTAATTACAACATTCATGTAAAAGTAAAAATTAGCAAGTAGTACAGAGTATTTGACAATGGAAAATAATTATTAGTACAAGTTTAGTGACAACTTACTTTTATATTTTTTTTGCTAATAAAAATCTGGTTTAGGTCCAAGAACTAAAAAAATGTCCCAAATCATATCATACACTCGAATCAAGTATACTAACATCATTACGTCTTGAAACCCATCCCTTTTTTGCTTAATTAATTAAATTATCCTAGTTAATTAATTAATGACATCATTTGCATCTATTAACCAAAATTTTCAAATCGGGTTAATTCATCTCCTTTCACGCTAACACTTCATCTTATTAAATTAAATAAATTAAACTATTTAATTTAATCCCTAAATCTTCTTATTTAATTAAATAACCCTAAATTATTTAATTAAATGTCATTCCACCTTTCCCTCATACATTAAATCATTTTATTTAATGAATATCATCTAATTCTTCTAAATCCCCTAATTGCATAATTGACATTGTTTAATTATCAATTAAATCTAATTCCCCCCACTTGCAAGGAAATATTCCTCCTTTGCACATTTCCTCTGAAAAGGGAATATTCCCATGGAATGTTCCTTTGCACCATTTAATTTAGTTTTAAATTAACTAAATATCCATTTTCCTCACCCATGAGAATATTCCAAAGAATATTCTCTCTCCTCACTCATTTGAAAAAGAGGAATATTCCTTTTTCTCAACAAACTTACTTAGCTTCTTGAGCAAGTTAACTTGTGACCTCTTGAACAAGTTGAAAGTGTGTTTGTTTGAGGGAATGCGAACCCTTGATTAAATCTTATCTTGTATTCTACCCATTGATGAGAATCCATGATTCATGCATGTTCTTTCTTTCATCCTTGACCATTGATTGATCTTTTTTGTCTCAACCATTCATTTCTTATTTGCTTTCCTATAAATAGAACACTATTTGGAGACAAATGGATCCATTTTTTTATAGAAAACTTATGTTGTTGAAATCATTCACAGTCACACTCATATTTAGCACACATTTAGCATTTTTTAGTTTATTTTAGTTGCATTAATTAGCTTTAAGCTTCCATTAATGGCTTTCATGAGCACATAATGCATCCATTTAGCTTGTTTAATTAATTAGGGTTTGGATCTTTTAGGTTAGAATCCATTTAGCATTAGCTTAGCATTTGTATATCTTCATCATTTAGCATAAAATCATGTTTAATTAGCTTGCACTGTGCTCATTTAGATTAAAATCATGTTTACATACACATATATCATCAATTCCATCAGTTTTCTTCAATAAAACTGATTGGAACAAGCTCATTTATCCACGGGATTGGGAAAGGGTCATCATTCCACATCAACACAACACCACTCCCACAACGAGATAACTTTCAAATGGATTAGAGTAGAAATTTAAATGCTTTCATAGTTTAGAATGTTTTGTTTTGATAAATGTTTAGTTTAACTTTCATTTGAATGATCCTATTGAGATTCAAAGTTAGTGGCTATGTTATGCATCAATTATTCATGGATCAAGCGTAATCGGCCCATACTAATCCGTCTAATCATAGAAGGGTAGTTTCCAAGAGAAACCACAACATAATGTAGGAAAAATATAAGGCAGACCAAACATTGGAAGGGGCAAAGCCTCCCACATGGTGCACAAAAAATAACAAGCTAAAGAAACCCCAAAAGAGTCAGACAAGATAAGGCTTAGTCCTCACTGAACAAGCCACACAAGCCATCTCAAGAAACCACTAATTATGAGGATGTGATTTGAGATCCAATAATGTCGAGTTCCATCAGCATGATAACATCGAAAGGAAAGTCTCTCCACCAGTATTTGGAATATACACCTTCATTCCTATACAAAGAAACTCCAACATTTGCCACCCAATTCCCTGATCTTTTTATGGGAGAAAACTTGATTCCCTCAAACTCTTTAATTTCCCACTTAGCACTATTTATAATAACTGCCAATCTCCAATTGTGGATATTATCCTCCTTCATGGCATTGATAATCAGACTTGTTTCCCCTTCTATCCAAAGTTTCTTAGATCCCTTCTCCTTGGAAATCATCATCCCCCACAACATAGCTCTAGCTTCAACTGTGTTATTGGACTCAAACTTGAGGTCCAAAGCAAAAATATTGATACGCTGACTATGATTGTCTCTGAATATCCCCCCTCGACCAGCCTTACCTAGATTTCTTTTACCTGCACCATCAAAATTGAACTTCATTCACCCCTCATATGAAGAGAGCCAAATAGTTTTCCTTGAGTTGATAATGGGCAAGACAGGAAGAAGAAAAAGCCATAAAAAACAAGCCAAGCATCCCCCAAACATTATCATGGTATCTAATCGACCAGCTACTATTCTTATGCATCTCACCAATATCACCAATCGTTATTTCCACTATGTCCCATACTCTTTCTTCTAATCTACTAGAGCTTTGAAATATTCTCTTGTTTCTCTCAATCCATAAGTTCCAAACTATGATGGTTAAATCTGCATCCCAAATGAGTTTCAAATCAGGGTTGCAAACCTTAAGAACCCAACTCTCCAAAAGCTTATGAATATTCTCTGTAAGATCCCATAATAACCCCCATCTAGATAAAAACAAAGACTAAAAATGATGGGAAAAGTTGCAGAGGAGAAATAGGTAATTATTTTCCTCTTCATCAACCTCACACAAAACGCATCTTGACAGCCCAACTTTGCCAAAAGATCTCAACCTATTCTAGATGAGAGCCCTTCTTCTTTCGGCAATCAATAAAAAGGTATTCATCTTAGGCACCCCATATTTGAACCATAATTTATTTCCATCCCACTCCGCCTTATCCATGTTGCAAAAAGGAGCGAGAAAGGTTCCTTGTACTATAACTTGACCATTTCCCTTATCACCCCATACCAACCTGTCCTCCCTAGCTAAGTCATACATAGGTCGTTTGACCAACTCTTCCTAAATCTCCTCACATGCAGGTACTTTAAATAATCCACAAGGACGATGAGGTTCCCCTACCATCTATTTTGGGGATCCCTTGACATAATCCACAACCCTATAACCTACCACATCCTCAAAATGGGAAGCCAATGGCCCAAAACATAGGGAGTCCACCAAGGCCTCAATCTCTAACTAACGGTCCCTCCAAAACTTGATTTTTCAGGATCCCCCATACAACATCTCAACCTAGGCTCAATGATCCTCCTACAATGTATGAGGAAATTCCATATACTTGACCCCAGAGAAAGAAACCACTCCTTATCAAACAGATTATCATGTTGTTTTGAAGGTATTTGGCCTACAAGATCTTACTCCATATTTTATATTTTTCCTCATAGACTCTCCAAATCAACTTAGTACCTGAATTAATATTTATCTCCTTACACTTCCTAATGCCTAGCCCTCCACATTTGACAAGCTTACATACCTCATCCCATTTTACCAAGCTATATTTAAATTTTTCTTAACATCCTCTCCATAGAAAGCCTATTTTCACATCTTCTATGGTCTTAGCCACTTTGTTTGGGATTTGAAACACTAACATAGTATAAACTAGGGCAACTGACATAGAGGCTTCGATGAACATAATTCTTCCATCCAAGGAGAGCCAACACCCCTTCCAAGAATCAAGCATACCATTAACCATGTTGAGAACATTACCCCAATCATTGATAGAAGGATTTCTATAGACCAGAGGCATACCTAAATATTTACTGGGAAGTTGATCAACTTCAAAACCCAAGATCCTTTGAATCTCCAAACTCTCCAAGAAAGGGGATTTCAAGAAGAAGATACATGAATTATTCTCATTCATTTTTTGACCTACAATACACTCATATTGCACAAGAGTCCTCTTGAAGACCCAAGCCTCTAGAGTTGTGGCCTCTCCAAAAAGGAGCATGTCATCTACAAACCATAGATGTGTTAGATGCATAAGAGAACTAAGAGGGAGGTGAATCAGTTGTACGTTAAAAAATTCAACCCTCAATATCTTTCAAACCCTTATCAACCATTACACCCTTATCATGCATTTGTCAAATATAAATATATGAAACAGTAATGCAAACACATAAGAACACCAAATTTTCATGGAAATCTTGAATATCCAAGATACTGAGGGGGGTGAATTAGTATCTTCTTAAATTTTTTGAACAGATACCATCCAATTATTCCAATGCATATAACAACAAAGATAAGTAAAAGCATTAATAGAGCATGAAATCACAAAACACATGACCACTAGGATTTTTACATGGAAAACCTAAAATGGGAAAAACCACAATGAGTGTTAGCTCACAATATAGTATAACTAGTTATAAGATATTACAAAATGGGGTGGCTCACTACCAAGACTCACTGTCCAAATACAAAGGCTCATTGCCTACAAAGTTACAATGACAAAATGGCTTACAACCAGAAAATGAACTGAAAAGGTACACCTAATGAGTGTTGATTCAGTTCTAATGAAGCTTAGGAAGTAGACTTGACACACTTCATCATATTCACTCTTCTTCACATTCTCTTTCACCACACAATCATCCCATATATAGACTTCACAAACTGTCCAATATATATATATATATATATCTGGTTTGTCTACAAGCATCAATTAGGTCGGTCTAATTAGATGCACTTCATATATATTAAAAATACCAATTGTCGACTACAATCTTTCACAAAATCTTCCCAAAAGCAATTCAAACACTCAACACACTACATCATGTCGACATGGACCTAAGATAGGTCGCACATATATCCGCATAACAAAAATTAATTCAACATTACATTATTTATCCAATAGGTCGGCCAAAGATAGATCTAATAGCAAAAATTGCAATCAATAGAATAATGGCAATACATCATGCGAGCATCTGAATACGTGAGAATGTGCTTCCAACATCCATGCACCATTTCCAAAAACTACAGGCAACAATAATCAACAACAAACAACTGTGGACCAAAATACTAGAGGGTACATGCATTATACTAGTTCAGAAACCAGACCAGAATACCAAAATAAGTTCAAACTTGATCTTGCAGTTGCAACTCATATATCATAGTGACATCAATGACAACATAAAACAATCAAAATGAGATGTTCTTCATTTTTCCAACAATCTCCCCCTTTTCCATTGATGGCAACATGTGCCAAAATTTCAAAACAAAACTTGCAAAAACTTCCAAACTCTTATTTACAAAACTCTCCCCCTATTACTAGTATTCACTTTCCACTATCACTTTTTCTCTCCCCCTTTGACATCAAAGACAAAGGGTGTCCCCCCAAAAAAATGAAAATAAAGAAAACAAAGAAACATGCATCAACCAGAGGATGGTGAGCCGTGAATCTCCTTGAGAATACCTTCCTATATTGATTTACCATTCTCCCAACTTTCCTTTGCAACAACCAATATCCTGTTCAGGGATTCCAACTCTACCGGAGTTTCTTCTACACCATCCAAAGTATCAGGATTCATATTTAACTTATCAATTTTTTTGTGCCAGCCAAGGCCTTGCCAACCAGAGTGTATTCCACTCTTACAATGTCACTTAACTGATCGAATTTTCTGATAATCTCTTCCTTCTGCTTTTGTAAAACAAAGAATTTATCTTTATGCACAGAGATGGTGTTCCAGGTTAATCTATCTCTATCTTTCGATTTACTATAAGTACCAGAGACAACAGTCAACTAAGACTCAATAGAGTCCATAACAACCTTAATGTTTTGGGTGGCATCTGGCCACTTCAAGCAATAAGCAAGAACAACATTTTCTTCCAACTCACAGACCTTCACAGCTTCCAAGTTCTTTTCAACATTTGAGTGTGCAAGAGCACACTTGTCAGGAAATTCCAGTAGCCTTTTCTCTGCCAATTTCTCCTCAACCTCTTGTTTTTTCTTTTCACTAATCTCAAAGGAATAATCCTTAAAAGAATCCAACAACAATCTCAAATTTTCAACAGCAGTGAAGGATGCATCAATAGATGCACCAGGCGTGACCTCCTGCAATGCCTTAAGAGCATCTTCTATGAGTTATGTTCCTTTCTAATAAGTTTCAAGAATCTTCTTCCTTCTAGATGTCTACAATGCATCTCTTAACACCACCTTATGCATTAAAGACATCTTCTCCACATCTACAAACCCTTCAACCATAGGAAGTTGTAGAAGCTCCTGAGGAATTATTGGCTAGAATATGATCTATTTAGATAGCAAGCCCTTTAGTACATCATTAATAGAGGATGATTCTCCAGGACACTTAAGAGATTTTACAATCTGCTTCTGACTTTCTTCATTTTTCCTAACAGATTCCTTGTTTTTCTTTTCTTCCTCTCCTTTTTCTTCTTCATTTTCTTTCTTTTCTTCTTCCACTTTCTTCTTCTTCTTCTTCTTCTTCTTCATCTTCTTCTTCTTCTTCTTCTTCTTCTTCTTCTTTCTTTTCTTTCTTTTCATTTTCATCTTAATCTTTATCCCTGTTGTCTTCTTCATCATTTCCATCTTTTTCATTTTTATTTTATTCTTCTTCTAGATTATTTTTTCTTCTTCTTCACTTCCTTTTCCCTTTTCAGAATTACCTTTTTGATCATTTCCTTTTTCACCTTCAGAGTGTTCCGAAGGAACATCATCATGCTTTTTCAGGCTCAATTTCACCTTCATTTTGCTTCTCAATTTCTAGAGGATCATTTTCACCACCGGAATCATTTTCAACGTCAATATCTTCATAAATACCTGCATCACCTGTATCAAGAGGAATATCTTCCTCAAAAATTTTAGCAGAGACATCTTCATTAGTATTAAGCATGTCATTTTTTTTTGTGTCCTTTATCACCTTTTTTGTTTCCTTCCTTAGCTTCTTTATCTACTTTTTCTCCCTTGTCATTAGAATATTAACCCTTTTCTTCATTTGAAACATTTATGCACAAATATTTTTTAAAGACTCCAGATTATCTAAGGTTAGAGAAGAACCAATCTCATCAAATGCATTATTCCTAATTTTCTCTTCAAATGTAACAACCTTTGATCTCCTTTTCACTAGAGCTTCCCACATATTCTCAGGTACATCTTTCTTCAAATTATCCCATTTGACTTCCAAGATGATTACATATTGAATGATAGCTAAAATCAATGTTTTCTTATCCTCTTCTCCAACATCATCATAATATTTTGTTGTAGGATTCATCATATTCTTAAAATGTAACAAAGAATTGAGAGTTGCCTCTAATTTGAAATGGGGACCAGAACTTACTGAATTTTAATATTCTTCTCTCTGGTCCGCAGAGGCTTCATCATACACCTTAGTCTTCTTTGACTCTGGTTTGGTGTGCACATGAACACCAAATTTCTGCTCTTCCTCTTCATTAGAAGATGACACAACATGCACTCTCTTAGAACCAACAGCTTCCTCAGAAGCACCTTCACCAAAGGATAAACTTCCTCTTCTTTTCCTCACCAATTTTGTAGTAGGATCCTCTTCTTCTTCATCCTGATCATCTGTGACACTAAGATTTTTCTCCCTTGTAGCTTTCTCTTTCTTTCCTCTTTTTCCAAGGGCCACTAGAGGAGTTTCTTTCCTCTTCCCAGATCTACTAGTAGGTCTGGAGGGAACTGGGCCTTTACCTTTATCAGCTATACTGGGTTCAACTTTTACTTGAGGAGCTGCAAAGGATTTAGCAAAAGTATTCCTATCAGATCTCCTTAGGCTAGATGATCCTGCCTTTAACTCTTCTCCCTTAGCCCTTCCAAGAGCAATCTACTCATTGGTGAATCTAGCTTCTCTAAGCTTCTTTTCCACTCTCTAATTATTAGCTTTTGGTGCTCCATGTGAATCTCCATAGAATTTTCTACATAAGTACCAATTATGGGTTCATTGGGATCCTTCAGATTTTTCAGCAACATCTGTACATAACCCTCAGCTTCTTCTTCTATAATTTCATATCCCAATGGCTGAATCCAAATAGTCTAAGATTCTACTACTTCAATCATGCATTCATTAGAGGAAAAATGAAATACGATGCCATATTTATATTTCTCAACAATTCTCCTCGGAATCCTATCTCTCTCATTCATGTTGCTCTTAAATACTGTAAAGAATGTTGTTAGAGTATTTTCTTGAGCCTTCAGATCACCCAAACTATGCACATAATAAAAAATTTGATGTGCCAGCAGTCTGGATGAGTCCCAAAACACTTCATCATTCTTTCCAAGAAGTCTCTTCATGAAATATAACAATAGACATACAATCAATGAGCCGAATTTAAACACATGCTTCCTTTCTTTTGTCGACTTCAAATTCTCAAGCAACTATTTTTGGAGAAGCTCACACAAGTCATAGTCTACACCATTGACTACCATATCAAAACTAGTATAAATAGTTATGGCTGAAATAGAGTTCTCTTTGTTGGTGAAGTATATTTTATGACCAATCATGATAGCGGCATACTTCATAGTCGAATTGGTGATGGAATTTGTTGCTAATGCTCTCTTGTCATATGTGGCTCTTGTGAGCTCTGTTACCACTTCATTCTTCATGGTTTTCAATACAAGTACGGATCCTTTATCCCAAATTCCGGTAAAAACCCTAATCACCTCCTTAATTATCAAGTGAGGTTAGTCAATCCACAAGAATTTATCATGTATTATGCTTAGGACTGGCTTCACAAATCTATCATCAACCATGGAACTAAAGTTGGGAAAGTTGTTCCATCTATCTAACCTCTTTGCAACTAGGTTCCAGTATTCAGATTTCACCAATAAATTATCTCCAGTGAGCTCATTCTGCCAAATGTCGATCAATTTGTTGTGATTGAACTCCTCAGTCCTTACTCAAATATACATTCTTGTGTCCTCGGTCAACATGACCACATGAGGGATTGATGAGAAGGCACCCATAGGGTTGTCTTTGAAAAAATTTGAGGAATATTTCCTATAAGATGGTCTCAGTCTTTCCAACACTTTAACGACCACAAGAGTTTCCATTCTTCCAATTTTGAATTCAAACAACTCAAAGAACACAAACCCACAACTACACAAAAAGTAAAATACCTCTTTCTTCATGATGAACCAGAACTAGGGTTTGCACGACTCAAACTCCAAATCACTTCAAGAATGCTCCAAGAAGCTCTTTTATTTCTTCAAGTGTACAAGTGATTAAAATTCCTTACACATTTTCTAAGTTATAAAACAATGATTTTCCCTAATTTGCATTAAATGCGACAGATTTCAAAAAGTTGCTAAAAAATCTTCTTCTCTGCACAAAAGATCATTCCTTCGTATTTTCTTTTGGTTCCACTTGCATAACTTCTAGGAAATCATTTCTTACAAAATATCTTCGTGCCAAGGACTGACACACCAATCATCAGGGGGTTCAAGTGATTTTTTGTAAAAGCTCCCCCTAAGCCCTTGCTAGGTTTAACTCCCAGAGGAATTGTCTATACCAGATGAGGGAAAAGACGCATCTTTCATCTCAGAATCTTCTTTCTTCCTCCAAATCTTATTCATTTCTTTCTTAATCTCATCTTTTTCAATATTTTTCACAGGTTCATTCTTTTCTACTAGATTGGTCTTCTTACCCTTTTTGCTTCTCCAAAATCTTGAGATATGTCCTGGTTTGTTGCAATTATAGTAGACAACATTTCTCTGATTAGTCTAAATTCCACTGACTCTTGTTCTACACTGATTAGCTTTATTCCCATACTTGTTGCAAGTATAATAGTATCCATTAAAGGATTGATTCACTCTTCCTCCTTTAAACTGATTCATCATCAAGGTTTTGCATTCACTAGCCCTATGTCCAATTCTTTTTCATGCAAAACATTTACCATAGAAGGAACTAGGAAACTAATTCATCCTAGTCCTACATTTTGTTGCCCTATGACCAAATTTATTGCATGAAAAACAAGTGTCATTAAATGATGGATAACTTTGTGCATTAGGTTGTATCACAGGTGGTCTCCTAGAAAAGTTCCTTGAATTTCCTTTATTCTGAGTCTTCTGGTTATCCATAGAGTTTTCATCTCCTTCCATTCCCAAGCCACCTTTTTCTTTACTCGGTTTCTGCCCTGAAATCAATTCATCAAGCTTGTCTGAGCTAGATTTGAAATTATTTTCACAGAGTTTCACTTTTTCCAGATCCACTTTCAGGTTCACTATTTCTTGTTCAAGCTTGGTGCACTCATCAGACTTACTTTGTACCAATTTTCTCAAACATTTTTCAATCCTTCTCTTCTCTTCTACTTGTACTTTCAAACTGGTAATTTCTTCATTAGCCTGCTTCAACTGATTAGTCACTTCCCTATGCCTTTCTTTGAACTTTTTCAATTTCTCTTTTAATTTTCAAACATATTCATTTGCATCTTCAAGATTCTCTTTTAGATCTCTGTTTTCTCTTTCAACTTTGTTAGGATCCTCAAGTGCAATCTGGAGCTCTTCTTTATCATTCATTTCTTCCATTTTCAAGATCTCCCTCAAGTTGTTAGGCTTTTCTGGAGGAACCATGCGTGATACCAATTGTTGAATATCCAAGATACTGAGAGGGGGCTGAATTAGTATCTTCTTAAATTTTCTGAATATATGCCATCCAATTATTCCAATGCATATAAAAACAAAGATAAGTAAAAGCATTAACAAAGCATGAAATCACAAAACACGTGAACACTAGGATTTTTACGTGGAAAACCCAAAATGGGAAAAACCACGATGAGTATTAGCTCACAATATAGTATAACTGGTTATAAAATATTACAAAATGGGGTGGCTCACTACCAGGACTCACTGTCCAAATACAAAGGCTCACTACCTATAGAGTTACAATGACAAAATGGCTTATAGCCAAAAAATGAACTAACAAGGTACACCTAATGAGTGTTGATTCAATTCCAATGAAGCTCAATAAACAGACTTGAAACAATTCATCATATTCGCTCTTCTTCACATTCACTTTCACCACACAATCATCTCATATCCTACTTCACAAACTATCCAATATATATATCTGGTATGTTTGCAAGCATCAATTAGGTTGGCCTAATTAGATGCACTTCATATATATCAAAAATACCAACTGTTGGCTACAATCTTTCACAAAATATTTCCAAAAGCAATTCAAATGCTCAACACGCTATGTCATGTCATCATGGACCTAAGATAGGTCACACATATATCTACATAAAAAAAATTAATTCATCATTACATTATTTATCCAAGAGGTTGGCTAAGGATAGACCTAATAACAAAAATTACAATCAATAGAATAATGTTGATACACCATACGAGCATCTGAATACGTGAGAACATGCTTCCAACATCCATGCACCACTTCCAAAAACCACAAGCAATAGTAATCAACAAAAAATAACTGCAGACCAAAATACTAGAGGGTATAGGCATCATACTGATTCAGATACTAGACCAAAATATCAAAATAAATTCATACTTGATCTTGCAGTTGCAACTCATATATCATGGTGACATCAATGAAAACACAAAACAATCAAAATGAGATGTTCTTTATTTTTCCAATCAAGAAAACCTAAGAAGGGAAAAACAATGGTGAGGATTAAACCACTATATAAATAAATTGCAACACTGAATACAATAGGCTCACTACTAGAGGGCTCACTTTCCAAAAGAAAGAAGGGCTCACTGCTAATGGATCATTTCCATATTAGAAAGAAGAATGGAAGGAACTATTACAAAGAGAAATCTATCTTAGAGCAATAGGAAGATCCACCACAACAACTCTGAACCATCTGCAACCTTTAGCTCACTACCTTCAGTAACTTTAGGTGCACTAAAAATGTAGAAACCTTCTGCTCACTACTTCTGGTAGCCTTAATCATCAAATATCACACTCACATCACATTAATTGATCACATTTTGCACCACAACACACCACACACTATTCTCTAGCACTCTACCTTGTATTTATACCATCCACAACCTTGAAAACATTCTCCAAGGTCAGCTTGCACCTCAAACACGCATTTACAAAATAGTTCGGCACCGAACACTTTCACAATGGAAAGAAGCAAAGGATGACCATACCAAGGGTTAACTAGGACCCAAATCTACACCGAAACACTTTACAAAGCTTCCACAAACAACACACCATTTTCATAATTAGTGCTAACATGCCAGGTCATCCAAACCTACACTAATACTAACAAGTGACAACATGTACACCTCTCCAGGTAGAAACAATCAACAATATCCATACAACATCTTAAAATATTCCAACATCATTAGAATATTTTGCAACTCTAACACAACCACCTGAAACTGAGAACACCATCATTGTGTGCAACCAAACACAAGTTAGCACAGACATCCAACTCACTAACCAACTTTGTGGAACACCTCAACACCTAAAACCTCAAGGGAAAGTAGATATAGACATTATAAGCACGTCCCCGGATCTACAAGACAAGAAAATTCAATGCGGAGAAATACAGAGCAATCTCATTACTCCCAAACAATCTTCTTCATAGACACACACATTGGTGAACACAACTTTAACTGTCATACAATCCAAAACCTACAACTATGGATAACACTTCTGATCAACATATTGAAACCACACAAGTATAGCTTCAACGATGAAGAAATTCGGAGCACAAAATTGAACATCGCTCTATTACTCTATAATTACTTCTATTCAAAAAAATTTAAAAGCACTTGGAAACCAAGTGAACTTACTACAACTGCAACTCTTATTCATGAAGAAATCAATGATAAAACTGATGAAAACACCATAAAACCTTATCAAATCACAACAATCTCCCCAACTATGACAACACCAACATCCTTCCAACAACTTCAACACACAATCTCCATATAATTGACATCAATGACCAACACCAACAACACTTGACATCAATGACCAACACTAGAAACTATTAACATCAATGACACTAGCAACACTTACAACAATCTCCCCCTTTGTTATTGATGGCACCACTAGCACTCCGAAAAATCATCAACAAGAAAAGCAACTAACAACTTTGCAACAAGCAACACTCCCCTTGATTGGGGCATCTCTTCTCCCTTTACCTAAGGAGTTCTTCATGCTCTCAAAACTCTTCGTCTTGAACATTTCCCCCTGTGGTCTTCAAACCATATTCTCTTATGCACTATGGTTTTTCAACCAACTCTCTCCCCCTTTGACATCAATAGCAAAGGACCATATACTCATCCAACTCTCTTTCTTATACTGAACTCTTTTTATCTCCCCCTTTTACAAAATTCAAAGGGAAATTTCTGCTTGCACCTTTCACACATCATCTGCATAGGATTTTTATTTTCTATTTTCCCTTTTGACATCTACATACACTAATTTGACACCACTTGCAACACCAACAAGTAACTACATTGCACTCACTTTTCTACACACTCCCCCTTAGGGGCACAAAATATGCTCCATATAGCTCCACCAACCAACAATACTACTACCTACTCCCCCTAAGAGATAGCCTTCATTAGTCTAGAACAAAAGAATAAATATTGAATTGCTCTACTAGACTGATGCACAATCTTATGCATCTAGTTGAGAAAAGGAGGGGCAATAACCCCTAACTTCTACCAAAGATACTCAAATGTATCTTTAGGAAGAGCCTAAGTTGTGAAAATATTTGTGACTTGATCCTTTGTAGGCACATACTCCAGCTTTAGCTCATTTTATGCAACCTCCCCCCTTAGAAAGTGATACCAAATTAAGATATGCTTTGTACTTGAATGCATTACCAAATTCTTTGATATATTGATAGCGCTTATATTATCACACAAGATAGAAATAGGTTCATTATAATATATTTTGATATCCTTCAATGTATTTTTAATCTTCATCCATAAGATGCTACAATAATATACTTTGCATCTATAGTAGATAAAGATATTGAATCCTATTGTTTTCTTAGCCGAGAATACAATCTACTTCCAAGAAAGAAAGCACCTCCACTTGTACTTCTTCTATCATCAACAAAAATTGCCCAATTTGCATTTGTATGGGAACTTAAAGATAAATTGGTATCCTTTTGATACCATAGACCATAGTCCAGAGTGCCCTGCAAATATCTAAATATCCTCTTTATTGATGTCACATGTGATTCTCAAGGATCTTCTTGAAATCTAGCCACAAGACAAATTGCATGGATGATATTTGATCTAGTAGCAGTTAGATAATGTTGGCTTTGTCATTGCACCAAAAGGTCGACCTATCAATGCTCCATACAAGCATCAGTTAAGATCCAAAGGAGGCAATTAGACCATGTCACAAACCCAAGCATTGTGTTGCAAGGAAGACCAAGGGACACACCATCTTGCAACAATCCCCCCCAGCACAAGGTTTGAACCTATGACGAGCTCTGATACCAATTGTTGGCCTTGCCATTGCACCAAAATGTCGATGTATCAATGACTGATACAAGCATCAGTTAAGACCCACAAGAGGCAGTTAGACCATGTCACAAACCCAAGCATTGTGTTGTAAGGAAGACCAAGGGACACAACATCTTGCAACAAATATAACATTTCACCAATCATTGATTTATACTTGCTTAGATTAGTATTAGGAGATTCATCATTCTTGCTCAACTTGTAACCAGTAACCATAGGAGTACATATTGGTTTAGAGTCTTTCATTCCTTGAACTTCTTCAACATTTCTTTGACATACTTTGACTATGAAATGAATGTCCCTTTTTTTATCTAGTTGATTTGTAGCCCAAGGAAGAAATTCATCTCCCCAATCATTGGCATCTAAAATTCATTCTACATCTCTTTTGTAAACTTCTTGCACATAGCCTCATTTCCTCCAAAAATTATATCATCAACATACACAACCACAACCAAGATTTGATCTTTCTCAACTTTAAAGTAAAGATTGCTATCTGCGGTACCTTTATTGAATCCCTATTGCAACAAGTACCTATCCAATCTTGCATACCAAGCTCTAGGAGCTTGCTTGAGTCCATACAATGCCTTCTTCAATCTACAAACCATATTAGACTCATCTGATAACTGAAATCCTTTTGGTTGTTCAATTTATACCTCTTCTTCAAACTCACTAAGAATGTAGACTTCACATCCATCTAATAAACCTTGAAGTCCTTATGTGTTGTAAAGGGAAAAAAAATCCTAATGGCCTCCATTCTTGCCACTAGAGAAAATTTCTCCTCAAAATCTATTGCTTCCATTTGTGAGTACCCCTTATACACAAGTCTAGCCTTATTTCTAACTTCTCCATTCTCATTCAACTTTTTCTGGAATACCCATTTAGTTCTTATTACATTCTTGTTTGCTGGTCTTGGGACTAATTCCCAAGTTTGATTCTTCTTAATCTACACCAATTCTTCTTCCATAAATTTTGTCGAATTATCATTCTTACATGCCTCAAACACTTTCTTAGGTTCTATTTTGGAAAGTAGACACAAATTTACCTGTTCTTTTATTATAGCAACCTTTCTTCTTGTCAATATTCCTCTTCTCTTGTCACCAATGATCTGATCTTCAGAATGATTCTTTTCAACATACTTAGGATTCTTAGGAATCTTTTCTGGAGCTTCTTCCTCTTCAACCTGCATTTCCTTTTCATTTTCTTCTTCTTTTTCTTCTTCTTTACAAGAGGACTCATTGGATTCATGATATCCTTCTATTAGTACTAATCTTTTATGTGGTTCTTCATATAATTTGACACTTGCACTTTCAACTATCTTCTTCAGCCTCTTGTTGTAGCACCAACAATCCTTGTTTCTTGTATAATATCCAAAAAATAATCCTTCATCTGATCTTGCATTAAACTTTCCCAGGTTTTATTCATCTCACTTGATATAAAATTTGCTTCCAAACACTATAAAATATTTGATAGTAGAAGTTCTTCCATGTCATAATTCATAGGAAGTCCTTGAGCCATTTACTCTTGCTTGTACTATGTTGAGTATGTATACTATAGTATGAATGGCTTCTCTCCAATAGACATCCGATAAATTTTCTCCCTTCATCATTGTCATTGTTGCTTCCTGAACTATCTTATTCTTTCTTTCCACAACTCCATTCTATTGAGGAGTTCTAGGGGCTGACAAATGCCTCTTTATTCCATGATCTTCACAAAAATTGTTAAAATCATTGGAGGTTAACTCTCCACCTTGGTCAAACCTTAAGCACTTGATTTTCATATCCATTTCATTCTCAACCATAGCTTTAAATGCTTCAAACTTGTCTAGAGATTTTGATTTTTCTTTAAGAAAAGTTACCCAAGTCATTCTAGAGTAATCATCAATTGACAACATGAAATACCTGTCGCCTTGAAATCTTCCTATTCTTGTAGGTCCACATAGGTTTGTATGAATCAATTCCAAAGGTCCTGTGGTAGAATATTCTTTGATTTTGAACCTCTTTCTTGTTTTCTTCCCAACCTGACATTCCTTACATATTACATTGATAGGATTTGTTATTCTTGGAAGATCTCTCACAGCTTGAGTAGAGTTAATCCTCACTAGACTATTAAAATTTACGTGACACATTATTCTATGTCATATCCAATTTTCATTGATTTGAGTCATAAAGAACTTACCATTAGAACCTTTGATCTGATAAACATTCCCATCTATCCTTGTTCCTATAGCAACCAAAGTTTTATAGCTTCCTTTTTATGATTTCACAACCACCATCCTGAAACACAAGATTGTATCCTTTGCTACACATTTTTCCTACACTTAAAATATTATGCCAGAGACCCTTGACATAAAGAACTTCATTTGTATTATGCTTGCCATAAAAACTAATTGAACCTTTCCCACATATCTTAGCAGATGTATCATCACCAAACTTAACAATACCACCTTCAAACTTCTCAAGTTTAACAAACTTACTCTTATCATCTGTCATATGATTTGAGCATCCACTATCAATTATCCAATTATTTTTCTCCTCTCTAGCATGAAAAGTAGTCACTATAGTTCCCTTGATGTTGTGACCTGTTTCTGGGACAATTTTCTTCATACATCTTTCAGGGTCATTAGAACTAGTTCCAATGTTCAGATCCATGAACAAACATTCATAATTTTCATCATCTAGGTAGTCAGATTCATCATCGGATATGCTAGCATCTTCTTTAACATAATAACTTTTCTTGACATATTTACCTTTATTATCCTTATATTTGTCATTTGAAACTTTGGTTGGACATCTTGAATCGTAATGACCTATCTTTCCACAATTATGAAATTTGAAAGGTAACTTACCTCTATATTTTCCATTGCCCTTCTTCAATCTTCTAACAAAATTTGCTTCTAATTCATCAATATCACCCATATCTGATTCATGATTCTTATCTATCTTGCTAGCTTTAAAATAAGTCTCTTTTATTGAATCATTTTGACCAAGCTCTCTCAATTAAAAAGTAGTTAAAGCACCAAAAAACTGATCTCTAGAATAATGATCTAAATCCTAAGCTTCCTCAATAGCAAAAACTTTAGAACTATAAGATTTAGGAAGAGTTCTTAATACCTTCTTTACTACCACATTTTCTTCCAATTTTCCACCAAGTCCATTGATGGAATTGACAACTTCATCCACTCTATGCATGTATCTTGAAATATCTCATCCTCTAACATCCTTAGGATTTTAAACTTAGTCTTCAAATTCTACATATTTTCTTGCTTGACTTTATCATCTCCTTCATAGATACTTTCCAACTTCTTCCAGTTTTATTTACATCTCCTTCATAGATACTTTCCTTCCAACTTCTTCTCTAGTTTTTATTTACTAGGATTTTATGACCTTTACAACCCTCCCCACAAGTCTGACCAGCAACACCCTCAATTCTCAAAAAAAAGACAAATCCTTCCATTATTCTCATATGCTTTAATCTCATCATTAGTTGTTAGACCATTAGTAGGCATGGTATATCCATCTTCAATTGACTTCCAAACTCCAAACCCTAGGGAAATAAGGAAACCTTCCATCCTAGTTTTCCAAAATGAATAATTTATACCATCAAACAAAGGAGCCTCTTCCTATGTGTTATCCATATATACCTCAAGTGATTAAGCTTCTTCTAAGGAACCTTGCTCTGATACCAGTTGTTAGATGCATAAGACAACTAAGAAGGGGGTGAATCAATTGTACATCAAAACATTCAAACCCTTAATATCTTTTCAAACCCTTATCAACCATTAAACCCTTATCATGCATTAGAAGAATGTAAACACTTGAAATAGTAATGCAGACACATCAAACACATAAGAACAAAAAATTTACATGGAAAAACCAAGATGAAAAAAAAAATGATCATGATTAACTCATTATATAAATAAATTGCAACATTGAATACAATAGGCTCACTGTCGAAGGGCTCACTACCTAAAAGAAAGAAGGGTTCACTACCAATGAATCACTATTAGATTAGAAAGAAGAAAGAAAGAAACTGTTACAAAGATAAATCCATCTCAGATCAATAGGAAGATCCACCACGACAACTCTAAACCATCCACAACCTTCAACTCACTACCTTCAGTAATTTCAGGTACACTAAAAATGTAGACACCCTTTACTCACTATGTTTGGTAGCCTTAATAATCAAAGATAACACTCACATCACAACACATGATCACATTTTTCACCACAATACACCACACACTATTCTCCAATACTCTACCTTGCATTATACCATCCACAACCTTGAAAACATTCTCCAAGGTCAGCTATGCAGCTCAAACTTGCAATTACAAAATATGTCAACACCAAAAACTTCCACAATGGAAAAAAGTGAAGGACAACCACACCAAAGGGTTAACTAGGACCCAAATCTATATTGAAATGCTTTTCAAATCTTCCACAAACAACACACCACTTCTGTAATTATCGCTAGCATGCTAGGTCGACCAAACTTGCACTAACACTAACAAGCAACAACATGTACACCTCTCCAGGTCACACAAACCACATAGCAACACTCAACAATATCCATACAACATCTCAAAATATTATAGTATCATCTAAATATTTCTCAACTCTGCCACAACCACTTGAAACTGAGAACACCATCATTATGTGCAACCAGACACACTAGCACAGATATCCAACTCACTAACCAACTTCACTGAACACCTCAACACTTGAAACCTCAAGGGAAAGTAGCTATAGACATTATAAGCACATCCCCAAATCTACAATACATGAAACTCCAATGCGGAGAAATGTGGAGCAATCTTGTTTCTCCCATACAATCTTCTTCACAGACACACACACTAGTGAACATAACTT
The DNA here is from genome assembly GCA_007258455.2 of Sequoia sempervirens. NCBI lineage: Eukaryota > Viridiplantae > Streptophyta > Pinopsida > Cupressales > Cupressaceae > Sequoia > Sequoia sempervirens. Next base: position 356,772,057 of record VDFB02271358.1, on the reverse strand, counting down.
TCGTTGCCTTATGATCCAGAACTTGCAACTTTGGATATAACACCTTTGAACACCTCTGATCAACGTATCCAAACCACACAAGCATAACTTCAACCATGAATAAATTTGGAGCACAACACTAAACACTGCTCTATCACACTATAATCTCTTTTATTCAATTTTTCTCAAAAGCACTTGGAAACCAAGTGAACTTATTGCAACTACAACTCTTATTCATCAAGACATCATTGAAAACACTGATGATAGCACCATAACACCTTCTTATCAAATCACAACAAGTTCTTGACAAAAATCCCCCAAACTATGACAACACCAACATCCTTCCAACAACTTCAACACACAATCTCTATATAGTTGACATCAATGACCAACACTAGCAACTGTTGACATCAATGAAAACACCAACAATATACTTTCAATAAGATGTGAGATGTTATTTGAATCTTGTGAGAATTGCAGCCCTCTGAGATTTCCAGTACTAACTTCTTTTTGTAAGCTTCTACTCAAGGCCTCAGCTAAGATAAGAAAAAGGAAAGGAGATAGCAAGTCACCCTAGCAAAGTCCCCTACTAGCACAAAAAGAATCGGTTAGGACATCATTAATAAGGAGAACATAGGAAGTGGATGAAATGCAACTTTGAACCCACTTGCACTAGGATTCATTGAATTTTGGTTTCATTTTAATTCTCAAAAGAAAGTCCCAAGGAACTATGGCATAGGCCTTGTTCATGTCTAACTTGATAGTCATACCTTCCTTCTTCCTAATTTTGATGGAATGGATAAATTTTTGGGTAATCACTATTCCATCTAATATCTATCTATATTTCAAGAAACCACTCTAATCTCCTAAAATGAAGCTTTCTAAACACACCTGGAGCCTAGAAGCCATAGCCTTGGCCACAACTTTGTAAATTGTGTTACAATGAGAAATGGGCCTAAACTGATTGAAGTAGATAGGAGCTCTTAGATTGGGGATAAGAGATATAAAATTTATGTTTCAAGGTTTAAAGATAGTCCTACACAACCTACTCTCCTTAACTTCTAACCAAACATAATCACCAATGAGTTGATAGTATTTTTAAAAAACTTAATCCAAAAACTATCTAGATCGGGGGCCTTCCTAGCACCAATAAAGAATAAAACTTTCATAATATCCTCCTTGGAGAAGGGGGCAAGAAGGGAAGAATTTTGATCTTCTTGAATAAGGCTAGGAATTTTACTCAAAATCTCCCATTGGGCATCAAGATCTAACTTAGGAGGAGCACTGATCAGGGTCTAGAAAAAGTTCTTCCCTTCCAATTGAATGGCCTCAACAACTTCTAAGGATTTCCCCTCAGGAGTCTGGATTTTCAAAATTCTATTATTTTGTCTCTTGATATTGGTGACTATGTGGAAAAAAATTGTATTCCTATCACCCTCCCACAACCAATTAAATCTGTACTTTCAATGCCAAAAAAATTCTTCCATTCAGAGCAACCTGTTGTATTCTTCAATCAGTCCCACTTCCTTAGCCCTTAGCTCTGAGGAAAATCCTTTAGTTTCTATATTTGATTCTACATTGCACAAGTCCAGTTATACCTTATCCTTTTTCTTGTACAAATCTCTAA
>VDFB02271358.1:356630035-356770351 GCA_007258455.2 Sequoia sempervirens | reverse complement strand
AACACCTAAACATTCCCATGGTAGATAGGAAAGAAAGGCGACCTACATAAATCCTTAATTAGGACCCAAATAGATCAACCCACTTCAACAAGCCTCACATGTAGTGTTAAACACAAGGCCGACCAACACCTGTGCAAAACACCATAGACATTAAGTAACGCTTCCTTAGATCAAGTCGAAAGTTCCAAACAACATGATTTACTTGAACTCAATCCAAAACAATCTATGAACTACTTAAAATTCATCAACCACTTCAACCAAGCTTCGCATCAACAACTACTTCAACTCAGGACAACTGAGAACTCTTGTTTGCATATTGATAAATGAAACTTACACTATACTCCACCAAATCAAGTAAAAACTTGAACATAGAAAGATATAAGCATTATAAGCAACTTCCCAAATCTTCACAATTTGGATCCAAATAGCGGAGAAACGTGGAACAAATACATTTCTCCCAAACCACAGAAAACATTACAAAACAACTGGTTCACACACTGGTGAAAGTATCTCGCACTGCACAACGATCCAGAAACCCAAATTTTGAATATAGCAATCTTTGTCAACCTTGAATAACTTGTAAGATTTGCATAGGCATAGCATCAACGCAGAAAGAACATGGAACACAATATCGGAGCACACTATGAACATTTGCACAGCACAATTTACTCTGTTTTATTAAATTTTCTTAAAAGCATTTGGAAACCAATGACTAGAACCATCATTTCAACTCATTACTTCATTCCAACCCATCTTCAGATTCTGCAACAAAAGAAAAACTCTATATACTCACAACACTTCCTCAAGGTCTCAACTACATATACACAACCTGTTTTCCTCTTTTCACAATTTTTTCAATATCTTCAACATCTTCATCACCTAGTTGATATCAATGACAACACCATCATTCTTGCAAGAATTTCCCCCTTTGTCATTGATGGCAACACAAGATGTGAAAAGCCACCAAAGACCACACAACAATTCTGAACACTCTTTTTTTCTCTTGATCATCTCCCCTTGAGTGGATAAGTTTTTTTTTTCCACATGATTCTCTCTCCCCTTTTGACATCAATGGCAAAGGATAAAATGTTTTGCATTGTTCTCCCTCTTTGACATTGAACCAACATTACCTACTCTGAATACTCTCCCTTAGGAGTACACCCAACTAAATCAACAACACAATGACAACACATGATACTACCTACTCCCCTTGAGAGGTAGCCACTAACCATCGGTCCAGAAAAGAGATAGATCCATATATCCACTGGATTGATGCACCTCTATAGGCATCTAGTTATGTAATAACTCATTCTAAATTATTACTTAATAATATTATTGCAAATGATATATGAATATATTCAAATTAAAAAGACATAACTAAGTAGTTATAGTCTATCATAGCAACACATGTCTAATTAAAATGTGTCAAGATTTATATATTCAATTCAAAAGTCAATTACAATATCTAAGTTTGACTTGGCTTATAAGGCCACAAAGTCAATACAACGTACAACTTTTACATCAAGGTTACATCATAGACTAAAATAGTCTTGTGAACATCCAAGGTTCCTCTTGACGCTCGCCTCCACTGGTGGATGAGAACATGGTTGAAGCGCTTTACCGCCCAACCACAAAGCTTATGCTTCCTTAGAATTCTTCCAACTTGAAGAATTCTCGACCTTGCACATAAAGTTTAGCAAGAGAATAATCTGCAAGGTGGAATTTGGTGCGTTCCCATACATCAACATGCATTTCTATGTACAAGTTAGAAAAGAGGATACAAGATCTATGCTAGGAATGGCATAGAGTGTTATCACATAGTCCATACATACATAATGAACTGAATTGCTTGGCCAAACATAAGAATAATGTTGCAACAACAAACAATAGGTTTTGGTAAAACAAACCTATTCTCTCTGAACTCCATCTCGGCACCCGTCCCGGAAGGTAACTTTCAACATCAAGTTATCTCATAGCAACTAACTACCCTCTAGCAACATCTACCCTTAGGTACTCTAGTTGACTAGGTGTTGTTTTTCTATTCAATTTACAATTAAGAAATAAATCTAATGGAAACTGATCAAAATATTATCCATTCATTAAAAACATGTGTCACAAGATTACTTTCATCGTAATTAAGTATTCATCTAAGAAAGAAGAAAAATAGGAAATAAAATAAGGTATGTCACATGTATGTGTATGTACGTAGACGAAGGTTTACGTGCATACACATATATGTGCCTACTTAAGTTATGGATTTGTGCATACATTCTGAATTTAAAACTAATAGATCATATTTCTATCATTCAAATAATGTTTTAGAATATCATATAGTTTATCAGTTTGCTTGAAGTAAAGAATTTTAAGAACAAGTCTGCTTGAACAGTTTCCCACATACTGAACTATGTCGTTTACCATGCCATGATAACAAACTGTTCTATTGTAATCACATAGTTATTGTTTAATAGAATGATGCTATCTATAGCTAAACAATCACAGTTTATAATAAAATAATGTTGTTTACGAATGAACACATACTGTTTATAATAGAACGATGTTTACATATAAAACATTCAATGTTTATAATAGAACAATATTGTTTCAGCTAAACAATTACAAAACAATGTTGTTTCAACTTAACAACTACAAAATGATGTTGTTCCAAGTAAAACATTTAGAGTTTATAATAGAACAATTTCGTTTACAACAAAACAATCACTGTTTACAGCTAAATAGTTACAGTTTATAGCAAAACGAGGTCATTTACAACAAATACACTAATACAATCACTGTTTACACTAATACAATACTATTTACAGCTAAATAGCTATAGTTTATAACAAAACGATGCAGTTTGCAATAGTTTATAGTTACAACTCCAAGTTTCCATTGCTTCGTTAATCCAAGCTTTATCATTCTAAATAGTTGTATATAAAATTTCATGTAAAAAGATAATCCAATGGAGTTGTTATTAACTTTTGAAAGGTATTTAAAAGAACTTGAACGACATGCTAACCATTTATCAACAATGATAAAATGTTCAGAATCAAGGAATAAATCTCTCCTAGGCTCAGGATGAAACCCCTCATTCAATGTTAACATATATACTTATGTCGTTATAAGAACAACGCACAGTCGTTGACTGTTGCTCTATACATGGTGGCCGAGGTCGTAGCCATAAACGCTTACCCTTGGCTAGAAAGTAATCATCTCAAGGACGTTTTGGGTGTTGTTCATGAAGAACGATGGTTTACATTACCACACATGCAAGCAAATTGAGCGAATGATTCCATCATTCGACCCTTGTCCTCTATGGAATAGGTGACATGAAAGCCATATTGTCTCTATGACATAATAGGATAATTACAATTGCAAGGAAATAATAGAACTCATAATACAATATTGGGTGACAAAAGCCCATCGTCGCCCACGACGACAAGGCATCCAAAAGCCCACCGTCGGACAAAAAAAGGATTGAAAACTCAAATCACAACTAATCATCTACCAATTCATCTACAAAATGTGTCAAAAGCAAAATGAGAAGGAATTGCTGTCATCATTTATTGAATCAAAAGAATTGTTTACAATGTGTTTCAAAATGAGTTACAAGGTCAATCTTTACTGCTGTGAGCATGAAAAGATAGCAATAACTAAAAAAAATAAAGGCCTAGAGATGCCTTTATAAAGAAATCCAACTCCTAAATTCATCCTTGATTGATTTGAGAAAGAGAATCAATCACTCAACTTCATTGAAGTTGATTTTTGCCCCTGACTACTACAAACTCCTTGAAATCAACTTCTAGGTTGAAGGAAACAATTGATTTGCAAAATTGGACACCCTTCTTTGTAGCTGAAGATGATTGATATGCTTCCAGATTGCATTCTGACATCTACCACTGCTACAAATCACTGCCAAATCCCTACAAATTAGGACATTTGTGCAGTGCTATTGATTTGGAAAGATTGGCTTGAAAGGATAACCAACTCTTGTCACCAAATTCTGAAAACTGCCTCTTAAAATAAGCAATCATTCCATTGAAAAACTCCTCAAAAGGCATAAAATTTGTATCCATGCAATGGATTCAATCTTCACAATATGCCACTGTCCATAACCATGACTGTGAAGTTGTTCAATAATGGATTCAACAATTCCACTTGACACAATTATCTTTGATAAGGCACATTCAAAAAGCTGTCCAGGTGCTTGTCTTGAAGGAAATGTATGTGGATCTATGATAAAATTTGGATCAATTCCTTCTATTGTAAAAGGCATATTTCATTGCAGCTCTTCTACAAACCCTACAACTCCTTCCATCATCATTATTTGACATTAAAACTTGATCAACCCTTCCTTATTCAGTATGCCTCAACTTCAGGCTGAATTTTGCATTACAATCATGAATGATGTAGTGCCCTTGCATCACCTTGATCCATTTGTTTTACTTGGGGTTGTAATGGACTTGATCCAAAACATAAACCATGACTGCCCATAGTTGACTGCCAAGCTTTATAACCCACAACTATATCATGCATGCTAAATTTTTTTCCTTTCTTTATGCATGTGCAACAAATTCATTGTGTCATGGTGATGTATCCTTTGTAGGTTTCTAGACCTAACCAATCATGCTACAAGATACTCTACACCTTCAACACTTGACATTGATCATAGCCTTAAGCTTCACTCACTTAACAAAACTAGCCTCCTCACCAGCCTGTAGGACTTATACCACTGTCCCTCAAACTAATATTGGCACCTTCTTGAGCCACTGAGACTATGCAAGTTGAGACAACCATCAACCATATGCTACATTACAGCCATGAAAGAGACACTGTTTGACAAAATGCTCACTGCTTTTCATTTCCTTTTGACTAGCAGCATAAGATTACACTTCTCTTTTCATGGCAGTGATGACTGTGTTAGGTTTTGGACTATTACTATCATCTAGGTATCCTTGATATTCACAGTCCTCACTGACATTCATCCCTTCATTGCTACTACCAATGACAGTCCTTAGACTATTTCCTCCAATTTCACAACTCTGTGGATGATGAAGCCACTATATCCTTTTGCAAATGATATGTAATGTAACAAGAACCTCTGACTATACAATGGAAATGAATATGGCAAGATCTTTATTACAACCTATCACACAATTTTGAGTTATGTCTTGGATTTTAAGCTTTCCTTCACATCATTGTCACCCCAATTGGGCCTATACTGTGCATTGCAAGATCTTTGCTTCTTTATGATTCATACACAATGGAGGGTTCATTGATAACCATCTTCAAATGTTGCATGGGCTGCCCATCTCAATTCTTTCAAATACATTGATATCATGATGCATAGTATTGCCTTTCCTTAGTATTACTTCTCAGTATCACCCTACCTAACCTTTATGCCTTTGCAAGAGTTTATTTATAACCATAAATCATTTTTAAAACCCTCAACAAACCCTGATTTCTAGTTCATTCCTTCCATGGCATCAAATATCTTGCATAGTCACTATCATCTAAACAGTGCTAAAAACATTGTCACAAACTTCACTACCTATCATTGTGCAGGGTTTGATCTTAAAGATAACCTCCATATGTGATGAATGTCACTCTTTATATGACCTCATGGAGACTGCTAATCACAGTGATAAAATAGTCACCAAGAAAACTTATTGTCCCTTAATGCTACCTTGATGTGGGGCTGCTAACTCCACCTAACTGTCGTTAAATGATGACAGTCTTCCTTTGTCAGGTGTGATATCCTTAAGACTATCTTTTTATTGTGAACTCTTGTAACCTTGCATCAACACCAAAACATAGGTCACTACTAATGCCCAAAGTACGGTTTTGTCACTGTCTAAAGCTTTCATCACAATCACTAGTCCTTTGACCTTTGGTGGTTGTGATCCATACTATCATCTCAAAGGCTTGACAATGCATAATCAATGGAAGCTGTAAACTACCCACTTTGAGAATGGGGAGGACTATCATTGTTTTTCAAGTTGATTCATGAACCTAAAATGCTAACACAAACATTATGCACATGCAATGAGAAAAAATAGAACCACTCCTGCTCTCAAAACTTAGGAAACTCATACATAATGCTTATGGTACATTGCATATTAGCATTGTGATAACCCAAATCCTTTGATGGAAACCCTTTGACAGTGCAATGTGAGTGTGATTTGATCATGCATCTAGAAAATCACTTATAGATTGCCATCTATGCTGATTATATGAATGTCATCTGAAAAAAAAACCACTATAAATAAATTCCATTACAAGTGTCACTTGATGTGTCTTTGCTTGACAAAAGTCCTAGAGGTTACCATACCCACACATATTTCACTGTCATGTAGAACTGGTGAATGCAAATTTGATATGAAAGTTTGAAACCATGCTCAAATGTGTAAGGACAAATTCATCATTTCCATTTCTACTAGTTTGAAGCTCTGACACTGCAAGATCGACTATAAGCAATCTTCTTCTTAGATGGTAGACATAGAAATCTCCCTTGAAAGCTATGAACTACTTATTGAAATCTGCTGCTCTTCTTGTGGCCTAGGGTTTCAAGAATTAGTGATTTACAAGCTCACTAATGGTTGCATTTTCATAGCTCTTTATACTCCTTTTATTGTTGTCATAGACTTTCCAACCTTGACATTGGTTGCCTCATTCTCATAGTTTTGCCTTTAGTCTATGCACATCTCCTTGGAATTATTCTTGACATTGACAGTGAAGAATAAAGGCCATTCCTTTATGACTGACACAATGACATGAGCAATTTGAAGGATGCCAAAACTCTCATGCACAAACTGTGGCTGCTAATGTTTAATCTGCTTCCTATAAGCTACAAACCCCTAGCTTGTTATCATGCTATTTTTTGCTCCTTTAAAGACCTAGGGTTTCAAAAAAATTTGTTTATGATCACTGCTCAAAGATCAATCTTGTGAAGGCTTTAAAACTTGAAACCCTACCAACCTCTATTGCTGCATTCTAATAGGAATCCAAAAGACAGTCTTCAAAATGAGTATGCATAGTTTCAAACTCTAACTCGTGCATGAAAGAAAAACCATGTGAAATGTGGTAGATCTGAAATTCTTTCCCTTTGCAAAGCTACAATTTCCTTTACAACTCGATCCTTCCTCCATTGTTTTTGTGCAAAAATCAAGGAAACATCTTTCCAATATGGAAACTCATGTTGCTTTCCCTCCAATGCCAACATTAAATCTGAAACCTTATCCTTTTGCTAGTTTTCCCATGGATTTCCAAGAAAAGAAAAAGTCAAAGAATGTATTAAAATGCTTTCTTCTAATGTTTTCAATAAAATATTACCTTTTTGACTTGGGGAATGCTTGTCTTTTGATATTATCATTTTCATTACATGATAATATTTAAAAGGAGATCCTCTTTGAAACATAATTTAAAACTTAGCAAAAAGGAAAGCATTTAATAACTCTTTTTCCCCTTTTGATAAATCTCTTCTAATGAAGACCTTGTAAAATCTAGGAGAGAGGAACCAGTGACCCTTTATTGAACTATTTTAACCTAGGAGGTAAAAATAGGTAACATTTTGGCAACATCTCAGGGGTGTTTTCCTGCTAAACAAGGACCAATAGCCAAGCATATCCATTGGGCATAGGAGTCAAACTAGCACTGAAACGACTCTAGGAAAAACTTGTAACTCAGCTGAACAATGAAAAAAATATTTTGATAGGACACTAGGCTTGTGCACCAACACTTAGGGAAAGGAAAACTAAACTAAAACCTATGCAAAGCACTTTGGGGAATGAAACAAACTGAAACATTGGTGTATCAACACCTTGTTTGAAAGAAACACCTATTCTAACCTACTCTAACTAGCAAAGGATGATGCTCAAACAAACCCATTAACTGGCTTTGAAAAATAACTCCCTTTCCTAACCAACAGAGGATGTTTTGCATGTTCATGAACTGCTGATAAGTGAGACACACAAATACACCCCACAAACTGTTGCAATGTCTTTTGAAGGAAACAACCAAACTCACCCACCCCTTGAATCTGACCAAACATACCATTGATTTGGCATGAATGAGAAAGTTGGGTCTGTTGCTCCTCAGCTACAATCTCCTCTTTAGGTGCACTGATAACCTGTTGTATCTTACTGGTATCCTTGCTGGATAAATTTCTGATGGGACATCCTCTTGAAAGGATGAAGCTTGAACTTTTATTGCTGGATTCTTGTTGGTTATCTGCTATTTTAACCTCATTTTTCTAATTGAAATCACTTGAAAACATGGGATCAAGCTTTGAACAAAACTCCTATATTATGTTTTAGCACAAATCTTCATCAAACTCATCATTACTGTTTCCTCATTCATAACATCCTCCAAGATATCTTCATGATTGATTTCTTGAGAACTCAAAAAGATATCAGACCTCATACCTTGAAAAATAGTATCTTTCCTTTTCTCTTGCTCATCTTGCACAATACTTGCATGAACTTCAACCTTTTGATTATTCAAATAAAGGCTGCTCTCATTTACCTGTCGATGAATCAACACCTTTTCCAAATGGTTTTCATCACTTTGTTGCTCAAAACTTGGCATTGACCTTAGTATAGACACGTTCTTTACATTTTCATCTAGAAAACCAGTAAATTCATCAAAAATATCAATTGAAACCTTTTTCACATTATCCAATTTTGAAAAAAAATCTTCAAGATCATTCCAAAATGAATTTTCATCACATTCTTTTTGAATTTTTGATGAAAGAGGACTATTTTTTACCTCATAACAACACTCATCATGCTTTCTAGTCTCCACAAAAATTTCACCTTTGCACTCCTCTTCTTGATCCAAGGCTCCATCAACACACTGATTGTCTTCAATCAACAACTCACTACATTGTTTGACACCTTCTTGCTACTTTGAAACAGTTGTTTATGAGATCAACATCACATCTTCTTCATCATTTTCAATGAAAGAAGGTAACTCACCAAATCAAACTATGGAATGCTCCTCTTGATCAACCTTTTTTACCTTATTATCCTGTTGTCCTGGCTGATTTTCTGAGATAAATATCGAAACATTTTCATCATCTTCAACAAAACAAGGGAGCTCACTAGTCAAAACATTCAAAGATTCATCTTGAGCGATCTTTTCTTGTTTAATATTTTTCTTTCCTAACTGATATTGCTTCATAGCTGTATGCACTAAATTTACATTTCTAATTTCTTTCATGGTGAGTGAGTTATCTTGAAAGACAATGGGTCCATCCTTACAAAGGAGAATAGTGAGAGGAGAATCAGATTCATTTGGTGGGGAAACTTGGGGAGCTTCTTGGGTTTCTTGAAAGAAAAAATGCTCCTCTAGGGGCTACTCTTGAGGAAAAACAAGCTTAGTTTGTGCCAACATAGGTTCTTGCAATGGTAAAGGATCTTTAAAACTTGGAATTTTGACTTTAGGAGGGTTAAGAGGCTCACTTGGTTTGAAACTTGGAAACTTATACTTACGAACCTCCTCTTGAATAGGCCGATCTGGAATGAAAGGAGCTATTTGGACTTCATGCTTTTATGTATGAGCAAACAAAAGCTTCATCTGCTCCTCTTTTGTAGCTATTTCCCTTTCAATATTCTCTTCAAATTGTATCCTTTGTGTCTCCAACTCCTACTCATGAAGGTAGGCTTGATAATCCAACTCCTATTGCTGCAAATTAAACTTCATTTGCATTTTGATATCAACCAACAACTTATCCATGTCTAACAACACACTTTTCACATCATTATCACTAATCTCCATATGGTCAAGATTTTGGATCTGATCAAAAAGACTTTTGTAATAGTCTTCTTGAGGTTGATTATGTGAATAACCATGCTGGTTGACAACAAAATTTTCTTATTGGGACTGATTTTTAGCATATGTAGGCTGATATTGAGGTTGAGCAGGGGTGGGTGGGTGGTAATTATATTGAGAATGCTAGTTTTCTTGAAAAACTATGGAATTTGAACTAAAACCAACAGCATGATTGACCTGATATAGCTAATAATGAGGTGGATAAGAAGCTTTTTCATGATATGATGGATAATAAGACATATTTCCATGAAACATAGACATGATTATTCATTCAAAGTTGGGAAAACAAGAAAAAATCAAACTTGTTTGGAATAAACCAACACTTGATCATACTGAAACCAGCAAAATTGCATTTCAGAGTTGCCAAGTGTGTTATTTTCTTGCCTCTAAAGGTAGAGATCACTAACATACACACCAAATCTCAATGATATATGAACAAATTTTGGATTGAAACAATCCAATCTGTCCCATCGGGCTTGCCAAAAACTATTATCACTTAGGATTGCACCCTAGTTGAGTTGCACTCAACTATCCTGTGAAACATGGAAACATCCTCAAGTTGTGGGTTGCTTATAACGAGGATGAATCTCTAGAGCATGTTGGTTCCCTTTGATGGATCACCTAAAACTACTATTTTGACTGGGAAAAGGGATAAAAAGATTTGCTTGAAACTGAAAACTATTTCCTAAGAGGTGATGCACCAAAATCTTTATGTTTAACTACTACAATGTATCACAATATGACTCAATAAGGTTTTGACTTGTTCACAACTCAGATTAAACCATGAAGCATGTAAATATTTCATATGAAGCTATTCGTTTCAACTTATTGCATGAAAGAAAAATAGTTTTCACAACTACAATCATCTGCAATTAACACACAACATATGACCTACACTTAGACATGTATCCTTTGCCAAAAATTATTTGAAAAGGGATACAAGAAGGACTGAAGACTCAAATCACAAATAATCATCTACCAATTCATCTACAAAATGTGACAAAAGAAAAACGAGAAGGAATTGTTGTCATCATTTATTGAATCAAAAGGATTGTTTACAATGTGTTTCACAATGAGTTACAAGGTCAATATTCACATTTGTGAGCATGAAAAGATAGCAAGAACTAAAAAAAAATAAAGTCCTAGAGATGCCTTTATAAAGAAATCCAACTCCTAAATTCATCCTCGATTGATTTGAGAAAGAGAATCAATCACTCAGCTTGATTGAAGTTGATTGCTGCCCCCTGACTATTGCAAACTCCTTGAAATCAACTTCTAGGTTGAAGGAAACAATTGATTTTCAAAACTGGACGCCCTTCTTTGTAGCTGAAGATGATTGATATGCTTCCAAATTGCATTCTAACATCTACCCCTGCTACAAATCACTGCCAAAATCCCTACAAATTAGGACATTTGTGCAGTGCTACTAATTTGGAAAGATTGGATTGAAAAGATAACTATCTCCTGTCACCAAGGTCTGAAACTGCCTCTTAAAATAAGCAATCATTCCATTGAAAAACTCCTCAAAAGGCATAAAATTTGTATCCATGCAATGGATTCAATCTTCACAATATGCCACTGTCCATAACCATAAATGTGAAGTTGTTCAGCAATGGATTCAACAATTCCACTTGACACAATTATCTGTGATAAGGCACATTCAAAAAGCTATCTAGGTGCTTGTCTTGAAGGAAATGTATGTGGATCTGTGATAAAATCTGGATCAATGCCTTCTATTGTAAAAGGAATATTTCCTTGCAACTCTTCTACAAACCCTACAACTTCCATCATCATTATTTGACATTAAAACTTGATCAACCCTTCCTTGTTCAATATGCCTCAACTTGAGGCTGAATTTTGCATTACAATCATGAATGATGTAGTGCCCTTGCATCACCTTGATCCATTTGTTGTACTTGGGGTATTAATGGACTTGATCCAAAACATAAACCATGACTTCCCACAGTTGAATGTTAAGCTTTATAACCCACAACTATATCATGCATGGTCAAATTTTTTCCTTTCTTTATGCATGTGCAACACATTCATTGTGTCATGGTGATGTATCCTTTGTAGGTTTCTAGACCTAACCGGTCATGCTACAAGATAATCTACACCTTTGACACTTGCCATTGATCATAGCCTTAAGCTTCACTCACTTAACAAAACTAGCTTCCTCACCAGCTTGTAGGACTTATACCATTGTCCCTCAAACTAATACTGACACCATTCTTGAGCCATTGAGACTATGCAAGTTGAGACAACCATCAACCATATGCTGCATTACAGTCATGAAAGAGACACTGTTTGATAAAATGCTCACTACTTTTCATTTCCTTTTGACTGGCAACATAAGATCACATTTCTCTTTTCATGGAAGTGACAACTGTGTTAGGTTTTGGACTATTACTATCATCTAGGTATCCTTGATATTCATAGTTCTCACTGACATTCATCCCTTCATTGCTTCTACCAATGACAGTTCTTAGACTATTTCCTTCAATTTCACAACTGTGTATGATGAAGCCGATATATCCTTTTGCAAATGATATGTAATGTAACAAGAACCTCTGACTATACAATGGAAATGAATATGACAAGAGCTTTATTACAACCTATCACACAGTTTTGAGTTATGTTTTGGATTTTAAGCTTGCCTTCACATCATTGTCACCCCAATTGGCACTATACTGTGCATTGCAATCTCTCTGCTTCTTTATGATTCATACACAATGGAGGGTTCATTGATCAACATCTTCAAACGTTGCATGGGCTTCCCATCTTAAATTTTTCAAATACACTAATATCATGATACATAGTATTGCCTTTCCTCAATACTACTTCTCAATATCACCCTACCTAACCTTTATTCCTTTGCAAGAGTTTAATTTATAACCATAAATCATTTTTAAAACCCTAAACAAACCCTGATTTCTAGTTCATGCCTTCCTTGGCATCATATATCTTGCATAGTCACTATCATCTAAACAGTGCTAAAAACATTGTCATAGACTTCACTGCCTATCATTGTGTACGGTTTGATCTTAAAGATAACCTCCATATGTGATGACTATCACTCTTTATATGACCTCATGGAGATTGCTAATCACAGTGATAAAACAGTCACCAAGAAAACTTACTGTCCCTTAATGCTACCTTGATGTAGGGCTGGTAACTCCACCTAACTGTCCTTAAATGATGATAGTCCTCCTTTGTTAGGTTTGATATCCTTAAGACTATCTTTTTATTTTGAACTCTTGTAACCTTGCATCAACACCAAAACATAGGTCACTGCTAATGCCCAAAGTACAGTTTTTCCACTGTCTAAAGCTTTCATCACAATCACTAGTCCTTTGACCTTTGGTGGCTGTGATCCATACTATCATCTCAAAGGCTTGACAATGCATAATCAATGGAAGCTGTAAACTACCCACTTTGAGAATGGGGATTATTGTTATTGTTTTTCAAGTTGATTCATGAACCTAAAATGCTAACACAAACATTATGCACATGCAATGAGAAAAAACATAACCACTCCTTCCCTCAAAACTTAGGAAACTCATGCATATTGCTTATGGTACATTACATATTAGCATTGTGATAACCCAAATTATTTGATGGAAACCCTTTGACAGTGTAATGTTAGTGTGATTTGATCACACATCCAACAAATCACTTATAGATTGCCATGTATGCTGATTATATGAATGTCATTTGAAAAACAAAAGCAACTATCAATAAATTCCATTACAAGTGTCACTTGATGTGTCTTTCTTTGAAAAAAGTTTGAGAGGTTACCATACCCACAAAGATTTAATTGTCACGTAGAACTGGTGAATGCAAATCCTATATGAAATTTTGAAACCATGCTCAAATGTGTAAGGACAATTTCATCCTTTCCATTCCTACCAGTTGGAAGCTTGACCCTGCAAGATCGACTATAAGCAATCTTCTTCTCAGATGGTAGACACAGAAAGCTATCTTGAAAGCTATGAACTACTTTTTGAAATGTGCTACTCTTCTTGTGGCATAGGGTTTCAAGAATTAGTGATTTACAAGCTCACTAATGGTTGCATTTTCATAGCTCTTTATACTCCTTTTATTGTTGTCATAGACTTTCCAACCTTGACATTGGTTGCCTCATTCTAATAGCTTTTCCTTTAGTCTATGCAACTCTACTTGGAATTATTCTTGACAATGATAGTGAAGAATAAATACCATTCCTTTATGAATGACACAATGACATGAGCAATTTGAAGGCTGCCAAAACTCTGATGAACAAATTGTGGCTGCTAACGTTTAATTTGCTTCCTACAAGCTACAAACCCCTAGCTTGTTATCATGCTATTTTCTGCTCCTTTAAAGACCTAGGGTTTGAAAAATTTATGTTTATGATCACTTCTCAATGATCAATCTTGCGAAGGCTTTAAAACTTGAAACCCTACTAACCTCTGTTGTTGCATTCTAACATGATTCCCAAAGGAAGTCTTCAAAATGAGTATGCATACTTTCAAACTCTATCTCGTGCAAGAAAGAAAAACCATGTGAAATGTGGTAGATATGAAAGTCTTTCCCTTTGCAAAGCTACAATTTCCTTCACAACTCAAGCCTTCCTCCATTGTTTTTGTCCAAAAAGCAAGGAAACATCTTGCCAATATGGAAACTCATGTTGCTTTCCCTCCAATGCCAACATAGTTGAAACCTTGTCCTTTTGCCAGTTTTCCCGTCAATTTCTAAGAAAAAAAAAAGGTTAAAGAATGTATTAAAATGCTTTCTTCTAATGTTTCGAATAAAATAATAACTCTGACTTGGGGAATGCTTGAATTTTTATATCATCATTTGCATTATGATATTATTTAAAAGGAGATCCTCTTTGAAACATACTTTAAAACTTGGCAAAAAGGAAAGCATTTAATAACTGTTTTTCCCCTTTTGATAAATCTTTTCGAATGAAGACCTTGTAAAATCTAGGAGAGAGGACCGAGTGACCCTTTAATGAACTATTTTAACCTAGGAGGTAAAAATAGGTAACAATTATCAAAGTCTCTTTCTCAAGAAAGAAAATGTGGAAATGATTGTTCTATTTCTTTGACATCCTCCCAAGTAGCATTGTCTTGAAAGTACTAGTCCCATTGGACCTTAAACTGAGCAATATCTCTGATCCAAAACTTAATGTTGCATCTATCCAAGATTATAATGGGCTCCACTAGCACCACTCTTGGATCCTGTACCTGCAAAGATTTCACATCAAGCACATGAGTTGCATCAGGATGATATGGTTTAAGCAAAGAAACATGAAACACATTATGAAGTCGAGCTAGAGTAGGTGGTAGAGCTAGTCTATAAGCAACTGGGTTAATCAATTCCAAGACTTGAAATGGTCCCACATATCTCGAGGCCAACTTGGAAGACTTTGCAAAGGAAATTGAAATTTTATGGGTCTGACTCTTAAGAAAACTTTGTCCCCTGTCGCAAATTGTCTAAATGTTCTATTCTTGTCGGCATAACTTTTCTATCAATTTTCTACCTCCTTTAGTCTACTCTTAATGACTCTCATTTGTTCTTCCATTTCCTTAAGCATTTCAGGTCCTATTATGTTCCTATCCTCTAATTTATCCCAGCTGATGGGTGTATGACACTTTCGCCCATAAAGAGCTTCAAATGGTGCCATACCTAGGGATGTGTGATAAGGGTTGTTGTAAGAAAACTCTACCAATGGTAAATATTCTTCCCACTTATACTATTGGTCCATACGATACATTCAGAAGAGGTCTTCGACTACTTGATTCACCCTCTCTATCTGTCCATCAATCTAAGGATGAGAAGCCGAGCTGGAATTCAATTTGGTTCCCAATGCGACATTTAGGGTTGTCTAAAATCTTGGGGTCATTTGGGTGTCTCTATCTGAAATGATAGTCTCTATCACTCCATGCAAAGGGAAGATCTCTTGGAAAAATTTCTTGGCCAGGGTCAACGATCCATCCTTAAGGTTTCCTGGAATGAAGTGCACAACCTTGGTCAACTTATCGATCACAACCAAGATACTATCATGCTAATTCTTGCTCAACAACAACCCCTATACAAAATCCATACTGATCACCCGCCATTTATACTCAGGTATGTCATGAGGATACAATAGCCCGGCTAGATGTGCATGCTCAGCCTTGACTCGCTGGCATTCTAAGTATATGGATATGTACTCCACTACATCCTTCTTAAGTTTAGGCCAAAAATACAGAGTTCTCAATTTTGTGATCATTTTGGATACTCCGGGGTGTCCTGAATAAGGTGCATTATGAACCTCCTCTAAAACCAACTTCCCTAGCTCTCTAGAGTCTGGAATATACATTCTTCTCTAATATCTCAAAATTCCATCCGGTTTGATCTCATACCCATCAAACCAGTGATCTGATGGGTTCTCTGCTAGGGTGCTCTTTACCCTCTCATAGTGCTCATCCCCTGACAAATGTTGTATCACCTGTTATCTCAAATTAGACCTTGTTGAGATCATGGCTATCAGATGTCTTCGTGTACTAAGAGAATCAACCACTCTATTCTCTTTTCCCTTTATATAGTCAATTTCAAAGTCATACTCACTAAGGAATTCCAACCACCTTCTATGTGGCACATTAAGCTTTGGTTGAGTGAAAATGTATCTCAATCCCAAGTAGCCTGTCTTGAGTTCAAATGGATTTCCCAAGAGATAATTCCTCCACATATGTAAGGCATGAACTAGTGCAGCCAATTCTAAATCATGCGGTGTGTAGTTCGCCTCGTGCTGCTTAATCTTCCTTGATTCATATGCTACCACTTGTCCATCTTGCATTAATATTGCTCCCAATCCCTCTCCTGAAGCATCTGTGATTACTATGAATCTTCCATTAGGATCAGGAATGGTTAGCATTGGTGTTGTCGTGAGCCTCTCCTTCAGGAGTTGGAATGCTTGTTCACATTTCTCGATCCATTCAAACTGTGTTCGCTTTCTTTGGAGTGATGTAATAGGAGATGCAATCTTGGAGAACCCTTGGAATTTATTTTTATAATATCCTACAAGGGCTATGAAACTACAAACTTATAACACATTCTGAGGCACTGGTCATTCCATGTTCGCCTTGATCTTTTTAGGGTCTACAAAGACTCCTTCAGCTGAAATAATATGGCCTAGATATTGCACCCTCTCTTGATAGAATGAACACTTGGATAGCTTCCCAAAGAGTTTCTTTTCTCTCAACCATTGTAGAACTATCCTCAAGTGCTTATCATGCTCTTCAATGGACTTTGAGTAGACTAGGATGTCGTCAATGAAGATCAGAATAAATTCATACAAACAATCTTTGAATACACTATTCATGAGGTTCATAAAAGCTGTTGGTGCATTAGTCAATCCAAAAGGTACCACAGTGAACTTGTAATGTCCATATCGAGTTCAGAAAGTGGTCTTTGAAATATCTTCCTCCTTAATTCTCAACTGATGGTACCCCGACCTAAGATCGATTTTAGAGAACACAGTCGCTCCCTTCATCTGGTCAAAAAACTCATCGATCCTCAGGAGTGGATATTGGTTCTTGATGGTTCCCTTGTTCAACATCCGATAGTCTACACACAGATGCAAGGTTCCATCCTTATTTTTCACAAATATAACTGGTGCTCCCCATGGAGACACACTGGGTCTAATGAGCCATTTGTTTAGAAATTCCATTAATTGGGTCTTCAACTCATAGAGTTCGATGGTGGTCATCTGATAAGGTGCTTTAGATTGAGGCTCAACTCTTGGTACAAGGTCAATAGAGAAGTCAAATTCTCATTTCGGAGGAAACTCCGCGAATTCATCAGGGAATACATATTGGAACTCCTTGAGAATAGGATAGTCATCTAAATACATTTCCTTGTTGTTAGGGTTACTGATATGCACAACATAAATTGCACACCCCTTTCGACGAGCCTTTTTGAGTTACATAGAAGAAATATTTCTAAGCTCTAAAGGTCTTTGCATTCCACTAATTTTGTTTGGGTTCCCATAATCATCCAGACAATTGACTAACTTATCCTCATAGTTCACTATAGCCTTAAGCTCGGTTAACCAATTTATCCCCAAAATTACATCATATGAGCCTAAAGCTGCCACATACAGGTTGACCTGGGTTTGGATTGTTAGAAGCTCTAACTCGTTGCAAAAGAGATAGGTGTCTACCCTCCTCTCTACTCTATTGCCATACTTGACTATCCATGATTTTTCCATGTATTCAATTCTAATAAGTATAGATTGGAAATTATTTTAGGATCTATAAAACATTCAGTAGCTATGGTATCAATTAAAATAGAGACAGTTTGGCCATAGAGCTTACCTGTCAGCTGAATTGGCGAAGCCAGATACTTTGCATGTTTGTTATCCATTGTAGCGTGGATCTGGGATGTTGAGTTTGCTAGTAGTTTCCTTCCTTTCATGATTTTGGCCGTTGAGGATAGTTTGAGGAAAAATTATTTCCTCCACAAGTATAACACCCGTCACGAGGCCCTTTGTGACCTCTTGGCTTGTCCTCTCTGAAGCCCTTCTACTTTTGGTCATGTTTGTTAGTGTAATTAATTAATTATTACACTAGCATAAGTTAACTTAGGCCTTGCATTTAATTAATTAAGTCCTAGGTTGCATTATTAGATAAATCATTTAATAATTGGGATAATATTCCCTTGTTTGGTGGGATAAGATTCCTTCTAGAAGATGAGTTGTCCTTCTAGAACTTATCTCAACATTTAATGATCATCTAGATAGGGTTCACATGTTGTCACATGTTGTTAGATTATGACACTTGGCAACATCTCATGCATAATAGGGTTTACTTCTTTCCTATATAATCAGGCATCTTGTTCATTTGTAATATATCAAATATCAATATTAATCAATCATATCATATCAATATAGAATCTTTAATCAACATTCCATTGTTGCAACACTTTCTGGGTGGTTGATCATCTTTCCTGGCTTAAAGGTCCTCCATCGAAGACTACAGCTTCAAGGACTGTGCATCCATAATCTCAACATGGTATCAGAGCTTATCCAGTGAAACATCAACCTTCGATCAAGAAAGTTGGTGTGCGAGATTCTCCATAGGCTTGAAGGTTTCCATTGAAGGCTACTTGTTTCCACCCAGGGACCAAGCTGATTTCTGAAGCAAATAGAGTCAAATCCGAGCTCGCCATTGTCTTCAGAAGGCCTCGAAACCCTAGGATCGCCTGCCCATTCATCAAAATCGGATACATCAACCCGGGAGCTTCAGAGGTATTTTTAGGGTTTGCAAAATCAATCGTACTATCCGTACAATTTGCAGTGAAAAATCATCCTGGTCAGTTGTCCCCTGAGGCAAAATTTTTTATACGCAGGCCATTTTCTATTTTCAAAAAAAAAATCAGGGTTTTTGCATTATTCTTTGGCAAAAAAATATTATATGGGTTCTGTATAGTTGCAGAAAAATAATTTCGGGCGACCACCAATTTTATTTCTTCGTCGGCATTATAAGGTTGATTTTTCAAATCTGTGGGTATAGTTCAAAAAATCATCAGTCGACATGTATAGGGTTTTATTTTTTGTAAAATCATCGGCATCAAATTTATGGGTTTGATTTGTTAAATCCACCCCCTTTGGCTTTAATTTTCAACGATATATTTATTTTGCAGTTTAAAATCTTTTGTCGGCATTAAAAAATATATATATAAAGTTTTTTTTTGAATTGCATTTATGCAACATTCAAAAAAACTCTTCAAAAGCATATTGTCGGCTCCTTTAATATTTTTTACAGTCTGCAGAGTTTTTGTTTGTCGGCCGAATTAATTTCTTGGCAGAGGGAAGGTACTTTTGGGGACCCGTCACCATACGCTACCATCACATTCATTGTGGCCCGCGCCCACCGGTGTCATTCATCCTTCCACCGGCATAGTTCTACCACTGGCCTCCCGCCCTGACGTTCCGTCCCATCACTGCGGGACCCTCTGTTGACTGTCGACCGTTGCCCGCCGGCGATTGCTTCTTCGACGTCGACCGAAATTTCTTATCGGCCATCTTTGTTCACCGCCGACCGATTTCAATGCCGACAAGGCAAGCCTAGTGGCACCGCCCCGGCCGCCGCCATCTCTCCACCCCGCCGCTGCCCAGCTGGTGGCACCCATTTTTTTTCCAACATTTGGACTGCGGTCATATCAACGACTGAGAGCTAAGCCCGGAGGGGCTTATTTTTTGCCCCAATTTAGCCTGCTAAGTGCCTAATCAGGGCATTTTTTTGTTTTATCACAACTTTCACCCAGGATATCAAAATTTGGCAAACGATATACCATCGGAAAGGGAATTTCGCATACTTTCTAGTGGTGACATCAATTATGTAAAATTTTTCTTGCAGAAAATTCTACATCAAATTGAAGACAAAACCCTAATTTGGACATAAAGGCTTGTAACTTTGCAACCGCTCATTAGATTTCAGTGATTCCAGCAGCATCAAGAAGGTGATTCAGAGCTTTTTTTTATCAGTCTAGCCCCTTGATCAGTTTCAGCTCCAGGTACTCTTGCATGAGATTTTTTTTAATTTGGTGCATTTGATCAATACCCTGGTTATTCTGAAGCTTGGGACAAGATTGTTTGATCCGAGTTGCATCACTTCAATTGTACATCATATTTGGAAGCTTCTATTTTCTGTTGAAGGTCATTTGTCTTTATTTTTTGTGGAGAAATTTCATTATGGGGCTTGCATATTACTCTCCTTCTCTGGTTATGTTGCACAAGGGTAACTATCAGCAATGGCGAGATGGGATCTGCCACCATCTTCATTCACTTGATTTGTTGCCACATCTATTTGGTATTGTTCCTCATCCAAGTGAAGGTATTCATGAACTTGCTTGGAGTTTCAACAGATACACTATTTTGGAGATCATTTCTATGCAAGTTGATTGTGATGTTTTAAATGCTATTGATCATTGTGATTGTCCTCACATTCTTTGGACTAAGCTTTGGGAGATCTATGGAGATTCAGATACTCCACCATTCCTCGTTGGTCAAGATTCAGAATGTCATTCTTCAGATCAAGTACCCCGTAATGCTATTGTTGTGTAGGAAGTTGATTACCTTGATCTTTTTGAAGAGGTTGACAAGGTTCCTTTCGGTCCTTCTTCTTCATCAAAGATAGTTGGTATCCCTTCACAATCAGTGATTCCTTGTCTAGGGTCATCGATTACGGCTTCTACCATCATCATCCATTAGGACACATTCCATTTTCTAGACTTGCCATCACATGATGGCTTCGTTTCAGGTATCACTGACTTGGCTACTTCTACAGGTTTGGAGGAAATTCTTGAGGGGATATCACTCCTCTATTCAGATATTTCATATTCGAGACTTCTTCCCTGTCATTCCATTCAGGACTTGAAGTTTCCTCAGCATCTACCATTGGATTTGCTTCAGACTTCCTTCAGTGGTTTTGAGGACACTTCATTTAGGGGGGGCTATCAAGTCTCCATCACATTCATCATATCACCGTCTTTGGCTATTGTTCAACATCATTTTCTGCATCGTCCTGGTTTGTCACCATCTTCTTTGATTGTGGCATCTTCATCTTCAGGCAAGGAGACATTTGAGCAGAGTTCAGAGACACCATCGACATCCACCTTCATCCTTCCTTCCTTCAATTCATATCTAGAATGGGAAGCATCTCTCCACTTGCAGTTGGTTTTGTTTCTTCCGAAAGGGAGACAAGTTGTTTGTCGACATTGGATCTTGTTTTGTCTTCAGACACTTCCCTTTCTTCCAGGTGATCTCATCTTCTGGGGGGGCTATTTAGTCTCTCTCTATTGTATCCATGTGACGGATGGTGTACTTGGGGGGTATTTTGGAGTCCTCCATCCTTCCCATCCTATCTCACATTTTTTGCATTTTCATCTCCTTTTTTGGAGAGGGGTTTTGTTCCCACTGGGTTTTCCCCTTTTCCTGTTGTGGGAGATTTTTTGCATCTTCATGTACATGGGTACCTAACATGGCTTCGTAGCCGGGACCCATCATCATCTTGCATAATCATTGCATTTTCCTCCCTAAGTTGCACTTATGGGGGGGTGTTAGTGTAATTAATTAATTATTACACTAGCATATGTTAACTTAGGTCTTGCATTTAATTAATTAAGTCATAGGTTGCATTATTAGATAAATCATTTAATAATTGGGATAATATTCCCTTCCTTGTTTGGTGGGATAAGATTCCTTCTAGAAGATGAGTTGTCCTTCTAGAACTTATCTCAACATTTAATGATCATCTAGATAGGGTTCACATGTTGTCACATGTTGTTAGATTATGACACTTGGCAACATCTCATGCATATTAGGGTTTACTTCTTGCCTATATAATCAGGCATCTTGTTCATTTGTAATATATCCAATATCAATATCAATCAATCATATCATATCAATATAGAATCTTTAATCAACATTCCATTGTTGCAACACTTTCTGGGTGGTTGATCATCTTTCCTGGCTTAAAGGTCCTCCATCGAAGACTACAACTTCAAGGACTGTGCATCCATAATCTCAACAATGTTTACCCTTGTTTTTGTTTGCCTTCTTGTTCTTTCTGCCACAACCATCTTCACCCTTCTCTTGCAACTCACTTCTCCTCTTGAGATTATATATTTGATGGTTCTTGTATCCTTTATGAAATTTGTTGTTACTAAACCGTGACTTAGGATTTGTATTATTGCAAAAATTGGATAACTATTGCAGTTTTTGTTCCTGTTTGGTGGCTTTTTGGAAGACTTCGTTAATGTTAAGAGGATCATGCATATCCACTTCATCTCCAATGTGGGGTCTTAGTCCCAATATGAATTTCAGGATACAAAAACGTTCATCTCCCTGATACTAAGGCACATACTTCAATAGGTTGGTGAACTTTTCCCAATACTGGGTCACAATCATGCTCCCTTGGGTTAAGTTATGGAATTTTGTCACCTTCTTGTTGAAGAAAAGTTGTGGTAACCATCTCTTCCTAGAATATTGAAGAGTTCCCAAGTAATCTCAGCAGGCTAAAGATTCCTTTTTGATTTCTCATTATCCCACCAAGTTGCTGCTTCACCTAAGAGTTGATATGTATCCCATGCCACTTTAGTCTGGTCGAAAAGGTTATAGAGCCCAAAGTAATTTTCCATCTCAATAATCCATGCCTCTGCTCCTGCTCTGATAGCCTTACCATCGAACTTAGGTGGTGCTACTCTTTTGAGATATTTTCAAAGCTCTTCCTCAATTTGACCTCGTGGGCCTGCTCCTGGATCACCGTCTCCTTAATTGAATATTTTATTCCCGCAGTCCTAGTCCTTGCGTGCCATTCAAACCTCTTGTTATATGTGGTCCATACGAGCCTCCTACCTATTTAGAAGCTCTAGAATCTGTTCCAGCCTCTTGTTTGGTCCATTATCTAAACCATTACCACCCATCTCTTGCTTGGTAGTCACCATGTTGACTCACACTTAACCTGCATCGCATTCACATCTATCACATCTTAACATTGGGTTCTAGGAATAAACGTTCTTATTCTACATTTCATTACATACACATGCATATATCACTCATTCATCAAGGACATATAGATTCATGCATTGAAAACATATTTTAGAGTTCTTCGTTTGAACATACCAAAAATATCATCTTGTTTTATTTATATTAAATGTGGGTCAATAGACCCTTATTTACAAAGGCTTCTTGTTACATTATTCAGTTTTCTCGTCACTAGAAAGAGGAAGTTCCTCTGGGTCCTCATCTAAATTTACATCATATTTTGTAGAAGATGATGGTTGAGCACACAGGCTCTCCTTTTCCTCCTTAGTTAACAAGGGTGCATTGGGTGCACACCCTAGAGGCCAGTCCCTGATTGTGGAAAGATTTTTGATCTTAGGTGTTTGCTTCTCCTCAATCTTCTTGCCTCTCTCTAGCTTAATTCATGTGAGGGCTTGATCTAGAGTCTTGTTGTCGGGAATCTTAGGTTGAACCTCTGTCTTATCATTTTCTTCCATTAAAAGTTTCTTATGTGAGGTTCTAACGATTTTCCCTTTCTTTCATCCTGCATTTGACCTTCCCATACCTATATTCAATCCAGGCTCTATTAGTTCTCAGGACAACTAAATTTTGTCAAGGGTCAACTATCCCTGGTCAAGACTATGATAGACTCAAAAGGCCTAGAGTTGAACCCTAAGCTTTGATACCAAATGTAATAACTCATTCTAAATTATTACTTTAATAATATTATTGCAAATGACATGAATATATTCAAATTAAAGACATAACTAAGTAGCTATAGTCTATCATAGCAACACATGTCTAATTAAAATGAGTCAAGATTTATATATTCAATTCAAAAGTCAATTACAATATCTAAGTTTGATTTGGCTCATAACCTGCCACAAAGTCAATACAATGTATAAATTTTACATCAAGGTTAGATCATAGACTAAAATAGTCTTGTGAACATCCAAGGTCCCTCTTGATGTTCGCCTCCACTAGTGGATGAGAACATGGTTGAAGTGCTTTACCGCTTAGCCATGAAGCTTACGCTTCCTCAAAATTCTTCTAACTTGAAGAATACCCATCCCTGCACAAATTTTTTTGTAAGAGAACAATTTGCAAGGTGGAATCTGGTGCATGCCCATACATCAACATGCATTTCTATCTACAAGTTAGAAAAGAGAATGCAAGATCTATGCTAGGAATGACAGAGAGTGTTATCACATAGTCCATACATACAAAATGAACTAAATTGCTTTGGTCAAGCATAAGAATAATGTTGCAATAAGAAACAATAGGTTTTGGTAAAGCAAACCTATACTCTCTGAACTCCATCTCGACACCCTTCTTGGAAGTTAACTTTCAACATCAAGTTATCTCATAGCAACTAACTGCCCTCTAGCAGCATCTACGCTTAAGTGCTCTAATCGACTAAGTGTTTCTGTTCTATTCAATTTATAATTAAGAAATAAATCTAATGGAAATTGATCAAAATATTATCCATCCATGAAAAGCACATGTCACAAAATTACTTTCATCATAATTAAGTATTCATCTAAGAATGAAGAAAAATAGGAAACAAAAAAATGTATGTCACAAGTATTTGTATGTACGTAGACAAAGGTCTACGTGCATACACATATATGTTCCTACTTAAGTTATGGATTTTTGCATACATTCTGAATTTAAAACCAATAGATCGGATTTCTATCATTCAAATAATGTTTCAGAATATCATAAAGTCTATCTGTTTGTTTAAAGTAAAGAATTTTAAGAACAAGTTTGCTTGAACAGTTTCCCACATACTGTTATGTCGTTTGTGTCAACGATGCCATAATAACAAACCATTCTATTGTAATCACACAGTTACTGTTTAACAGAACGATGTTGTCTACAACTAAACAATCACAATTTATAATAAAATAATGTTGTTTACGAATGAACACATACTATTTATAATAGAATAATGCTATTTACATATAAAACATTGAATGTTTATAACAAAACAATACTGTTTTAGCTAAACAATTATAGAACATTGCTGCTTCAACTTAAAAACTACAAAACAATGTTGTTCCAAGTAAAACGTTCACAGTTTATAAAAAAACAATGTCATTTACAACAAAAAAATCACTGTATACAATAGTACAATGCTATTTACAGGTAAATAGTTATAGTTTATAGCAAAATGAGGTCATTTACAGTAGAACAATCACTGTTTACACTAATACAATGTTGTTTATAACTAAACAGTTACAGTTTATAATAAAACGATGCAGTTTGTAATAGTTTATAGTTACAACTCCAAGTTTCCATTGCTTCGTTAATCCAAACTTTGTCATTCTAAAGAATTATATATAAAAATTCATGTAAAAAGATAATCCAATGAAGTTATTAACTTTTGAAAGGTATTTAGAAGAACTCGAATGCCATGCTAACCGTTTATCAACAATGATAAAATGTTTAGAATCAAGGAATAAATCTCTTCCAGGCTCGGGATGAAACCCCTCATTCAATGTTAACATATATATTTTTGTTGTTCTAAGAACGACCCACAGTCGTTGACTGTTGCTCTAAACATGGTGGCCGAGGCCGTAGCCATAAACGCCTACCCTCAGCTAGAAAGTAATTGTCCCAAGGATGTTTTGTGTGTCATTCATGAGGAATGATGGTTTACATTACCGCACATGCAAGAAAATCGAGCGAATAATTTCATCGTTCGACCTTTTTCCTCTATGGAATAGGTGACATGAAAGCCATATTGTCTCTTTGACATAATAAGATAATTACATCTACAAGGAAATAACATAACTGATAATACAATATTGGGTGACAAAAGCCCACTTTCGTCTTGACAACGAGGAATCCAAAAGAAAACATTAGAAATTCCTTTCGATTCAGGATCAAAGGTGATGGCTTCACACCAAACTGGCAGCCATCAAATGGAGATCATCATGAAAAGTAAAATAAAATAAATCATAATCTTTCAGTGAAAGGTTCGACCTACCCTTAAAAGGGTGGTATCAATTTATAAATCACATCGCTCCAATCATAGGCTTATCGAATCTCCCAATAGCCCTCTGGTGAGCTAAGTAAATAGATTACATGCAACCCATGCAAAAAGATGGCGACAATAAAATATTACAAAGAAATATACGGTCGACTTTCCTAGTCGTTGGCGACACATGCACAAACAAATCCGAGTATAGAAGAACTGACATGGCCATGCTTGTAATCAGAAAATACTAATTCGATTCACATAAATTGCATAAGAAGTTTGATAAATAGGTTTTATTCAATTCAATAGAACCAATGATATATCGATTCGGTCTGTGCATAAATAATAGATGAAACTATAAAATTGAAAAGAAAAGAAAAACATTTTAATGTAAAACACCAAATACCTCTGAAAACGAGGATTTTCCTTCGGCTTTTTCCCATGATGCTTTGTTGAACAACCCCTTCACTATGTGTTGGTGTCAATATTATCCTTCAAGAATAGCAACTTTCTTTCATTTTACTGAGCCTCCACTAAGGGGCCATTTCGAATGATAATGTGCATTAATGGTTTTGCCGCCCCATTCTCATAGTTCAAATATTGCCTTAATGTCATTGGCAGACCATGACCCTCTTGAGATTTTCTCATGATGTTGTTTTAAATTCTAACAGTCCGATAATGATAATATCGATTTTCAAATTCATTTGATAAGAAATATAAATATGTATGTATATATATACTATATATATATTTATATATTTTGATATTCATACACATTCACTTATATTTTTTCTTCAATATATATGTATATATATGTGTATATATTTATGTATTCACATATATATACATACATGTATATATATATATATATATATATATATATTTATATATTTTATTTGTTTGAAGAGGTTTATGTGTTTCATATACCAACATTTAATTAAATAAAATAACTTTTATTTCATTTCGAGCATCAACATATTTAAACAAAAAGGGACTTTTACTTAATTTCATATAATGAAATTCCTATCCATTTTATTCATAATTTAGAATACATACTATCATTTTCTTCTAATTTCTCAAAACACAAAATTAAGGTAAACAATTTAAACATGAAATCACGAGTTTACTTTTTCTACAAGCCATTTATTTTCAAACATTGGAACCATTCAAATCATGTAATTAAGTTCTTCTATATGCATAAATTCCAAGTGCAAATCATCATGCCATTTGTGGTGTGTGCACCTAGATTCCATCTAGCTTACCGTTCAATTTGGCTAAACAATCCTACTTCAACCATGTTCTCATCCTTCAATTTTTCACCCTGCAACTACACACACTTGCACTTGCCAAAATTCATCAGTAACATTGAAATCATAATAATATATAAGATAACTCAAAAAGATCACATAGTCAATGATGGTCAACTTCTTTCAAGCTTTTCAAAAATATCAAAATTTTCATTCAACCTATTGAATTTCCCTCAAAAATTTTAATTTACATATTATAATTGTTAACACGTAGGATTGCACCCGAATGCAGAGCTAGAAAGCTCAGCAATCTTGTGTAACATGGAAACACTTTCGATCTTGTGAGTTGCTCATAATGAAAGTGAATCCCCAGATTATGGGCTGGTTCCCCTTTTAATTTTTTAGAAACTAAAGATTTATGAAGGAAAAGGGATAGAAAGATTAAGATGAATGGTAAAACTGAAACTAGTAGGATGGTGATGCACCTAAATGATAATGAAAATGCAATCTGATTCACAAGGACCTTTCAATCATCCTATTTGCACAACTTAATTCAAACAGCTAAACCACATAAATGACACACAAAGGCTTGATAAATTTACCCTCTTTGAAAGAAAAACAATACTTTTCACAACTAGAATGATAAAACAAATCATTTGCACAATGTATGACCTATGAAATTGAACTGAATTGTGTACATATACTTATGAATGAGACAAAAAAATAGAGGTTTTTAGATTTAAACACAATAAATTTCTATCGAATCAAACATAAAAGATGACACCTGAAATCTGGAAAGGAAAACACTTGATTTTTATTGAAAGGCCAAAATGAATCCTTCTACAAAACTCAAAAAAATATTGGAAATAAAATTGATGTATATAAACTCTGAAGCTGAGCTACAAAACTTTCTAACTCTTTGCAATGCATAAGAGAGTAGGAAGCAAGAATTGAGGAAAAAAGACTAAGTATTTTCCTCTATATACAAAAATAGTCTCAAAGTGCCAAGAGGTGACACTCGTAGTGAACTACACTCCAAAAATATTATTTCCAAAGTGATTTACGAGCAAAGAAGAAAAGGCTAAAAAAGAGGGGTCCACAACTAATGTAAACTGAGCTATAATAGCCTCAAAGTTACTGTCACAATTAGTTTGACCAAATTTGACCTTGAAACTACATGAGATAACTGAAAATCAGGACCAAACCCTCCAGTTTAACTCCTCTCTAATTTTGCATGATTTGGAACTGGGGTGAACAATCTGAATAAATATTAAAGCAATCGGTTAAGAATTACTTTAACTTGTGTTATGGATTTGCCTTTATTTTGCATCTTTATGACATTAATTAAATAAATTTATAATTTGATTGCTCTAATAATGTTTACATTCTCATTTCATTTCAATTTATGCAAAATTATGCAAGAATTAAGGGGACGGCCTTGTGTTTGAAATCCATGCAAGATATTACAAAGGTAAATTAATACATGGAAAAGATATTAGTTTTATGCAAAGTCTAAATAAAAGTGAAAAAAATACCCCAAAGGGGATTGACCAAACATAGGGCATAAAGAAACCCTAAAAGAAAACCTGCGGCCACTCAACACTTCATTCATTTGTAATTTTGCATTCATTGTTGCTTTCTCCACGCCACCAAGGGTTTGTTGCTTGAGCTTTAATGGACATTTCTAGAGCTTTTTATGGAGCTTTTGTCGAGCCTCTTCTGCATTCATTTGTTGGGCCATGTGGTATGCTCTATTTTCTACAAAAATGTTGTGATTTTTTCACTCTTTGTGAAAGAAAGTTCATTCCTCTTGCCCTTCTTTGCAAACTCTATCATAGCTTCATTTATGTTTTTTCCTCATTTTGCAAGCATGAGGGTTTCTCCTTTCTATAGGTTGTGGTTTGAATCTTTACATTCTAGAACCCTCCCTTCTTCCTATTACACGTGCTTCACCTTTGAAACTCTAGCTTCATTCTCCTGTAGCTTGCCTTTTTTACCTTTTCATCTATGGCTGAGGTTTTCTTGCTATGGATTTCACTTTGTGCAGAAAATCTAGGCCTCCCTCTCATGCATATCGTTCTGTATTTGCTCATTCTACCTTCATGTCCTCAAACTATTATCATGGTAATATGGCACTGATTAATGGGAAAAAGGTGGTATATGATATCACTTTTCTCCTATTATCATTCAGTAATGTCCTAGGAGTCCTAATTGGATTGACTATCAACCTCACAAGGTGAGTCAATTCTCAACAAGGAAGACCTAGGAGGTGGTTCTTTCAATTTTGAGGGGTTCACCACCAAGCATTCAACTCACAAAATCTAGTAATGCAAGCTAAATGAAGGATGCAAATGATGAAATTATGCAATAGGGAGTTAGGATATGTGTACCTGAGAAATCTATAAATGCAATGAGAATTCCAGAAATATAAAGAAGCTGGCAAAATATGTTGTGGAGGACTAAGACACCCTTACTGTTGTCTTAATCCTGCTACTATTTTTCGAGGCAGATGCAAAATATTTAGATGTCGGAACTAGATCTGGAAGAATTTCTAAAAAATACCCTTGGGAGGACTAAGACGCTCTTACTGTTGTCTTAGTCTCGTTTGGGAAATCTGAAATCTTTGAGTGTGGTCTTGAGGCTTGATATCTGCTCTTCCTTCTTCTTTGATCTCAAGATTTGCATCTTCAGGATTTAACTTGTAGGTGAGTTTTTGTGAAGATGACAACTTTGCAACCTTGCAACTTTTCACTTCAAATGATCTTCAAGTCTTTGACCTAAATCTACAATCACAAACATGCAAGAGGGGAAAAACTTGTTGAATTGTTAGTGAATGGGGGTTTACCTTGGTCAAACCCCTTGTTGGTAATTAAACCTTGAAATGAAATAGAATAATGAAGGGAAATGATGAATGAAAAACATACAATGCTACAACTCACCAAACCCTTGTTATAAAGTCTACAAACTTGTGTAGAATGGCTACAATGGATATGGATCTTGAATCAAAGATATGCTTGATAGATATGGACTTGAATTCCTTGCTTGAATCAAAACCCTACATCAAAAATGTTAGCATAACAACACACATGATGTAAGAACATGCTTGAATCTTGATGATGGCTCCAAATGCTTGATAAAATGCTCTTGAATGCTTGAATACTTGAATGATTGAATGCTTAGATTGCTTGTTAGGAGAAAATGAGAGAAGGAACCTTGTACTTATACTTATCTATGCTTAATATCTCAAGATCACATCACACCAAGCTGACATATGAATTAATTAATTAAAGGAGTCTAAATCTTGCCAGAATTTGAAATTAAATCCCGAAAATACCTTAAGGGGGACTAAGACGCCCTCGCCCTAAGTGGCATCTTAGTCCCAAGGCATGAAACTTGGGGCACAAACACCAAAAATGGACCAATTTAAGATGCCTCAAAATGAAGGTCCCAAAACCTTTGGGAGTCAAAGACTCCCTAGGTGGCATTTTAGTCCCGACCCAAAAGTCAGGGACACTCATAAAATCATTAAATTATCATTTATCCATTAGAGAATGTTGGGATTAGCCAGAAAAATATATAATTCATAGGGCTTGTGGATACAAAATAGGACCAATTAAGACATAAATAGGAATAAATAAAGCAAGGCGAGCCCAAACAAGTGTGAAAATGCAAGAGTATGCGTTTTACTACACTACATTTAGCCCCCACTTTAGTGAGAGGATGAACTTGCTTCAAACCCACACTAAAGTAGCCAACCACACAATTAAGAGGGGTTCAAATGTACAAATTCTAGTAAGATAGGATGACAATAACCAAGATGGTGGCCAAGCCCCCAGGATCAAAATCCTATGGAAAAATAGCATAGGAACAAAGGAGCATGCATGCAAATGATATATGAAGCCATAATCAAATCACAAATATACACCATCAAAGACGGAAAAAGGAAAATAAAAAGGGAAAGTGAAAATGTAATGGATCAAGCTTCGATTGGCTATCCAACACGGTGGACCGGGTCTAGGATATTTGTCCAAAAGGTTTACAAGTGGAATGCGTTGTCCACTATGCAAACAAAACACATGCTCACAAGGGCTAGTGAAGCTAGGTGTCCACTAGGTGAGCCCCAAGAAGTCCATATCAAAGTCATACCCCCATGACTATGATAAAGAAAAAAAGAAAATGCACGCTCACAAGGGCTAGTGAAGCTAGGTGTTCACTAGGTGAGCCCTAGGGGACCATATCAAAGCCATACCTCCATGACTTTAATAAGGTACAAAAATGCATGCTCACAAAGGCTATTGAAGCTAGGTGTTCACTAGGTGAGCCCCAAGGAACCATATCAAAACTATCCCTCCATGACTTTAATAAGGTACAAAAAGGAAAATACAACAAGAAAGAGGGATGTTCAAATGGATTTTTCTTTGTTCATGTGAGGTATTAATCTTAGGGGACATTGTTCCTAATGTATCCAAGAGATGACTAATCAAAGGATAAAATATTCACAACTTAGGGAATGCAGTGTGTCACATCACCACTAAGAGGAATGCAATATGCTAAGATAGATCAAGCTCTTGAAGGACATTACTCCCAATGTCACCACAAAGAGAAAAAAACATCTCATGAAATAAGAAAATTACATCAAGGAAAATGAGAAAAAATGCAAATGCAATCGGGTGCTGCCACAATAGTGGTTTACACTTTCTGGGAGATCCTGATTTTTGTTGAAATCACATATTTTTGGAAAATATAATGATTTAAGCCTTGAAAAGTTCCATTTAAAGGATTCCAATTGAAGAGAGTTTGATCAAACCACCTTAGACCAAGGCCCCTTGGATAGAACCCCACAAGTTTTAAACCATACCTATAATGGAGTCTCCTTTACACCTATCAAAATGTTGATAAAAAACCACTTTTGATTTACCTTTTGGGGGATCAAATGAATTAATTTAAAATTTATTTTTTGTAAGTATGTAGTCATTATTATAAGCTTCCAAAAAATTATAATTATAATTAAATTAAATTTGATTATTAAATTTATTTTTTATTTCTTGTGAATATAGGTTTTTCACAGAAAATCAAGCTCTCTGTTCTGCACGTGGAAAAATAGAAGATTATCCAATTTTATTTTTTTTAAAATAGGAGTGCACCATATATTGAAGTCCTTGATCCAACAAAAAAAATTTGAATTTCGATAGAGACAAAAAAAGTTGTGTTATACGGTCCACCTATGTCTAAATTGTAATTGGTTTGACTTCGAAACTTGACTAAAGAAAAAATATTCCATAAAACACTATGAAACCAATTGGAAGCACTAGATATCGTAGTTACAAATCTAAATTTGAAAAAATTTGGAATTTGATCCTTCATGGAAAAAAGTTGTGTTATACGGTGAGTGTCACTCCTTAAAAATGGTGTTTACTGAAAAAAAACTAGTTTTTGAAGGAGATGGAAAAAGAAGTGCATTCTGGTTCCAAAATTTTTGAAAAAAATATATTTAGAATCTATAGAAAAAATGTCACAAATCACTAGTTTGCATCATCTTCAAATTCCTCGCAGTTTAGCTGCTATAGGTGTTGAAAAGTGAAGATTTAGTTAGAAAAAATTAGTTTAGTGTCTAGTTTGGCCAGAAATTGTAAAATAGTATTGTGGGATCACCCAATCATGCCAAAATGATGCCAATGTATTCCCCCACTTTAAAATAATTGCTAACACTGTGTTGTGAGCAATTACTTTAAAGTAGTCAAAGTATAAAAAAGGAAAAGAGGTTTTGCCCCCCAGAAACACATAAGGGATCTATGGATTTGGGGTCAGTATCTGTCTTTGCTACAATGATATTAGAGAGCTTGGAACTGTCATCATTCCCCAAGTACACAGAACTGGAAGAATGACACATAGAGAGCAAAAAAAAAGAAAAATATTTTGAGTCAACATGGAAGAGACATAGGGTGTCTCGACGCCTTGCGTCATCTTGAAAAGGAAAACACAAGAAAAAAATGAAAATGAAAAGCAAAGATAATGAAATATATTTTGGGCCAACATGGAAGAAACATAGGGTGTCTGAACACCTTGCATCATCCCTAAAAGGCAAACACAAGACAAAAATCAAAGGAAAATAAAATATACTGAAAAATATTTTGGGTCAACATGGAAGAGATATAGGGTGTCTCAACACCTTGCATCATCCCCGAAAGGAAAAAAAAGACAAAAATGAAAAGAAAGTGAAGGTAATGAAAAATATTTTGGGTCAACATGGAAGAGACATAGGGTGTCTTGACACCTTGCGTCATCCACAAAAAAAACACAAGACAAATAAAAAATGAAAATAAAGATCAACGAAAAGGAAAAAACTTATGACATATAGAAAAATGAAGGTACAAATAGAGGAATGCACATAGAGAGAGAAACATCAAACAAAACATCATGGGG
Source organism: Sequoia sempervirens (assembly GCA_007258455.2). Classification (NCBI taxonomy): domain Eukaryota; kingdom Viridiplantae; phylum Streptophyta; class Pinopsida; order Cupressales; family Cupressaceae; genus Sequoia; species Sequoia sempervirens. Next base: position 356,736,336 of record VDFB02271358.1, on the reverse strand, counting down.
GATCACATTACACACATGCAATCAATAGTAGAAAAAAATCAAAAAGGAGAGCAAAAGAAAAAGAAAAGATAAAAGACTAGTAAAACACATGCGAGTCAACCATCCAACAGGTCATCCACATCCCAGTCTTGTTCAGTATATGCAAAATGCAGATCACTAGCGAGAGGGAAAACATCAAGTGTTGTACTAGGAGAATCACCAAGTTCAACATGTGGTGCATCACTCCGTTTAGGAGGATCATCACGTTATTGTTTAAGCTCATGGAAGAGAAAAATAGCAAATTCAACTCATTATGCACTTGCTCATCAATTTTAGTAGTTTCCTCATCATCATCCAAGTTAACCACAATAGGAGGATGAATGATAATATCCATAGAGGGTTTTGGTCCTTGTTGTTTTGGAGACATAAATTATGTTTGTTCTAGTAAGAGAGGAGGGTCATCGTTTATTGCTTATGTCAAATTTAGATTTAGATTTTCAATGTTGTTTTCTTCATTCATCTTTCAAGCAATAGCATGACGTCTACGCCTACACTCTCCAGCATTTCTGTTTCTTTTATTACAGTTTTCAAGTTGCGTTTGTGTAGGAGTGAATTTTTCAACCATAGGTTCCTTTTCTTCTTGTGAGGGAAGAGCGAAAGAAACCATGGAAGGTTGTTCAACCACTTTTTCTCTAGCTTTATAAATTTGTTTAGGAGGCAGATTAGGACTTGTTTGGTTTTCTCTAGGCCTTTTATAGGAAATAGGCAAGGGATTTTTCATGGATGGGTCTTGGTTTGTTGGAAGGGATTTAGGCTCACTATTGTTTTCTTCAAGGGGTGGAGGTTCAATGATGGACGAAAGAAAATTCTCAATGGACAATCTATCTATGCATTTTGCTTTGAACTTTTGGTAGGATAGGAAAATGGAGTCTTTATGAGGTCTTATAGGTTCCATGGGCTCAAGCCAAAAATAATCTAAGGAAAAATTTCCATGGGAAGACAAAGGTCTAAAGCCACTATAGTTTATAGTGAATATTTCATTGTCAACTAGAAACTTTAAGCACTTATGGACAACAAATGGGACCACATTCATAGAGATAAGCCATTTCTAGCCCAACTTCACATGAAATTGGTCTAAATTGGATATGATAGAGAATGATACATTTAATTTCTTCGGTCCTACTTGTAAAGGGAGTGTGATCGAGCCCATCGTAGCATGAGAAAAACCATCATGCGTTTTAATCCATGCTTTTGGTCTATCATATATATCTTGAGTAAGTTCATGCAAATATAAGAGTTATTTTGTGATCACATTCTCTACACAGATGGGATCAATTAAAATCCTAGGAGTGGGCCTATTATTGATTATGCCAGCTATGTAAAGAGGACCATCAGGTGCATGTTTGATTGTTTCTCTGAAGAGAAAGTAATGTCGGTGGGCATTATGGTTTTCTATTTACGAGGCTTGATGTCAATCACTCCTATCATTGTATTAATAAGACTTTAGTCATTAGTATCCATAGGACACTATTCATCATCATCCATAGGATTTTGTTCGTTATTGCTCATATTCTCATCATCCGTGTCAACATTCATCACATCGGGCTTAGTTTCACTAGCCTTGACAAATTAAATATTATGGTTGGGCATGGGATTGGTAAAGATTTGCAAGTTTTGGTTGGGAGGAGCTACTGACTTATTACCTTTGTCACTCACACCTCCAATTTGGATGTGATTGGAATCAATGAGGTCTTGCACAAGATGTTTAAGATGCTTACAATGTTCTATATCATGTCCTTTTTGTTGGTGATAAGCAGAGCAGTGAGGCAATTGTCTAACAATCACAATTACAATTGGTTTCAACAACTCTTCAATCAACAAAACCCTTACAAGGTTGATTTCCATCACAGTTACACCAATTCCTTTGTAGGTCTGCTACAATGCTTGCTTGACCATATATGTCAAGTCCAACCACAAACCCACTAACTATTGACATTTTTAGACACCCTTTAAGGCCTACAAAAACATGTCCCAAAACCCCAAATGGTTGCTTTGGAACAAACTCTTCAATCTGATGCTTCTACGCTATCCTCCTTGGCCAATTAGGCCACTTTTACAAAGTAGTTCCTCTCCAAAATCTCTCCCAAGCCTCAAACTATTTTGACAGAGTCTTATCAGGTCCCAAAACCATAAATTTCACAACTTTTAGCCAGGGAAATGTCCTCCAAGGCACCTAAACACCAAACCATCACTTTTACAAGTTTTAGGAGAGGTTTAATGAAAATCACACCTCCAAACCATTCATCACTGTCTCAATGTCTCAAACACCTCCAAATATTCCTTCCCTTGCTTAATTAACCCTTACAAAGCACTGCCCCAAGAGTTTTCCATCACTACCTACTCTTAACCTCCAATTTTCACTCAAAACACACAATTTTGACAACTAGGGCATCATGCCCGATCCCACAAATGGCCTCCCCTGCTCAAAAAAACTATTCTAACACCAAGCCCTAACATATTGGCCCCATTTGACCAAGTTTCAGGAGGTACAATCGGTGGAATGGGCCATTATTGCATTTTTAAGCCTATCAAACCCTTGAACCTTATTTTCCTATCTACCTACAGAAAAATAACTATAAAAAATTTGTTCCTCAATGAAATAAGATCATTCAAAATCCAAGTTACTCTTAATACACGCCTCTATCAATTTCAACCACTTTTTCTTCAATATTCTCTTGTACGGATACGTACAGTAACCTGCAACAATAACGTTTGAAGGTAACACACAAAAAATTCAATGAAGACAGGGTTAACTTCAAATACCAATCTCCAACCTTGCCTCAAGTTTTTTTAGGACAATTTATGATTGTTCAACTCAAAACTCAATGGTCTTAACCACCTTTTGAATTTATGACTTTACAACTTCCACTTTTGCACTTTTGCACTATGTGCAATTTTGCATTTTTACAACATTTTGCAAGAAAAGCACAAAACTTGACACCAAAGCCTAAAACCATATCAAAGTGACTTGATTTTTTTTGAAATGGTCTATTATGACCTTATTTAATGAAAAATGACTCAAATCTCCTAAACCAACCTATCAAAGACCCTACTTGACCAAATTTGCAAAAGAAACTTGGTGCCCCTGCACCATCTTCCACAAGATGTTTAGGATGCTTGCAATGTTCTATATCATGTCCTTTTTGTTGGTGATAATAACAATAGGCATTGTGTATAAAGCTTAGAGGTAACGGATTGCTAAGGTCAAGGGGTCGAATGTGAGGTAAGGTAAGCATGTTTTTGTTTAATAGTTGGGTCATAATGTTGTGAAGTGTGTTGGGTAAGGGTGTAAATTGTCTTTCGAATCCCCAAAGATATAAGGCTTACTCTTCTTTATAGAAGCTACTTGGGAATCAACTGGTTGGGTAGGTTTAGAGGTGGAATTTAGTTGAAGGAAAATTTTATTTTGTCTTTTGAAAGGCTGGTAGGCGTTTTGGTTGGAAGCTTCTGACTTTTTGGTGTAGGAGCACCAATCCATTTCATGATTTTCTCAAGTTGTCTCATGATTATTTGAGTCTAGTTTTTTGAGTATTTGAGTCTAAATAAGGTCTATTGAGACAATTTTGACGTAATTGGCAAACTTTGGGGTCTTTTGGGTCTATATTGTGAAAGTTGCAAATCATGTTGAAAAGTTATCAAGTTTGACAAAAGTTATCAAGGTGGGTGAAATTTCATTTTTCTTGTGCGAGGTCATGTTATTAGGATGAATAAGGTCTAAATAGACCATTTGTAATTTTTTAGGTGATTGGGAGAGTTAACTTGCAAAGTAATGCAAAAAGAGCAAAATGTTGTCAACAAAATGCAAAGAAAAGTACAATTTTTGAACTCCAATGGTAATAAGGAGTTTGAAATTTAGTTAAGGGTGTTGAGTCAGATGTTCTTGGTGGGAAATGGTTTAAAAATATGAGAAGCATCGATGTAAAGGTTCGTTGTTGTAGAAATCAATATTTTGAATATCAAAACTCTCATTTTTCCCGTGTTTTCTAGAAAATTCTTGTTTACCATTCAATTGTATGTCCTAAATAGTGCTTTATTTGGCTTGGAATGAGTTGGAATTGTTAGAATGGTGAATCTTCTTCCAAATGCTTCTGGTTTGAGGTTTATCCATTAAGTTTTGCAAATTCTATAAGCAATTTACTAAAACTACCTCTGTAACCTTGTTTTCAAGGGTTTGTTTGCGTAAAATGTTAAAATAAGCCATTCCACCCACTATATTTTCCTGTAACTTAGTGGAATGGATCATTTGGATGTTTTTTTTGGTTTAGAATGGGTGGCTTGAGCAAGGAAGGTGAGATAATTGATTTATCATGATGCCCTAGTTGATGATTGTAGTGTATTTTGATGAATTTGGGCGATTTATGAAGGGAAATGTGTAAAAATATTGGGGGCAGCAAGTTATTTTGTTTGATTGAGTTTTTATAGGTGCATTGGAGAGTGTTGGATGCAATTTTGTGGTGCTAAAAGATTGGGAATGCCCATTTTCAATAAACCCTACTCAAAATTGGGTAAAAAGAGGGTTTTCAGTTTTGATGCTTTAGTGAGGGTTTGTCTTCCTAGAAATTGTTGATTTAGACTTTTTGTTACATGTTAAGAAGGTTTGAACCATTTTTAAGAATTGGGAGAAGAGTTGGGAGGCACTTCCTTTTTAAATCTGGCCTAATTGAGGCCTAAGACAATGCCATTTCATGATTTTGTGAAAGGTGTCCCAAAAGAGTCATATGAGAGGTTGAAGTATGTTTAAGTTGACTGAAATGAGTGTTTGAAAAGGCCAAGGGTTTTAGAGTTTGATAAGGTGGATGCAAGTTAAGTTCCAAAATATAGGTCTGCAGATATAGTAGAGGAGAAGAGTGTTTGTGTGAAGAAGTTTCATTGTTAGGGTTTGTTGTTTCAAAACCTTGTTGAACTTAGTTGGTTTTGTGTTGATTATTTTGGAAGCCTCCTTGATTTTCATCAAATGGTATCAGAGCCCAGTTAGTAGATCTTTGAAGGGGATAGGTTGAAGTTTGCAAAGAAGAAGGTTGAAAGATTGAGTAATTGTTGCTATTGTCTTGTTTCCCCTCTCATTTAGTCTTTCATTGGTTCATAAACATTTCATCTAAACACGGGTGACATTTCATGTCACAATGTGAGCTTGGGTGGGGTTTTTCATAGTTTATCGAACCTTTCACATTGTCGCTTGGGACCTTTTTATTTCCTTTAAATGTTATATTGGGCAGTGTTTTGTATAATTAGTCGAACGTTTTCATCAACGTGATAGTCATTAGCTCGAGCGGTCTTTTTCATAGCATTCAAACCTAGGCACATATTTGTGGAGTTCTTCAAACCTCTTTTATAACCGCCCATAGACGTTTGTTTTCAAATTTTGAAAAGATGGTTATGTGAGGAATGTTGATAGTGACAACTACCACATGTCATAATGCTAAATCAAGACATTAATGTTCATCTACCCTCATGTTTTTCCATGTAGTTGTGGTTGATAAAATAGAGGGATGAGATAACATTCGTGTTACGACAATTTTTGAGGAAGAGCTGGAGGAGACACACAGTTTGAATTACAAGGATCGTCATCAAACGTATTTTCAATTTTATTCATTGCAGCCTATTTTTTGAATTGTTTACTCTTACATTGAAGAAGTATATATTATCGAGAGTTACAACTGCACATGGCAAGGGTTAAATATGCTGGTTATGAATATATGTGTGGGTTAACCTATGAGGGTCCTGAGATTGGTGACACTCGGCTAGGGCCTGTAAACCTAGAAGAATTACATAAAAAATTTAACCAACCTAATCCTCCACCCATCATTGAGAGAGTAGTAGTTAGTGGGTTGATTGAGGTTGTTGCATTTCCAATAGCAGTGCAATGTATTAAATTAGTATTGGAATGCATCAGACATTATAACTCACAGACACGGGAGGTTAGAACAAAAGACAATAGGCTTATTCTGAAAATTTAAAGGTCTACCTTCGTGTCATTTTTGAGGACTCCAGAAAAGGAAGAATATTCACCGATGGAAATGACCAATTCTCAGATTGAGTTCACTGCCAAGAAAGGGGTTTACAAGAATGTGCTAGCAAAGAATTGGTTAGTCAAGTCAAAGAAAGGAAAATCCCAAGTGCCTTGCAACCTACACAGGAACCATTTGATAAATGAAGTAGCCGGCATTGTTGTGTTGTTGCATAGGGTTAGGGGCAGTGAAAATGTTCACAGTTTCAAAGAATGGATGAATTTCTTCATCCAAATCATATTGAGCGAAGAAGAATTTCTGGATTGGGCTAATATTATTAGTGATCATGTACATGAGTTGGTGTCACTCTTCACTCTGAACATATTTTTCTTCACATCATCATATTCAATATATTCTCTTGCAAGCACTTGACCTTGGCCCAGATTAAGGCCAAGTGATTTACCACTAGGGAAAGTATCGATTTATGACTACTTTGATAAGCACCAACTTCATAAAAGCTTCTTTTATTTTAGGAGAATTGCTGACACTTTTACCATGAGAATGGTCAGGGAATTGTAGGGGCGTCCTATTAGAACTGTAAAATTTGATGATTTTACATGTTGATTTTACTCATAAATTTCTAGATTGGTCCTACTGTGTGCATATTTCACCCATTTTTTGCCATATGGTCCCATAGTTTCCATCGAGTCTGCATTTTTCACATCATGTTCCATATCGGCGTGAGAATACCAGGGTCTCCCTGATCCATTTTTCTGATAAACGTCTATGTTGCCTTTCGGCAAGACGTTTCTGTGTCATGGCGATCAAAGTTTACATGCAGACAGCTATCGATAGGACTTCTTCGCAGTTTTGGTGACAGAGGATGATTCTAATCGGCAGGAGTTATACCATCAGAATGAGGTCTTATCGATTACATTATGTCTTGCCGACTAGCATGTATGGAGATACATTGACATGTTGTTTTCGGTCTGAGGTCATAGCGAATTTACATTGTCACACTGACCGGTGGCGGGAAGATACATATCGGTATGAGTTAGCGATATCGGAATGAGGTCTTGGCGAGTGACCTTCAGTCTCACCAATATTACACATAAGGTTTCTATCAAAGGGCTCGTCGGTGATAGAGGTTTTCTTCAGAATAAGTCATAGCGAATTCAAAGGGGTCTCACCGACTAACATAAAACGAATACTTTGGTGAGACTAGTGTGACTTCGAAGTATGGTCTTGGCGAGTACGATGGGTCTTGCCGATAGAACAAAATCTTTCCATTGGTGTGAGAATTGAATTGTCTTGGCGATCTAGGGTGAGCTCGTGGGCTTTCAAAAAGACATAATATGCTCTACGAGAGGTCTCCCCGATATCATAATGTTATAGTGATATATGTAGAATGAAGGAACACATCTTAGGGGAAACATAAGGTAATCTATATGATGTCTCCCTGACTTTGATTGCTCACAGCGAAACTCAGGCAACCATGGGGTGACTGACAGCGATCTAATTGCCTTCGGCATGACTGTGATATGTCTCAGCGACTGTTTCATTAACGATTAATAAAATTCAAATACTATGGCCGACATGAATTTAGCCTGAATTCAGCGGTGGGCCGACGTGGGATCTCAGTATGATATGTTTTTCTGATGCTTGTGTATAAATAGGAATTTTGTGATTGTAAATTGGGATCAACAATTAGTTATTCGATATATAGTAGGCAAATTAGATGGATACAGTACAATAAATTTATCAGATCAGAGACTATGATGCATGTTTTCAAAATGGAGGTATTTATGAATGTCAATTGATGTTGCTGCACATTTCTGGTGTCAATTATCTGTTGAATTTAATGAAAGTATTGCTAAGTTGTCTCCAAGATGGGTTCTTTCTGGTTTTTTAAATTGATATGACAAGTTTATACTCAATTCATCAGTGCACATTTGTTGTATCTGTGTGGTTAAATGATTGGTTCTTTCAAGCAAAGATTAAATCCTTTTAGTTGATCACAGTAATTAGAGAAATTCATCTGGATTGTTAAAGTAGAGCTTAGTAATCACAGTCTTGCATGTTTATACAAGATGTAAACAAAATATATGCCAGATAATTCGAGTTCTTTCCAGAGAAGTGTTGCTCATCTTGATTTCATTTGACTCCGCATACCCAATAAGGCACTAGTCTCTACAATTTCATCATTTGGATTCATTTAGTTTCTTTATATCTGTTTATTGAGCATTTTAGGATTTAGATCAGAAGATTGCTATTGCTATCAAGTTTGATTTCATTTGTTCATTTCTATCTGCCATTGTGGACAAATCATTGCAAGAAGGATAATCATAAGTTAAGTCTGCTTCATTCAAAAAGGTACACCCGCCTAGGTTTAGCAGCACCTAAAGAGTAGAAGGTTAAATTCTTTTAACCTTGTCTGTTACCCTGAAACATATCAAGAGATTGGCAGCCTCTTGAGGTATTCCACCTGCGTTTTTGAGAGCTAACACGCCCAACAATGAGATTGTCTCTAGAGGCCATACAGTTTGTTGATTTCTATGGTTGTCATTTTATTCAATTTCAAAGGTTTTAATATATAAGAGTGGGCCAATATACAGGTTTTCCTATTAAATTTCCCAAGTACCCTGAAGATAAATGGGTAATTATTGAGGTCAGCAGGCAATTAGTTGACGTTAAAAGATTGTACCAAGGTAGAAAGAAAATTATAGTCAACTTTCCATTTGGATTCAGTGCATATAGTTTCCAATCTATGTCTGATGCTTTGAATATTGAGGCAGAATTTTCTAGGTATAATATTCCCTCCTATGATGAGCGTGTTGCTTTTGACCTAAAGGACTATATTAAGAACAACTTGAAATTGGGTCCTTTCAACCACTAACCCAACCTTGAGGATTATTGGGCTGATTGTTTTGATGAATATGAGGTAAGGAGGAGAAGTTGGATGAGATTGATAGTGGAACAAATTATTATTTATGATTTGAAGTGGGATTTACGAGATGTTATTGAAGATGGGTCTGACATGGTTGGCCCAGTATACACTAAACTCATAGAGAGCTGGCCCATTCTTTCCATTGATTGGAACTTTAAATAAAAAGAAACTATTGAAGCTAGAACCGTTGATGTTCTAACTAGAACTAGGGAATGGGTGACTAAGAAGAAAACTGAGCAATCTCTCACTTGTACTAGATCAGAGGATTCACAAGCTGCTGAAGGTACTTCCCAAGCCTCTTCCAGTAGGAAATCAACTAGTAATGTCCCTCAATCTTCATTAACATGTGCCCAAGGAAGCGGTGATGGGGATCCACCAGAAAGGAACATGTACTCACAAACATTTGGGGATGATATTTTCAATTTACCTATTCTAGAAAAGGAGAACAAAGGAGAAGAAGAGGAAGGGTTAGAAAGTTTGAATGTTGATTCCCCTCCCTCTCAGAATGAATCACCTTTTAGAGAGGTAAACCCCTCTCAGGAGCTAGGAATAACTGCACCAGTAGGAGATACTCCTCCAGTTGCTCAGATGCTATTTGGGTCCCCAGGTTTCAAGGCAACTAAGGTCACAACAACCCCAACTTGGCTAGAAGATTCATTGTCTCAGAAAAGGAAAGCCATACAATGAAGCTTTCCTAAACAAGACATGGTAAGTCAGTTGTTACAGAGAACTTCAACTCCTAAACCTAAGAAGCTGAAGACCACCGCTTGGCTTATAGATGACACCAAATCAGGGACACTCCAACTGGGAAGTATACACCCATATGTGCAAAAAGATGCTCTACAAGAAACAACGAGTGACTTTGAAGTGAATAGGGTTGACCTCGGTCCTCCTACCAGGGATGGGGATGTTTAAATTTTTAGGTATCAACAACCAGGATGGTTGAGAGATCAGAGAAAGATAAAGAAAGAAAGGATGAATTGAAAGCTCAGGTTCAAAACTTGACTACTTGTTTAAAATCCATTTATGAGATCATCCCACAACCTATTTCTCAACTAGATGCTTTTGTTGAATCTCTCATTGTGGTTGGAAAGGAAGCCCTAACTAAAATCAAAAGTAGTCAAAGTTTAAGTCAGGGTATAGATGACTGGAATAAATCCCTTATCAAGAAGGGAAGCCTTGTTATTTCTGAATCTTTTAAACATTTTCACGAGGAAAATACTCTAAAAGCAACCTTAGGAGATGAGATCATTTCTGTTGAGAAAGAAGAGAAATTATGGGTTAATTATCAGAATGAATTAAAGTTTTTGATTAGCTCAAATATGGAAAAGCTAGCCACCGATGAAAACATACCTAATGCTTCAGATACTCGCTACCTATCATGGGCTAAAGGAGTAGAATGGAAATTGCAGGTTACTAAACAAAGCTTACAAAAGCTTAAAGAGGTCATTAATAAATGTGACGCCATTTTAGATGAAGCATTGAACACCTTGATAACTCTTGGTCTGTTGTAGGATAAAAATGGAATTAAAGATAATGTAGACGTTAGAAGCTTAGCCGCTAATTTCTAGAAAACGGTTAAAGAAGCTCTTGACATACCCACTCCTAATGTTGAACACTTACAAAAACTAAGTGAATTACATTTGGTATCATCTCATGCAATGGATCTTTTGAAATTTTGCGAGCAACGCATGGAAACGGCTAAAGATATTCATCTGACATGGAAGGTGAGGATACCAAATGTAGCTATCCCTCAACATAAAGACCTGATGCATATCCTAAAGACTTTCCAGGCGTGGTGGAAGAGACCTTTGGTGATCCAGGAAGCTGGAAATGAAGTGACTCCGTCGTAGTGGTATGAATATTCTTTGTTTATTTTACGTGTCTTTTGATTAATGGGCTATGGACATGAAGAGGAAAAACTCGTTCACCTATTTAAATTGTATCTATTTTCATATGTACTCTCTAGACATTATTCTGCAAGTTTTTGCTCAACACTATTGATGAATGAAATTACCATTTTTTTGTGTGCAATTTGGTAGAGTTTATCTATTTTCTTAAATATTTGTGTTTAAGAATATTTTATGCATGTCTTGTCTTGTCATGAGAAGTGCAGTTCTTACATTGGTTTCATTTCTCAAATGGTATTGAGTGAATATTTTGTTTCTAATGATTAATTAGTCTTTATGCTAATATTTCCTATTCGTTGCTCAAACACCTGATACTTGGAATTTTCTAATATTGGGTATACCTTTTCTACTTTTTGGTTAAAAGAATATATGATGTTTTACTTTCCTTGTTCTTTCAATTCATTGCGAATCTTATGAGGGAGTTGTACCTCAAAAAACTTAAGAGAATATTAATCTTGTTTAAAGATAAATGTTTAGAGTTGTTGGCTAATTTCTTGCACCTTGTAGGTGTGTAATTGTAAATTCTCAAAGGTGTAAAATATGTTAACCAACAGATTTTTGGCAACTCTGCTGGGGATTTGAATTGTTAAGTCAGTCGCCTTATCCAGGCATATCTCACAATTTAATTAATCAACCCTAGATTTTCACAGATTTACTAAAGGGGAGAGAAGTAGGTGGAATTTTGACCCTGTTTTGGAAGCTTTGCAAAGAAATAATTTCTCTTATATTATTCCCTCTAGGCAAAGGGCTAGGAGTAGACCCGCTGCACCTACTAGAATGCTTGTTAACCATTATATTGCTCAAATACTTATTTTACACAGGACTGCTTTACTAGTTGCAATCAAATTTCCCCTCACTATGGCTAATCCACAACCTGTCCCTTGGGGTGTTGCTATTGGTCCTTTGCAGTTAGGAAATAATTTTCATGATTTACCTAAAGGGTCTCATAAAAAAATTCCTAAGTTTAGGGGGGGTGGTAAAATTTCACTAGAATAAAACATTGATGCTTTTTTTGCTGCATGCAGAATTCTCGCAGTACAAGAGGAAGATGTTGTTGTCAGGTTGTTTGTGGAATCCTTAACTAACGTAGTGAAACAATGGTTTTACCAATTACTGCATGGATGCATCACCAATTAGGATTCTATGCATAGCAAGTTTGAGGTCAGGGTCAAAAGTGTAGATGATGACTTAACGTTGCTAGCACAAGTTACTCATTTGAAAAAGGAGGCGAATGAGCCCATGAGGGACTTTGTGGTCAAATTTAATAGAATAATAAACTGGATTACGGTTGATAAAAGACCCTCTGAAGAAACAAAAAAATGTTTCTTCATCAATGCACAACACCTAGATATCAGTCTTCTTTTGAAGAGGAAACCATTAAATAATCTTGAAGCCACACAAGCACTGGCCGTAGAATTGGAAGGTGATTTTATTTTAGTTGGAAAATGGAAAAAAGAACTACATAATAGTAAGGAACTTCCTGCTACTTCTTTTGATCCTATGATTCAAACATTAGCTAATGACATAATTTCTTTCAAAAGGTAGATGCCGAAGGGTAATCGACTTTATCAAGATATACCTAGGAAAGCTAATTTTTAACCAAGGAATAAAGCATTTCCCTTTCCCCCAACTCAACAAAGGTTAGCGATTGAAGCTCCTCCTCCTGATAACAAGAAGAATATATGTGTATTCCATCTCACAGCTGGTCATGATTTCATAGATTGCCCCGAGATGTATAGGTTTATGCAATTGACCACTACTAAAGAAGTCATAGAAGAGGTTATAGAGGAAGGCACATCATCTAATCAATATGGCGACTCTGTGAATGGATACTTAGAATATGAACTCGATGATGATAGAGGAGGAGATGTGTACATCACTTTGGATGATGCTAATTGTGCTGCTATCACTCGAAGTAAGCAACATTCCAACCAAAAAGGTATTCCTAATTCTCCTAAAGTTTTACTCACAAAGGCTAGTGCAATTTCAAAAGGTGAAAATGCTTCATCTAGTGCAGTCAATAGTTCCTCAAGAAATCCTACTGTGTCATCCTCTGAAAGTCAATCTGGGGCTTTTGATATCATATAATTTTGTAAATCTACCAAGATTTAGGTCTCTCAAGCTGAATATTTGAAAATGAATCCTAAAGAACTTGATAGGTTGATTGAATATGTTAGGCCAGGGCATTCTGAATTACATGTAGGCTTAGATGAAGCAATAGTTAAGCCTCAATACCCAACTACTAATGTTATATCTTGTAGTAAAACATCCTCTTCTTTGGCCTCTGATGTGAAACCATACTATTTCTATGTCTCTTTATTTGTTAATGGATTTACGGTTAATAACTGCATCATTGATTCAGGTGCCTATGATAATGTTATGCCTGCACAAATTGCTAAGGCTTTGGGATTAGAGATTACCAAAACATTTGGAAAATGCTACTCGATGGATTCCAAGCAGGTTCCCTTGCTTGGGCAAATTAAAGATGCTCAAGTTGCACTTGTTGCTCACCCAAACAAGTGACTCAAGCTCACCATACTAGTTGTGGATATACCTGCTAGCTATGGTATGCTTCTTAGCATAAGTTTTTGTAAAGACTTAGGTGGAGAAATACAACTGGATTGGTCATATGCCACCATACCTGTCGGTAAAGAGAAGGTACATCTCGAACCTGAGTCAAAGGCTAAGATAACAGTGCTCAAATTTGAAGACCCTAAAGCTCAAATATTGTATGAAGAGAGCGAATTTGGGAATTATATGCTTTTCTCTGGTGAAGAAAATGGAAATGCTTCATGTGCCTCAAATTCAGAATCTCAGCTCTAGACAATGGAGTTTGATGGAAGTTTGTCCCACACTGGTTTAGCAGTGGGTGTTCTCATTTCCCCTTCTGGTGAGAAATTCCCTTTTGCATATAAGTTATAATTTGATAATATTAATAATATCGCTAAATATTAAGCTCTTTTTTTGGGTTTAATCAAGGCTAAGGGTATGGGAATTAAGATGCTCAAGGTTTTGGGAGATGTTGAACTAATTGTTAAACAAGTGTGAAATGTCTTCACTGTTAAGAATGAAAGGTTGAAGCATTACCATAACTGAGTCTGGGACACTATCAAGAACTTCGATTCATTCTCAATTGAAGCCATCACTAGAGAACTTAACACAAAAGCTGACTCATTAGCAGTTTTTGCTTCTCTACTCCTTCCACATCTAGAATTCAAAAACAAATTGTATAGAATTGAGTTAATCTATCGACCCAACATTCCTAATAATTTCAACGATTGGTAGGTTTTTGGAGATGATAAACAAATCTAGACTTTTCTAGAAAATGTTGGGGCCTTTGCTCAAACATTCTTTGAAGGGAGTGACAATCAATGTAAGGACTTCTTCCCAGATAATGTGGCTGACCTCCAAGATAAGGTTATTCAATTAAAAGGGAATAAAATACCCAAAGGTTTGGTTTCTCTTGAAGATTTATTTGATTTCCATGATCATTCCATCAAGAAGAATATGAATAATTTTGTTGGACACCCTAATGGATTTGAAGCAGTAAATATTGGAGATCGTAATTCTCCCAAAATGGTATATATTGGTAAGTGTTGTTCCCCAAAAGAAAAATAAAAACTAATAGCCTTGCTAACCAAGTATAAGGAGGTCTTTTCCTGGTGTTATGATGATTTGAAGAATTTTATGAATGGGAAATTTCAGCATCATATACCACTCAAGGAAGGGAAAGCCGCCTTTAGGCAAAAGAAAAATAATTATAATCCCATGGTAACCAATGTCATCTTCAAAGAAATTAAAAAAAAAGCTAAAGGAAAGGATCATATATCCTATACATCATTCAACTTGGGTAACTAATATTGTGCCAGTGCACAAAAAAATGGAGAGATTTAAATATGTGTTGATTTTAGGAATCTTAATTAGGCATCACTAAAAGATAATTATCCTTTACCTAACATGGATCATATTTTACAAATAGTTGATGGCTCAGAGATGATGTCTATGTTAGATGTCTTTTTAGGTTACAATTAGATCAATGTATCAGGAGAGGATCAACATAAAACTGCATTTACCACACCTTGGGGAACTTTTTCTTATAATCGAATGCCATTTGGACTCATTAATGTAGGAGCCACATTTCAATGTGCAATGAATTTTTCTTTTGGTGACCTTTGGAACAAAATTATAGTCATATATGTTGATGACTTGACAGTGTTTTCTAAGAAGAGGAATGATCATTTACAAGATCTCGAACGGGTCTTACAAAGGTGTGTAGAACATGGCATCTCTTTGAACCCCAAAAATTCTATTTTTGCTATCACAAAAGGAAAAATCTTAGGCCACAATGTGTCTAAAGAAGGAATCAAAATAGATATAGACCGAGTTAAAGCTATCTTGCAGTTAAATCTTCCTTCAAGCCAAACTGGTGTATAATATTTTTTTGGTAAGGTGAATTTCTTGAGAAAATTCGTTCCAAATTTTTCTAAGATTACTAAACACATTGTAGATATGATGAAGGAAAAACTAGTTTTTAAATGGAATGAAGCTACGAAGCAAGCTTTTGAAAACATTAAAGAAGCAATTTCCCGAGCTCCTATCTTGGTCAGTCCAAACTTCAAAAAGGATTTTATTATTTATTGCTATGCTTCAAAGCATACCACATCTAAAGTACTATTATAGGAGAATGAAGACAAAGTTCAGGAACCTATTGCTTTCATGAGAAAAACATTAAAGAAACACTAGATTAATTACTCTCCCATAAAAAAAATGCATTTGCAGTAGTCAGAGCAGTCAAACAATTTTGTTTCTATATTCTACACTCACACTCAGTAGTTTATGTGCCAGACCCAGCTATCAAAAGCATACTAACCCAATAGGATATTGACTGCAATAGGAGAGACAACTGGATAGCTAAGGTACACGATTATGACTTGGACTTAAAGGCCACTAAGTTAGTAAGAGGAAGAGGACTTTACAAATTGATGGTAGAGAACTTGAAAGAAGAAGAAGAAAGTGAAGATTTACCATTGGTATTAACTATTAGCCTATAAGATGAGTGGTTCTTTGATATTGCTTATTTCCTTACTTACAGGCAATGTCCAAATCACCTCTCAAGAAAAAAAGAAAGGAATTTGAAGTTGAAGGCAGTTAAGTATGTTATCTGGAATGACACCATGTACAAGAGAGGTATAGATGGAGCTTTCTTAAAATGTGTTGATAAAGCTCAAAAAGAATGACTGCTTAATCTTTTCCACAATGAGGCCTATGGTGGTCACTTCTCTTCTACTATGATTGCTTTCAAGATCATAAGACATGGATATTATTGGCTTGGGATTTTTAAAGATTCCTATCACTGTGTTGGTAACTATGAGAAATAAAAATTGTTTGTAGGAAGGCCTCAATTAGTAGCCTTACCACTCAAACATGTGGTTATTGATGGACCATTTCACTAGTGGGGTCTTGATTTTATTGGTCCAATTAGTCCACAATTTAGCAGAGGTCATACTCATATTATCAAAAATACAAATTACTTCACCAAATGGATGGAAGCTATTTTAGTCAAAAGAACTACTTCTGAGGTAGTATGTGATTTTATCAAAGAAAACATTTTGGTCAGGTATGGAATTCCACATAAACTAATTGCTGATAATGCCACCAATTTTTCATCCAGTGAGTTCTCACGTTTTTGCTATGACTACAAAATCTTTATTTCCCATTCAGCTAATTATTACCCACAGGGGAACGGTTAGAAAAAATCAAGTAACAAAAATCTGATAAACATTATCACGAAGTTAGTCAGTGACAATCAGAAAGACTAGCACAAAAGGTTATATGAAGCCTTGTGGGCAGATCCGATAACTCCAAAATGAGCTATTGGCATTACCCCCTTTGAGTTGGTGTATGGAGTGGAAAGTGCACTCCCTCTTTCATTAGAAATAGCAGTTCAAAAATTGAAAACTGCTATAGAGGAAGCTGAATTTAGTGATACTTTAAAAAAAAGGATTTTGTACTTAACTAAACTACATGAACAACGAGAAGAGATGGTAGACAAGATAACCATACATTAGGCGAGGGTCAAGAATATTTTCGACAGGAAGTCCCGACCTAGAAAATTCATGCTTGGAGATTCAGTTTTGTTGTGGGATAAACGCAGGGAACCTAAATGTGCTCATAAGAAGTTTGATTCATTATGGATTGGCCCCTTCAAAATCATTCAGGAATTCAGACCTAATACGTTCCAACTTGCATACCCTAACATGACTCCCTTTCCCATTCCCTATAATGGGTAATATTTGAAGCTATATCAGTTGTGATGGCCTTATGGCCTCCCTTTCTTTGTATATAGTTAGTTTAGGGTTTTTGTTTTGGGTGTTGTTTTCCTTTGGTTTGTTTCCTTGCTACTAGAGAGTGCATTTTACTTTGACTAACTCTGTTGCCCAGTTGATAAGACACTGATTCACTTTCATTTAATCTAGGTTCATTGCTTCATCCTTATCAGTCTTTGTCCCCAGTCAGAGCCAATGTCACTATTGTCTTGTTTCCCATCTCATTAAGTCTTCCACTGGTTCATAAAAATTTCATCTAAACGCAGGCAACATTTCATGTCACAATGTGAACTTGGGCGTGGTTTTTCGTAGTTTATCGAACCTTTCACATTTCCACCCTTGGCCTTTTTATTTCCTTTAAATGTTATATTGGGTGGTGTTTTGTATAACTAGTCAAACCTTGTCATCAACATGATAGTCATTAGCCTCGATGGTCTTTTTTATAGCATTCGAACCTATGTGCATATTTGTGGAGTTCTTTGAACCTCTTTTATAACTGCCCATAGACATTTGTTTTCAAATTTTCAAAAGACGGTTATGTGAGGAATGTTGACAACAATAGCTAACACATGTCATAATTCTAAATCAAGACATTAATATCCATCTACCCCCATGTTTTTCCATGTAGCCGTGGTTGATAAAATAAAGGGACGAGAAAAAATTCCTGTCACAACAATTTTTGAGGAAGAGCTGGAGGAGATGCACAATTCAAATTACGAGGATCGCTATTAGAGCTATTTTCAGTTTTATTCATTGCAGCCTATTTTTTGAGGAAGTATATATTATCAAGAGTTACAACTGCACATGGCAAGGGTTAAATATGTTGGTTATGAATATATGTTTGGGTTAGCCTATGAGGGGCTTGAGATTGGTGACACTCGGCTAGGGCTTGTAAACCTAGAAGAATTATAGAACAAATTTAACCAACCTAATCCTCCACCCATCATTGAGAGAGTAGTAGATAATGGGTTGAATAAGGCTTCCACATTTCCAATAGCAATGCAATGTCTTGAATTACTATTGGAATGCATCATACATTACAACTCACAGACACGGGAGGTTAGAACAGAAGACAATATCCTTATTCTGAAAATTCAAAGGTCTACCTTCATGTCATGTTTGAGGACTCTAGAAAGGGAAGAATATTTGCCAATGGACATGACCAATTCTTAGATTGAGTTCACTACCAAGAAAGGGGTTTACATGAATGTGATAGCAAAGAATTGATTAGTCAAGCTAAAGAAAGGAAAATTCCAATTGCCTCACAACTTGCACATGAACCATTTGATAAATAAAGTAGCCAACATTATTGTGCTATTGCATAGGGTTAGGGGAAGTGAAAATGTTCACAGTTTCAAAGAATGGATGTATTTCTTCATCCAAATCATATGGAGCGGAGAACAATTTCTGGATTGGGCTAAGATTATTAGTGATTGTGTACATGAGTTGATGTCACTCTTCCCTCTGAACATATTTTTCTTCATGTCATCATATTTAATATATTCTCTTGCAAGCACTCGACCCTGGCTTGGATTAAGGCCAAGTGATTTACCACCAAGGAAAATACTGATTTATGACTACTTTGATAAGCTCCAATTTCATAAAAGCTTCTTTCATTTCGGGAGAATTGCTGACACTTTTACCATGAGAATGGTCAGGGAATTGCAAGGGCGTCTAGCAATGAGATTGTATCCAGAGGCCATACAGTTTGTTGATTGCTATGTTTGTCCTTTTATTCAATTTTAGAGGTTTTCATATATAAGAGTGGGCGGATATGCAGGTTTTCCTATTAAATTTCCCAAGTACCCTGAAGATAAATGGGTAATTATTGAGGTCAGTAGGGAATTAGCTGATGTTAATAGATTGTCCCAAGGTAGAAAGAGACTTACAGTCACCTTTCCATTTGGATTAGGTGCATATAGTTGCCAATCTATGTCTGATGCTTCAAATATTGAAGCAGAATTGTCCAGGTATAATATGCCCTCATATGGTGAGCGTGTTGCTTTTGACCTAAAGGACTATATGAAGTACAACCTAAAATTGGGTCCTTTCAACCACCAACCCAGCATTGAGGATTATTGGGTTGATTGTTTTGATGAATATGAGGTAAGGAGGAGAAGATGGATGAGATTGATAGTGGAACAAATTGTTATTTACGATTTGAAGTGGGATTTGTGAGATGTTATTGAAGATGGGTCTGACATGGTTGACCCAGTATACACTGAACTCATAAAGAGTCGGCCCATTCTTGCCATGGACTGCAACTTTAAAGAAAAAAAAACTATTGAAGTTAGAACCGCTGATGTTCTAACTAGAACTAGGGAATGGGTGACTAAGAATAAAACTTAGCAATCTCGCCCTTGTAGTAGATCAAAGGATTCACAAGATGTTGAAGGTACTTCCCAAGCCTCTTCCAATAGGTAATCAACTAGTAATGTCCCTTAATCTTCATCAACAGGTGCCCAAGGAAGTGGTGATGGGCATCCACCAGAAAGGAACATGTACTCACAAACCTGTGGGGATGATATTTTCAATATACCTATTCTAGAAAAGGAGAACGAAGGAGAAGAAGAAGATGAAGGATTAGAAAGTTTGAATTTTGATTCCCCTCCCTCTTAGAATGAATCACTTGTTAGAGAGGTAAACCCGTCCCAGGATCCAAGAATAATTGCACTAGTAGGAGATACTCCTCCAGTTGCTTGGACGCTATTTAGGTCCCTAGGTTTCAAGGCAACTAAGGTCACAACAACCCCAATGTGGCTAGAAGATTCACTATCCCAGAAAAGGAAAGCCATACAATCAAGCTTGCCTACGCAAGACATGGTAAGTCAATTATTATAGAGAACTTCAACTCCTAAACCTAAGAAGCTGAAGACCACCGCTAGGCTTATAGATGACATCGAATCAGGGACACTCCAACTGGAAATTGCACACCCATCTATGCAGAAAGATGCTTCACAAGCAACAACGAGTGACTTTGAAGTGAATAGGGTTGACCTCGGTCCTCCTACCAAGGATGGGGATGTTCAAATTTTTTAGGTATCAACAGCCAAGATGGTTGAGAGATCGAAGAAAGATAAATAAAGCAAGGATGAATTGAACGCTTAGGTTTGGAACTTGACTGCTTGTTTAAAATCCATTTTTGAGGTCATCCCACAACCCATTTCTCAGGTAGATGCTTTTGTTGAATCTCTCACTATGGTTGGAAAGGAAGCCCTAACTAAAATCAAAAGTAGTCAAAGTTTAAGTCAGGCTATAGATGACTGGAATGAATCCCTTATTACCCTTTCAACAAAAGTAGTCAAAGATTGTTTGCATGACGGTTTGACAATTCGACAGTATAAAGTATAAAGTTTAAGTATAAAGTTTAAGGAGGTTGCTGCATTGAATCCCTTATCACCCTTTCAAAAAAATTAGTCAAAGATGTGGTTAGAAAGGAAGCCCTAACTAAAATCAAAAGTAGTCAAAGTTTAAGTCAGGCTATAGATGACTGTGCTTATAGATGTTGGTAAGGGATGACATGAAAGGGAGATGGAGTAGGTAGATGATGGATTATGACGTGAATTATGGAGGAATATAATGGATTATGATGGGAAGATGATGGGGATTATATGGGACTTATGCAAAAGATGAATTGGGAGGCTTAGCCAAAAGCATGGACCATAGGAAGATGGTGGGGGAGATATGTAGGATAATGAGTGAAGGGTGAGGAGATGGAGGTATGTGGAATTGTTGTGAAATGGAAGGGAACCATGACCAATGGTTGCACACATTGTGATAAACATTGAAGCTTTTGATGTGGATGGGGTGTAGGAAGCAATGGAGATGTTTGCTTAGGAGGTGGTAGATGAAGTGCTTTAGGTACCCACATAGACTTAGTATTTTTATGACTTTTATTTTGCTTGTGGGCTTTAGGAATTTGAGATTTTTGAATGGAATGTGTATTTTGGATGGAAGGGGATGGTTGGGATTTTTGTGATGTGGATGCCTTGTTTGACTTGATTTATTTTTGCTTAGGTACCCAAACCATTTTGTTTTTAGACTTTTCTTTTGGAGGTATGGGCTTATATAACTTTTTGAATGTATTTTGCTTTGACCCTTTGCCTTGATGCCCTAAGGCATGAGGATTTTTAGGATTTTTGGCTTTATAGATAAAGGCATTGAAATTTTTTCTTTTCAATCCCATGGGTATGGTGGAATGAGTGGAAGCTTCATGTCTAGACAATGTGTCTATTTGTTGGTCATGATTAGGAATGTTAGGGTATTTATGGATAAATGGATAAAAGGATTGAATGGTAGGGATATTAGGTGTTGGGAGTAATGGTGGTAAAGTGTATGGAGGGATATTAGGAGTTGGAAGCAATGGTTACAAAGTAGATGGTGGAAGGTGTATGGTCACATGCTTTTGACATTTGTAGGATGATGGAGGAAGGATGGCAACATATGTCTTAGGCATATGATAGGATTTATGATTGAAGGAGGTGGACTTAGGATGAATGGAGGAAGTACCAAAATCTTGAGATTGGTGTCCTTGGGGTATGCAATGGACAATGGGACTAGGTGTAGGTGGAACACTAGACATGAGTTCCTTATTGGATGGAGAAAATGAAGCAAGGGAAGATATTGGTTGTTGTTGTTCTAAGGAGGAACATTTATGAATGAGGGTGGAAAGACCAATATGATATCATGGAGGACTTGCAATGGGGTCAATAGTGAGTGATGGAGGATCATTAGGATCTTGATTAGCATTGTATTCACTTAGATCCAAGGTATTTGTTTGATCTTCTATGTGTGCTTGGGAGGCATATGTATCATCAAGGGAAGTGGATGTTGATGGATCATGGATAGGACTAGGTGGAGGTGTATTTGGAATATCTTGCTCATGGATAGGCTCTTCATCACTATGGATATCATCTTGATCATAGAAAATATATAGGTTATTGATAGGTTGGATGAAAATGATTTGACCTTAATTAGGACCAGGGTTTGATGTTTCCACATGCTTAGGATAATGCTCTTGACATAACTCTTGGCTTGCTTGAATGGAAGTGGAAGGGGATGACTCTTGGAGAGACTTGAGATGTTCTAGATGGTCAACAACATTGGAGCATGACAGAGGGTGACTTGGACTTATGAGGGGGGACTCTTGACTTGGCTCAAGGGGTTGTGGATAACATGGTTGACTTGAAGGACTTGGTATGATGTTTGAGGACTCTTTTGTATGTTCAAGTATATGAGTTGAATGACATGGCGACAATTCATTCCTTGCTTGTAGCCCTTGGGTCACATCCTTTATAGGTGAATTTAATGGAGACTTAGATGATGGTGGGGGTAATGAAGAGTTTGATTGGTTAGAAGGTAGAGAGGCCAATGAATTAGGACTAGGATATGGTGGCTTAGGGATAGGAATTTGATTGGATGGTGGTAAGGGTGCATGAACTAGATTGGTGTTCCCCTTGTCAAAGGTGGAATTAAGACTTAAGTGCTCTTGATTTTGTTGCCAAGATGGACTTGGGAAGCTATGTTCTTGTTGTGATATGGGTGGACATGTTGATGTGGCATTGACATGATAGATAAATGGGCTCGGTTGGCATGATGATGAAGGTGACACATAGGATTGTGGTTGAATGTGTTGAGGTTGGAATGGTGTTTGGACTTGTTGTGATATGATTTGTTGTTGTGATGATGATGGAGGGGTTGCATAGGATAATGGTTGTTGAGAGGCGGATTGATATGGATATGGATTGACATTGGAAGAGTTGTGAGAGGTTGATGAAGTGGAAACATTATATGTGGATGGATGATTTTGATATGATGATATAGGTGACATATAGGATTGATGTGAAATTCGTTGATGTGGTGATTGGACTTGATGATGTACTTGTTGGATTTGACAATTGGCCATGAGGTATTGGATTTGTGCTATGAGTTGTTGCATTTGAGGTGATTGGCTCGTTTGAAGTTTTTGGATCATGTCATGGACTCCTTGAATGGCTTGTTGGTTTAAAGGTGCTTGAATTGTTTGAGCTACATGAAGCATGTGAACAAGCTCTTGTGCTATGTCTTCCAATGTCTTCATGGTGTAAAATGACATTGATTGGATTAAAAAGATGATGATGTGGAATGACAAGATTGTATGATTTGGATGATGTTGCAAGTGTTTATTAGAAGTTTGACTTGGGAAATATCAAACATAAGATCTCACATGTAAATGCATGAACACTCACACCAAGCACAATGATAATTTTTTCTTTCAAGATTAAATGTTATGATTAAGCAAACACTTGAATACACATCAACAAGCCTAATGCTAGTCAAGTGGGTATGGCTAATCAGGTCTCAAACTATTTTGCACAAGGTTGACTAGGTATAATTTGAAAGTGAAATCCTGCCAATAAGCCGAGAGAAAGGGGTAACCCACCTTTCACCATCACTGCCCAAAGGTATAAAGTTCTTTGGGGCTTAGCCCAAAGTGACAAGATTTCAACTCCCAAAGGAGCGTGTCTTTGGATTCACACTCGATTGAGGTCGTCCCTTCGAGGGGTGTGTGCTCTAAGCAGGCCTCCTAAGAAGGGTATGACAAAAACAAACCAAGTGAGGTGTTATTGAGGACACACACACTTGATTCACACTCGCAGTGATTAATTTCCCTTTAGAAAATTGAAATGTGTGTAAAACAGTTCGAGCAATTGTTCTTTTTAACCCCAAGTCAAGATGTGTGATTGAAGCCAATGGTTCTTTTTAAGCCCAATTTCAATGATGTGACAACAAACAAGATGTTCATTTTAAGCCCCAAATCCAAATGTGTGACAAACAAGATGTTCTTTTTTAAGCCCCAAATTGAAGTGTGTTGACTAGCGAGATTAAGAGATGAAAGATGGAATGTGTGCACCTAGACTTTATTTAGCTCCAAAATCTTTGTCCAATTGATGTAAAGTGTCATTTGAAGTGTTTATTTGTTCTGCACATTCACAAAACCAACAACAAAGGCAAAACCCTAACAAGATAATTGATCACTAATATTAGAGGGTTAGCTAGTCAAGACAAATTTGATTTTTGGAAATGTTTTTGACAGTAAAAATAAAAATACAAAGAACAGACTCTTACTGAAATTTCAAGAGCTTTCCAAAAATGTAAACAAATTCAAAAAGTATATTGTTTTGCACCCAATATTATTTTTTATGAAAAATCATAAAAAATTTATAAAAAATACATAACCGCTCCAAAAATTCTGATTTTTTTACTAAAGGTGTCCGACATGATCTCAAATCTGTAGAAAAAAATTTGTGACAAGATCTATAGCTGTTTGTGAGATATAAGCAAATATTTGTAAAACCCTAATTTTCAAAGATCTATTTTTTAACTAATAATTTTTCATCCAAATTTAAAACATAAAGAATAGAACCCTATTAAAATTCAAAGAGATTTCCAGAAATATAAAAATATCTGAAAAATTCGACAATTTTCTCTCAAAATTGATTTTTCATGAAAAATATCAAAAAAATTATAAAAAATCAAAAATAGCTCCAAAAAAATTGATTTTTGGAATGAAAGTTCTTGATATTTTCTTCAACCTGTAGAATTTTTTTTGTGAAAATATCTTCAGCCGTTTGAAAATTATGGTTGAATCTTTGAAAACTAGGGTTTTGTCCACAAATGATGCAAAACATGCAACAAAAAGAATCCAACTCCAAAATTTCTCAAAAATTTGTCGAAATATGTCAGGTTCACCAATGTAATTAGGATAAAAATCTAAGGTTAATGCAATAAAGCATATAAATCAAACCGTAATGAACAATGAAGCACAAATGAGCATAAAGACATAAAGCATAAAACAATATTACCAAATCTTCATGCCACCATTGATTAACCTCCATTGCTCTTCTCCATTTTGCTTGAATATGATAATTTTCCTCAGATTTGAGTGTGCAATAATAAGCCTATGACAAGTGACTAGCAAAATATTGAAGATTGTTGTCTCACACTAGCAACATGTACTTGCATAATATGTGTAGATGAATGCCAATAGATAGAAATGGATGAAAACAAGAATGATTTTGACAGCATAAGGATACTTGAAGAATCAACCCCCCAAATGGCTTATGAGAGTTTATTTATAGGAAAGGTCTGATTTGGATTGACGATTGAGATTGGATGTCAATAAGATGTCTAAATCAATGGCCAAGATTGAAAGTTGTAGTATGGACTAGGGTTAGGTCAAAATTAGGGAAATGATAAGGATTAAGGGTCGAGATTGAATTATGAGATAATTCAATCAAGGGCTGAAATTAAATGAGATGTCAAGAGATAAGATTTGATGTGGAAGATAAGATTGACATGAATAAAGAGGTGATAGGAGAAATTAAATAATAAAAATTATTTAATTTAGGTGGTCAATGAATAATTAAATAATTAAAATAATTATTTAATTATAGAGGAATGTGACAAGGGAATCATTTTGAATTAAATAATGATTTAATTCAAAATTCAAGAGAGTGGACCAAATTAAATAAATAAAATTTATTTAATTTAATGAGAGAAGAGGCTAATGAATAATTAAATAATTAAAATAATTATTTTATTATAGTGGAAAGTGGACAAAAATTAAATAAATAAGAATTTATTTAATTTTAGAAAGAAGACTTAACTTGTGACGTAATTAAATAAATAAAATTTATTTAATTAATCAAGAAGGAAAAAAGATAAAAAATGAATTAATTAAATAATTAAAATGATTTAATTAATAGAAAAATTATGACTTTAGAAAATAATTAAATAATTAAAATTATTTAATTATGAAAAATGGAAGGGGAAATGATGAAGAACTTAAGAGTCATAGGCCTTAGGACAATTTTTAGTGTCTACAGTGAGGATGTTGAATCTTTTGAAGGCTATGAAAGGTGATGGACATGGCAAAATGGATTTGCCTGTGTATGGGGGTAAGCTAGATGGTGAAGAGCTCTTGGATTGGATAGGAGCCATGAAGAATTACTTTGAAAGTGAAGAGGTAGATGAAGAACACAAGGTGAAGAAGGCTAATACCAAGTTAAAAGGACATGCTTTACTATGGTGGAACTTTGTGCAAGAGGAAAGGAAAAAAAATGGGAAGACCAAGGTCACTTCTTGGGAGAGAATGAAGGAAAAAATCATAGGTAAGTTCCTTCCTAATGATTACAATGTTCAATTGCTTAAAAAAATTCAAAATCTTAGGAAAAAGGACTTAGATGTAGAAGCATACACCGAGGAGTTCTATAGGTTAAGTATAAGGAAAAGCATGAGGAAGATGAGGAAGAAAGAGTGGCAAGGTATCTTAATGGTCTAAGGTATAATATACAATATGAAATAAGTTTGATGAAACCAAAAACAATAGAAGAATGTTTTCAAATGGCTATAAGGGCAGAGGAAAAGGTGAAGAGGAGACAAGACAAGACCATAAGAGGAAGAGGTAGTACTTCTAGGGGCAGAGGAACTTTTTGTACTCCAAAATAGTCCAATCAAGAACAAGAAGATGCTGGTGAAGGTAAAGAACGAGTGGCTGAATCTAGAGGTGGATGGAGAGGTGGAAGAACAAGTTTTAGGGGAAAATATATAGATCACTGAATAGGTTCTAATGTGTTTGTAGGAAAGCGTTATAACTATGGTGAGTTTGGTCATCCATCCTTTAAGTGTCTTGAAAAGTTTTGTACTACTTCAAGTGGGGGTGAAAGAAGAGGTGAAAAGAGAGTTCAAATTGTGCAAGAAGGTGAAGAGGAAAGTGTCAATTCATCAAGTCTTGTTGCTGCACCTAAAGTTGGTGAAGCTTTGATGTTGTAAAGACAACTCTTGAAGGCCTCCAAAGAAAAGGAACCATTGCAAAGGATAAATCTTTTCAAAACCACCTGCAAGAGCAAAGGTAAAGTATGCAAGTTAGCAATAGATTCAGGCTCCACTGATAATATAGTGTCAAGAGAAATGGTAGATAAGTTGAGTTTGGTAAAAGTTCTTCATGAAATACCCTATAAGGTGTCATGGTTAAATGATGATCAGTCACTTTTAGTCAATGAGCAGGCCTTAGTTGAATTTCAGATTGGAGGGTACAAAGATAGGGTACTTTGTGATGTTTTACCAATGCAATGTTGCCATTTGTTGCTTGGAAGGCCATGGAAATTTGACAAACATGCTGTGTATGATGGAAGGGAAAATACATATCAGATTGAACATGATGGGAACTCATTTACTTTGCTTCCATTACAAGAAGAGGTTAAGGAGCAGATCAAGACAACCAAGGTGATCATGATGGGTAGAAAGGAGTATGTGAAGATGGAGGAAGTCAAGGATGACCAGTTGGAAGCCATGAAAAAGGTTGCAAAAGATAGGACAAAGATATTGAAGGGTGATGCATAGTTGGAAGGGAAAAATAATGAGAAGAAGATGGAGACTGACCTAGAGAAGGTTAATGGTGAATTGTTCATAATGAAGCAAGAAGGGTTGAGAAAAGTTGATAAAATTCTAATTGGAATAGTCTGGTGTCCTGTAGTAGTTGTTGAAGTTGAGGGGTAGTCAAGCCTTGTTGATAAAAACACTCCTAAGACTAATAATACAGTGGTATACAGGTCTGAGAATGAAAGGGCTTTGAGGACAGAGAATTTGATGCCTAAATTCAAGGAAAAGGAAAGAGTGAGACAAGTAGAAAAGTTAGGGCAGAGTCATGAAGATAGGTATGTTGTAAGGACAAGGAAGAGGGCAGTTGGTGCAGGTTCTACATTAGTCATAGATAGAAGAGCGATCAAGCTATGTTCAATAGATCAAGGGAAGCCTTATCAAGTTGGCCAAGAGCACAAAAATGGTAAGAATAAAGTAAGTTTTCCAAATTTTCCAGTCAAGGTATCTTTTGTAGGTCAAAGAGGTGAAGCTTTCAAAGGAGGAACAATTGAAGATTAGTTTCCAGAGACATGGAAACCTTTTTAGGTGGTATGTATGGTGCAGGAGCACCAATCCATTTCATGATTTTTCTCAAGTTGTCTCATGATTAGTTGATTCTAGGTGTTTTATTCTAAGTTTTTTGAGTATTTGAGTCTAAATAAGGTCTATTGAGACCATTTTGATGTAATTGGCAAACTTTGGGGTCTTTTGGGTCTATATTGTGAAAGTTGCAAATCATGTTGAAAAGTTGTCAAGTTTGACAAAAGTTGTCAAGGTGGGTGAAATGCCATTTTTATTGTGTGAGGTCATGTTCTTAGGATGAATAAGGTATAAATAGACCATTTTTAATGTTTTAGGTGATTAGGAGAGTTAACTTGCAAAGTAATGCAAAAAGAGCAAAATGTTGTCAACAAAATGCAAAGAAAAGTGCAATTTTTGAACTCCGGCAGTCATAAGGAGTTTGAAATTTAGTTAAGGTTTTTTGAGTCAGTTGTTCTTAGTGGGAAAGTGTTTAAAAATATTAGAAGAATCAATGTAAAGTTTGGTTGTTGTAGAAATCAATATTTTGAATATCAAAACTCTCATTTTTCTTGTGTTTTCTAGAAAATTCTTGTTTACTAGTCAATTGTATGGCCTGCACAGTGCTTTATTTGGCATGGAATGAGTTGGAATTGTTAGAATGGTGAATCTACTTCAAAATTCTTCTGGTTTGAGGTTTATCCATTAAGTTTTGCAAATTCTATAAGTAATTTACTAAAACTGCCTCTGTAACCTTGTTTTCAAGGGTTTGTTTATGTAAAATGTTAAAATAAGCCATTCCACCCACTGTATTTTCCTGTAACTCAGTGGAATGGCTAATTTGAATGTTGGTTATGGTTTAGAATGGGTGGATTGAGCAGGGAAGGTGAGATATTTTATTTATCATGATGCCCTAGTTGATGATTGTACTGTATTTTGATGAATTTGGGTGATTTATGAAGGGAAATGTGTAAAAATATTGGGGGAAGCAAGTTATTTTGTTTGATTGAGTTTGTGTAGGTGCATTGGAGAGTGTTGGATGCAATTTTATGGTGCTAAAAGATTGGGAATGCTCATTTTCAATAAACCCTACTCAAAATTGGGTAAAAAGAGGGTTTTCAGTTTTGATGCTTTAGTGAGGGTTTGTCCTCCTATAAATTGTTGATTTAGACTTTTTGTTACCTGTTAAGAAGGTCTGAGCCATTTTTAAGAATTGGGAGAAGAGTTGGGAGGCACTTCCTTTGTAAATCTGGCCTAATTGAGGCCTAAGACAACACTATTTCATGATTTTGTGAAAGGTGTCCCAAAATAGTCATATGAGAGGTTGAAGTATGTTTAAGTTGACTGAAATGGGTGTTTGAAAAGACCAAGGGTTTCATATTTTGATAAAGTGGTTACAAGTTAAGTTCCAAAATATAGGTCTGTAGACCTAGTAGAGGAGAAGAGTTTTTGTGTGAAGAAGTTTCATTGTTAGGGTTTGTTGTTTCAAAACCTTGTTGAACTCATTTGGTTTTGTGTTGATTGTTTTGGAAGCCTCCTTGATTTTCATCACTTTTTAGGATGTGTAGAGGTGGTTTTCGGTTCACTACTACCTACGAAATTCTGATAATCTTGAAGGGCAGTGCATAAATGGATGAAGGAGGGGAATTTCATCATGGTGAGCTTGTATCTTATCTTAATTTGTAGATTTTATATGAACATCTTTTGAAGGTGGGAATCGAGAATTTTCACACTGATTTCGGAATACAACAATTAGTAGCATGAAATAAAGTCAGTGACTTTTTCACCCTCATTTTGCTTACATCTCATCCAATCACCTAATGTCATTTCAGGAACCATATGCACTTGAAAAATGGTTAATAAAGGCCTCAACAAGTTCATTGAATGAATGAATTGAGTTATTCGATAATGCAAGGAATAGTCCAAGTAAATGGCTTTCAAGGATCGGGGAAAAAATTTAGCCAAAATTTTGTCCTCAAGGATAAAGTCACTACACAAAGCAGTAAAGGCATTAACATGATTAGCAGGATCTCCCTTTCCTCCATATTTCTCAAATCTAGGGATCTCTATACCTTGTGGCATGAGAGTTCTCAATATCTCCAAGGATAGTGGGTTACTTTTGACATAGTATGAAGGTGGACCATTTTGATTTTGATTTATGGTGTAAACTTGACGTTGAATGGATGAAAGGCTTTGTAAAAGGTGGTTAATGATAGGATCATTGCTTGTGGTTTGTGATGGAGGTGAATATGGTGGGGGTGTGTATGTGGTGGAAGGACTAGTGAATGGATTGCTTACGAGAGGAGATATAAGATTAGATGCCACATAGGTATAAGGAGAACTATTAGAAATTCTTGAGGTAGGAAGGATATTGCTAGTTGGTTGCATCGTTGTGGTCACTTGAGGATTGGTATGGGTTGGAATGGATGTTATGGTTGAGAGGGGAGGAGTTTGATTTCCTCCTTGAATTTGTAGTTTGTTTGAAGCTTGAGCACCATTAGTGGTGGAAGGAAGATGTTTTCAAAAGATGTGAGCTATGTTATGCACAACTTCCAATCCTTCATCACTTTCCATCATGCGGTGTATACTATCTATGGCAGCTATAACAGTGTTGGAAATGTTTTCAGTACTCACACTATCTTGTAAATGAGCTAGATCTTCATGCATTTTCATTATGTTTTCTTGAGGGATATGATCAACCAATGTTTGAACATTTGGCATAGCACTTGTAGGTAAGGTAGGCATAGCAAAAGAGGTATCAAAGGTATGGTCCATACCTAGTAAACTAATACCAACACTAGAAGTAAGAGAGCTTGATAAGCTAAGATCCACAATGAGTGTTTTATCGTAGGATGCCATGAGTCTCACACTTCGTCTAACCATAGTATTAGCAGTAGGACACTGAGTACTAAAAATCATATAAGGGATAAACCAAAGAAAGTGCAATGAACACAATATCATATACTTGCAATTACACTTGAAATGAAAGAAATTGGAATAACAACAATTCTGCAAACTGAAATAGAAAATTGAAAGCAGCAAACAAAAGCATAGAAAAGCAATTTCAAATCTTGAAAATTGGAAATTCAAAGTCAATAGGGACTAAGACTCCAATAAGGGAATTTTATTCCTACTGGTGAAATTCTAAAGTTCCAAGGACTGAAACAAACAACAAATAGTAGAGAGAGGATTATGAGCCAGAAACCCTGAGAGGGACTAAGACCTCAGGAAGGGTGTTCTAGTTCTAGTAGAGGTTTTTCTTAGAAAAATAGTAAATTCAAGATTGTCTACAATGTTCACAAGTTGCCTATTCAGGATGCTAATGTTTAGAAATAGGAAAATGTGCAAATAAATGCAAGAAAAAGTAACTAGTAACAAGCAATTGAATGCAAAGTTAATGCATTTTTTTTTCAATTTTGAATGCGATAAGAATGTTTATAAATGAAATTAAGGTTGTGATTCACTTTTTAGTTTTTGAATGAAATGAAATGATGCAAGAAAGAAAAAATACAACCTATATGCACTTTCACTAATGCAAATATGAGAAACCCTAAATGCAATTTTCACTAAATATGAGAAACCCTAGTGGTGCAAGAGCACCATTAAGCAATTTTTGTCAGTTCAAGATGATACAAAGTAGGCTTTAGGATTTTGTTATGTTTTGAACTTATTATGCTAAATAAGGTCTATTTAGACCATTTTATTATGTAATTGGTGGTTTTGTGTCTTAGATGCCAAAATATGTAAAAGTTGCAAAAGTAAAATTAGAAATGTTGTCAAAATGCAAATAGGAATATGAAGGGTCATGGATTTCAAAAGGTGGTTATAGTCATTTAGAAAATAGAAACTAATTAGAATATGTATAAAAGGCCTTGAAAAGGCTCGAAGAAGGATGATGGTGGATGTATTGAAGAATTTGAAGCAAAATACAACACCTTTTATGCATTTTTCTTGTGTTTCCTAAAGTTTTCCGGTTTTGTACAGTCCGTACAGTCTTGAACATGATCTGAGTTCATTTTTGTTTTGAAGATACATGTATTACCTTTCATTTGATTCCATTTTGAGTGTATAACTTTAAATTTGGTAGGATATTTCTTTGGTTTCCTGAAGCAGCCCTGTTTACTCAGAGTTAAGGTTTTGATTGGAGTTTAAATTATGAATTAGTCATTCCACCTATTGTTTGGATTTGTTTCTTGGTGGAATGAATCCTCTATTGGTAAATTAGGTATTTCAATGTGTTTGTAGGCAGGGAAGTGGAGATTGTATGATTTGGGTCACACCCTAGGGTTAAATAGTGCATGTTTCCATATGAAAATGGTGTGCTATAGAAGGGTTTTGTATATGTAGACACCCAAATTTGATCACTCCCATATGATCAAATTTACCTCTTTATTCATCAATTCTGTCAATATTAATTTATTTAATTAATATTATACTTCCCACATAAGGTTCTTAAAGTATTTAATTGAACAATTAAATACTTTATCTACTTTTCTTCTCTCTAAATTAAATAAATACACCAATTTACTTAATTTAGTCATTTTAATCTTTTTGAATTAAAATCAATTTAAAATTCTTCTTTTCTCTCTCCTTGTCACATCCTCCATAACCCATCTCTAATTTGGATTAATTTAATTAATTCATAATTAAGATGTGCACCCTCTTAATCAAGGATTAATGTCACATCCTTCTACATTTGCCACTTGTCTTTAATCTTCCATTAATTATCATAATCAAGTATTTGCACAACCTTAATCAAAGTCATTAGCCATTTTTAGTACCACTTTTATGTCAATCTTTCCATTTTCCTTTCTTGGCATTGACCCTCTTTCCTATGTGAATTTTAATTTAGTTTTATTCATCGTAGGTCTCTCTCCTCCCCATGTGAATTTTTAATTCACATTTTATCCTTCCAAGGCTTTTAGAATATTTGACTTGTCACCTCATGCACATGTGACCAATTCCCACCTTTTTGGAGACCCTCCCTTATCCATTAGATTCCATGGAGATTTTTGAGGAATTCCAAAATTCTTCAAATGTCATTTTCACTCTCACTTGGGGACAAGAAGTTCCTTTTTGAGGAAATCTTCTCACTCCCCAAGGTACTTGGAAGGTACTTGTCCTTCCTCCACATCATGTACCTCCCTTCCACATCACCTACACATCATCTCACCCTTAGCCATCTCACATTCCACATGTCAAAATGTGAGGGCTTGTAAGTCCTCAACTCACCTTAGCCCTTCATCTTGGCCTTGCTGGATAAATCTCAACCATTGAATTTTGTAGAGAATTCAAGTTTCTTTATAAATACCCCATCCTCTAAGGCATTTCAAACACTTAGCCATTTTGTAACTAAATACTGCCATTTTGTGCACTCATTTAGCCATCAATTTCATCTATTTGCATCTACATCCAAACATATAGTTAAATCTTGCATTTAGCCATATCAAAAGCCATCAAAGAGTATACAAAGCACATCAAAATCAAGGGCCAACCAAGGAGTTTTAGCTGCAAAGGGGAGGTATATCTATTTGTCATCATTTTACACTCTTTCTCTTTGCATTTACAAATTTCTTAGGCTAATCTTGAGGTGTTTCTTTATGTTTTTTCATTGCATTTTAGTTGCTTAAAATAGGTTAAACATTTTGATATCACATTTCTGGCACGCCTGGTGGGACCCACAAATGGGTTCCTCAATTTCACATTTGATGTAGTTGAGTTGTTTGTAGGAACACGTCGCAGAAGGGCGACTACGCCCTCCTGGTGACTGCAGAAGGGCGACTGCACCCTCCTGGTAACCACAAAAGGGCAACCATGCCCTTTGTTTTTCTGCAGAAGGGTGACTACGCCCCCTTTGCTAAACTTTTTATACTAACATTTTTTTCAGAAGGGCGACTACACCCCCTTGGCTAGACATTCTGTACTAACATTTTTTGCAGAAGGGTGACTACACCCCCTTGGCTGAACTTTCTATACTAACGTTTTTTGCAGAAGGGTGATTACGCCCCTTCGTTAAACCTTTTGTGCTAACATTTTTTTGCATAAGGGCGACTGGACCCCCTGATTTACTGCAGAAGGGTGATTGCGCCCCCTGATTTACCACAGAGGGCGACTGCACCCTCTGATTTACTGCAGAAGGGTGACTGCACCCCCTGATTTACCGCATAAGGCCGACTGCGCCCTCTTGTTACTGCAAAGCAACACATTTTGGAAGGTAAAACTGTCATTTTAGCTTCATTTTTTGTTGTTTTTAGGTATTAATCCCCTAACACTGTGTCTTGCAAGGATATTGGTGTTTTTGCTAACTTTTGCAGCATATTCTTGTGAAATTGATGAAGAAAGCGGGATAAAACAATTAACATTTGCTTGAAGGGCTATTCATTTGCTTAGATTTTTAAAGCTATCCTTGTTGTTTTCATTAATATGAGAATATAGTTTAATTAGGGGGAGTAATATTCATTGCTTGCTGTGTCTATCTTTTTGTGTTACCCAAAGGGAGCATTAGTTTTTTTTCACTTTCCCGTTGCACCTCATGTGAGCCTGGGGAGTAGTTGGAGGCGATTAGTGCTTTCTTTATAGTGGGACCTGCTTGGGGATTTCATCACCCCAAGGGATAATTCCAACTACGCGTACCGGTGGGGTATATAAAAGGGGGAGAGCGAAAGTTGTACCCCAATCCAGTCGCATCGTAATTGGCGGAGTGTCGAAGCTAGGGTGATACCTAGATAGATGTGAAGAGTTGGTCTGAGCCCTTGAGTATCTCGCTGGGATTCCCGACTCACGCTTGTGATGGGCTGGTGTTCACGATTGTGCCTCACATACTGAGAGTATATCGAGGACTCCCTAGACACCTTGTGCATCCTAGATTAAGACCTCTTTGGCCATACCCTTAACACTAATCATAGGATTGTATTTTCTTGAAATTGTTTTCTTGTGAGAAACCAGTAAATTTTTTGTCAAATTGGCCTTATTATTGTCATTTTAAAGTCCTTGCCATAGTCATTTTCATCAAACCAAGTCCCTGTTCGGCGCAGAAGGGCGACTGCGCCTTTTGATTTATTGTAGAGGGGAAAATTTTCCCTCCTGAACACCCGAAATCACCCCGTTTGGATCCGTTTAGCCTCTACGCCATCATTCCCAACCATTATATGATCATCCCAATCCTTCGTTTTGTCATTATAAACCTCCATTTGATCATTTTAAACCTCCATCTTATTATTCCAAACCTCCATTTAACCATTCTAAATCCCCATTTATTCTCCACAAACGTCCTCAATCCATTTGCTCATTTTAAATTTTCCCATAATCCA
Source organism: Sequoia sempervirens (assembly GCA_007258455.2). NCBI lineage: Eukaryota > Viridiplantae > Streptophyta > Pinopsida > Cupressales > Cupressaceae > Sequoia > Sequoia sempervirens. Next base: position 356,700,936 of record VDFB02271358.1, on the reverse strand, counting down.
TTCGAAAGCCCATATCATCACCTAGTGAGCATAAAAAATTTCACCATTTACATCACCAAACCTGTATCTCATAAACGCCACCCATAATCAAATCGCCTTAACCTTGTGTTACAAAGTGGTTACCCAAATTGACCTTAGCACTTGAATCTGATTATTAGTCGTTAACTTCGACCCAAATCAATTTACTTCCATCTTGAAGTGAATTCGGTGTCATAAGTTATCATCCTCGACCAAAATCAATCCATTTCTATCTTGAGGTGGATTCGGTGCCGTGATCATCCACTTAATCAATCAATGCTCTAGGTCACTAAGGGTAACTTTCTTTGATTAAACTTAGGGTCTCACATCTTTCATCATCCAATCATACCCATTCAATCATCCAAATCTATCAAACCCAATCATTTGATCAAATTATCCAGTGAATCAAATCACATCCATTCAACCAACACAATCCTATCGATCTTAACAATCCAATCCAATTCAATATATCCAATCAAAATCCGATCCAATCCAATCTATTCAATCAAAATCTGACCCAATCAAAATCCAATCCAATCCAATCCAATCTATCTAAACAAAATCTGATCTAAATCCAAACCCCATCTCATCCCATCAAAATCAGATCTCATCCAATCACAATCAAATCATTCATCAAAAACATCTTTATAATCCACCCATAGCACATTTGCATGCCCGTTCAAACTAGGTCACAAGTTAAGAAACAAATGGCACAACAACAAGGTCAAAATTCCCAAGTGAACATGTCTCAAGACCTTAATAACAATACAAATCCCACCAATGGTGCAAATATTGCTCAAGATCCTAACAACATCCCCCAAGATCCTCATAATGGTACTTCATCACACTCCAACACCGAAAATCAGAACAAATCACCACATGGTGAAGAGAGTATGGCTAATCAACCCGAACTCACGCTTGAGGAACATTTTAGTAATCCCGCTAATGTACAAATGACTGACCATCTATTTGAAAAACATGGGAAAGAAACTTTGGCCCACCTAATTGAGAAGGGTGTCAAACCTCCCTCGGGTGTTGACTTATCCAAATATAGGAGCTCCACATCTAACGTACCCCAAGGTTCACAAAATGCACCAGAGGGTTCGTACATCCCCAATGTTCCTCCACTTGAGGGTTGGCATCAACCTAAATTTGGCAATGATGTTCTTTATCATGTTAACCACGCCCAAACACTCCAATCTCAGTTATGGGGGGTCCTCAAGTGCCTGATCCCAATAATCCTTTCGCCTATGGTATGCCACAAAGTGTTCCACAACCTGCGCCATTAATGTTAACATCGCCACCTCTTTCGAATCAACCTACCGTCAACGCTGGGGGTACCCCCTTTACTGCATTGCTTCCACCCCCTGGGACCAGAAATATACCATCACTCTCATAAACCTCTCAACAACTTCATCAATCCAACCTTACACCTCAATTACCTCCACAAGCCACATCCCAACCAAATGTTTCGATTGGTACCCAACAACCCCCTTTACAGAACACCTCTACGTTATCACAACCACCTCATCAACAACAACCCCTACATAATCTATCCCGACCTGTCGCTCAAACCATATCCCCATTCCTCGCATCCATTTTACGTCCGCAAACTCAACCACAACACAACACTCCATCTTGGCCCACGCAACAGTTGACATCACAACAACCTCCTCAGCACTATTACTATCATAATCAGCAGCAATTTCATCAACAAACACCTTATGCGACCTCCCAACAATCACAACAGTACCTTGAACACCAACAAATCAATACACATCCCATCCAAGCTCCTCAACAGCTTACCCCACACTTTTATCAAACAAATCCATACTATACCCCACAACAATAGCCCCCGTATCAACAAAATCCCTCGGCTTACCTACAAGGCATGTCATCATCCAACTATCAAAATCCGTACTTCAATAATCCGATGCTCTCTCAACAAGATCCTTTATCATCCTATCATCAATATCCCTCCAAACCGCCACCGGTCAACTCAGATCTATTGGAAATCAAAGCCACTCTGAAGGATCTTCAAGCTGGGGCTGGCAAACAATCATTCAAATTCGAAGACATATGCCCGTATCCATTCGATCCCTCCATCTCATTGATCCCCTTCCCTAAACATTTTGAAATTCCAAAGTTTGACAAATACAGGGGAAACAAAGATCCTAAGGCCCACTTACACGAGTTTTACTCCCAGTGTCAAGAGGTTATGCACAATGACAACTACCTCTTGCGCCTATTCCCTCGAAGCCTGGAAAGCAACGCCCTAGAGTGGTTCATGACCCTCGAAAAAGGATCCATAAAATCTTTTGCGGAATTGTAAGAAAAATTTGTCTCCTACTTCTCCTTCAATTTGGAGGACACTGACACCTTATATCTCCTCAAAGAGAAACAACGTGAGGGGGAAACCTTTACTAGCTACCTCCAAAGGTGGCATGCACTAGAAAGCCGAATGAAAACCCCTCTGAAAGAGGACATGGTCACTCTCTTCATGGAGAACTCTCATCCTGACATGGCTCATAACTTTAGGTTACATTGTGTCACCACTTTTATAGAGATAGTGGAAAAGGGACCTATCCTTAAACGTTCCCTTGTTGCCAAAGGGCACATTAAAATACATGGCCATGATAAAGAAAGGTCATTTGGAGACAAGCCACGTTTTTGGAACAAGAACAAAAATGCAGTGAATGACAGCGTAACTAATACTAAACACGTCCAAGTGGCTAACAAATCCTTGAGACAACAACCCTCCATACCTAACGCCATATCTATACCGTAGGGGGCACCTCGTCCTCCTCAACAGTGAAATCAGAACAACCAGGGGAACCCCTGAGTGTTGTCTTCAATAAATTGTTACAGATCAATTATCCAATCACGTATCCTGTCACCAAGCCACTTGACGAATCCAAACCCAAGCCCGCATGGTATAGGGAAAATGAATATTGTGAGTTCCATAAAATCAAAGGACACTCTTTGAATAAATGTCAGGGTCTGAAAAACTATGTCCAAGATCTCATTGATCGGGGAGATATCAAGGTTGACACCAGTCAAGCTTCGTCATCCAATGCTCAATTACAGATATATCAAAACGCCTTTCCAAACCATAATCAAGGCCCGAGCACCTCCAACAGTAATCCTTAAGACAACACAAATAACGTGAGCTATAAGAATGTACCCCTCAATTACGAGGGTATTATTCATTACATTGAGCAGGTAGAACCTTGTGTATCCATGATACATGTCAAAGCCAAAGACCCTCAGTGTGCTGTTACTACACGGTGAGCCTGCATCACTGTCCCTGTGGCTTCCTCACCTGCCCAATCAACTCCTATAAGCTCTCAGTACAACATCCTTGATCACTTAGGAAAGACCCCTGCTCATATCTCCATTTTAGATTTACTTAAATCTTCTCCTGTACATCAAGAAATCCTCAACAGAGCCCTACATGAAACTCATGTACCTAATGACATTGATCCTACACAATTCCAAGCTTTGGTAGGACACCTGGCTTTATCTCATCAACTGCACTTCAGCCAAAACGACATGCCAAACATCAATGTCAATCATAATCACCCCTTGCATATCGAAGTCGTGGTTGCTCGTCATAAAATAAAAAGAGTCTTGGTAGATAATGGCTCTACCCTCAATTTGTGTACTTTGAAATTCATAAAACAGGTGGGGTATACTCAAGCAAATTTAAGTAATCAGATCATCACGATCAAGGCCTATGATAATGCAGAAAGGAATTCAGAGGGAATTATCAGTCTTCCTATCCAAGTGGAACCCGTGGTTCAGTACATTACCTGTCATTTCATTGATCTGTACTTGTCATATAATCTCCTCCTTGGCCGCCCATGGCTCCATGCTATGCAAGCCGTCCCCTCCACGTACCATCAATGCCTAAAATTCCTGGTCAACGGACAAGAAGTCACCATCTATGCTGACCCCCAACCATTTGAATATTTCCACGCTTTAGAAGCGTCATTTCCCCATTTACATTATTGTCCCGGGGTTGAAATGGGGGCATCCCAGTCATCATCCACTAATCCACCCTCTACCACGATAACCACTCCATCTTCCACCACTAATCCTACAGTCACAAAAGTCCAGATCATTGACAAAGGGTGTGGTGAATATGAATTGCATACTGCTCTTAATATAGCAACCATGCCACCGTCACCACATGAGTATGGTCAACCTTCACACACTACTCCAAAGGAAGACAAGACTGCCACCTTCAGTGGTAAAAACATCCCTACTACCACTTTTAGATCCCCTAGTGTCAAGATAGATGCACCAGAAGAGGATATAAGCTAATAGGTCTACTGAGAAGAACCCCAGCCGGATCCTCCTCTAAAGGAATATTTTCAGGAAGCATATCCGTGGTCAGCTAAGTTTGCAGAAAAGTATAACTACTGAGGCAGGGGCCTAGGTAAAGAAGAACAAGGGCGATTGCAACCTATTGATACGTCAAAGCTGCCAAAGAACATAGGCATTGGGTATGATAGAAAATAGAAAAGCCCTGCAACATCATCTAATACTTCCAATAGTGTTACCGTGGACGATGGCTCATTGGAAGACATACCCGAGGAGGAATCCATCATACATGCATACGATGACGTTGATCACATTGACCTGTCATCCATGTTCGAATGCTTATCTATCTGTACCATTAACCTATCCCTTCACCACCCTGAGCTTATTGATTGGGACCTACGTGAAAGCATGCCCGTCAATATGTCTGCGGATACATATGTCAACCTCATGGGATTGGGGGAGGATGAACACTCCAGTCGCAAAAATAAGAACAAGAAAAATAAAAAACGGCCAGCTAGTGAAAACCTCCCCCAGGCACTCCTTGACCTTGAAAAAGTAAAAATAAAGGACGCATCTGATGGCGAAAACCTCAAAGAGGCATTGGAGAATGGAGATGTTCATCTTCCCCTTGTGGGAACTCAGTTTTCTACACGATCGTCCATCCTAATTGAAGAGACTCAAGAAGTTAATCTGGGTACTGCTGAAAATCCTAAAATCACCTATGTAGCTAAATCACTCTCAGATCCAGAATATGCAGTCATTGTCCAGTTACTCCAAGAGGGTGTTGTTAACTTTGCCTATTCATATTCAGACATGCTAGGCTTGGACCTCACTTTAGTGGTTCATCATCTAGATGTTCGCCCTGATGCCAAGCCTGTCAAACAGAAGCTCCGCAAGGTGCACCCACAGGTAGCATTGTTAGTCAAGAAGGAATTGGAAAAGTTACTGGATGCAGGTTTTATCAGACCAATTGACTAATATGAGTGGATCTCCAATATAGTACTAGTTGCCAAACCAAATGGAGATATTCAGATCTGCACAGACTTCAGAGATCTTAATAAGGCCTCCCCAAAAGACGACTTCCCTCTGCCTAACATTTACCTATTGGTCTACCTCACAACAGGACATGAGATGCTATCCCTTAGGATGGCTTCTTTGGTTATAATCAGATTTGAATTGCACTTGAGGACCAACACAAGACCTCTTTCACAACACCTTGGGGTACTTTCTGTTACAATGTTATGCCCTTTGGTCTAAAAAATGAGGGGCCATCATATCAGAGGACAATGACAGTCATCTTCCATGACCTCATCAATATCATCATGGAGGATTATGTCGATGAATTGTTAGGGAAATCTAGAACACGAGTGGAACATCCTACCATCTTGAAAAAGATCTTTGAATGGCTAGAGCAATACAAGTTGCGGCTAAATCCAAAAAAGTGTGTCTTCGGGGTTATGTCAGGAAAACTGTTGGGTTTTATCATCTCCCGAAGGGGTATTGAAGTTTATCCTGCCAAGGTGAAGGCTATCCTGGACATGCCACCCCCATGCAATCTGAAACAATTAAGAAGTCTCCAAGGGAAGATGCAATCCATCTGTCGGTTCATAGCCCAGCTCGCGGATAAGTGTCAGCCATTCACTCATCTCTTGAAGAAAGACTCCACCTTTCGATGGAACCAACAATGTCAAATAGGATTCGATAAAATCAAAGAATTCTTAGCTCATCCTCCGATCTTGATGTCACCGATTCCAGGGAAACCTCTGCTGCTGTATATCTCTGCCACTTTAGTCACGCTGGGGGCATTGTTGGCACAACATGATGAATCATCGAAAGAGAGGGCGATCTACTACATCAGTCGGACATTGGTCGGCTACGAATTAAACTACTCCCCCATGGAAAAGGCCTACCTCGCACTAGTCTTTAGCACACAGAAATTATGACATTACATGCTCAGCCATCCAGTCAAATGAATTGCTAAAATTGATCCACTGAATATTTGCTATCTAGAACCACTCTGACTGGCCACATGACCAAGTGGGTCATGCTCCTAAGCGAATTTGACATAGAGTATATGGAGCGGAAATCCATAAAGGGACAAGTCATAGCTGATCAGTTGGTTGAGGCACCATTAGTAGATGCTTACCCTCTAGACACTGAATTCCCAGACGAAGAAGTTTACACAGTTACGGAAGCGCCAGCTTGGAGACTGTATTTTGACAGTTCCTATACTCATAATGGATCAGGCACAGGGATTTCATTAGTTACCCCTCAAGGTGACTACATTCCAAAATCATTCAGGATAGCATTCCCATGTACAAACAATATGGCAGAATACGAAGCTCTCCTCACCGGCCTCTGAATTGCAAAGCAGTGGCACATAACTCATTTGAAAGTCTTTGGTGATTCTTTGCTAGTCATTAGGCAGGTTAATGATGAGCTCCTAACCAAAGATGATAAGCTATTACCCTACAAGTGCATGGTAGATGATTTCAAGAAATATTTCACCTCTATACAATTTGAACAAATTCCTAGGGTACAGAATAAAGCAGCTGATACAATGGCCACTATCGGCTCCTTGATTGACATGCCCAAAGATCAGATGGAATGTGAGTTCCTTGTGGAAATTTTTTTAATCCCAGCATATGCTATCCCTGAGACTGACATGGTGTGTGACATTGTGGGTCCCACTTCCCCATGGTACCAGGACATATACACCTACCTCCATGATAATATTATACCCCCAGATCTTACACACAATCAACGCAAATCCTTCGTTCATTTCTCTTCTCAATACGTTATCATCGGTGATACGCTTTATCGTCACGGGTATGATGGAATCCTCCTTCGATGTCTAAATGAGACTGAAGCCCACACTACACTAACAGAAGTACATAGTGGTGTTTGTGGAGCTCATTCAAATGGTATGGCTTTGGCCAAACGAATTCTCTGAGCTGGATATTATTGGCCTACATTAGAGGATGATGCTTGTGAATTTGTGAAGAAATGCCTTCCCTGCCAACAACATGCAGATTTAATTCATGCTTCGGCACAAGATCTTCAACCCCTCCTAGCACCGTGGCCATTCTCTCAATGGGGTTTCGGCTTGATTGGAAAGATTTACCCACCATCATCCGATGGCCATACGTTCATAATTATCACCACTGAATACTTCAGTAAGTGGGTGGAAGCAATACCACTCTCACAAATCACCGGTATCAAAATCTCAAAATTCATCCTTTACCATATTCTTTGCAGATATGGTATCCCATGCACCATCCTCTCTGATAACAGAAAAGCCTTCAAAAACCAAGCCATGAAACACCTCTGCGACACCTTTCATATCTAGCATCGTTGGTCAATGCCTTATTACCCCCAGGGAAATGGTCAGGCAGAAGCAACCAACAAGACCCTTATCCGCATCCTCAAAAAGGTTGTCAATAACACTGGTCGAGATTGGCACCTCCATATTCATCCCGCCCTCTGGGCATATCGTGCATCCATCCGCACCCCGACATGCACCACCCAGTATTCTTTAGTATATGGTGCCGAATCCGTCTTGCCAATTGAAGTTGAGCTCCCATCACTGAGGATTTCTCTAAAGAATCTTATCAGCGAAGAGGATGCTCGTGTTGCATGGCTTGCACAACTGGAATTGTTGGATGAACAAAGAATCAAAACCTATAATCATCTGCAAGCATACCAAAACTGCCTCAAATGTAATTACAATAAAAAGGTTTGTCCTTGACAATTCCAAGTTGGTGATCTTGTTCTTAAGGAGAACCAGTGCACTCAACAAGATCGTGATAAAAAGGGAAAATTTGAGGCAAATTGGTTGGGGCCTTATATCATAGCCGCCAAATATGGATCTGGGGCATATAGGTTGACTAATCTTGAAGGAGAGCCCCTCGAAGAGCCCATCAATATCATGCACCTGAAAAAGTTCTACACCTAAATCTGCTCGGTAACCCCACCTAATAAAAAAAAAAAATCAGAAAAATCCAAAAATAGTAAAGAAAAATAAATCTGTCCTATGGTGAAAACCACCTTTTGGTGGCGCCTTGGATAAGTATAGATGGTGAAAACCTGGTAATAGGTGTCATCCGTAGAGGGTTTAATCATTATTTACTTGGCATCCTAGTTATTTTATGCTCTCATCTGCACTATTGTCCTTACCCATCCCATCCTTGGCCACTTGGTATATTTTGATTGAGCATTGGACGACCCATCTAGCCTATTCCCCATCCTGAGCTTTTCAGTATCCCACTTTGAGCTTATGTTGTTCATCCCCTTGTCTGTCAGTCTGTGTCATCGTATAGAAACATCCATTGTGTTGGTCTCCATCTAGATTTCATCTTGTCGCATCACCTGTCAAACTACGTTGCCCCTGTGTTGTCACGTAGGAAAGGCTGATCATTTGATCTGCCCCTAGGGTATTCTGACCATCACATGTTGGTCGTCTGTCATCTGTCTTCACTGTCCTCTTTTCGCTTTATCCATAGTCTTTTCATGAACTACGAGGGCTCTGCGCTTTCACGTAGGCAAGGCTAATCTCTGATCGACCCCCCAACCCCTAGGTCTGTAGGATGTGTCAGTCTGTGTCCTTATCTAGCTTGTTATTCTCAAATAAAATCCCCTATTATCAGAAGATTTGGTTAATGAAAAACATCTGGCGTCAAACTGGGTCATTCTAGTTTAATATCCATCATCGGTCTCAACAGGATGCATCCTTCCTAGCAGACCTCATCAATCCCATCCATCCCCTTGATCCTATGGCAAAGGATGTTTTGTAGTTGATTGTGATCTTTTGATGTCTTGGAATTTATTTTTCATTAGAAGCTCACTATCTACACTTGTCAGGGTCGCCTTGATCCATCATATCATGTTGTGCTTTGACTCGTCTACATAGGGGCTTGTCTTGGCCTTTTCTTTGTTGTTGTCTTTTCAGTTGTCCCACGTAGTACCCACCAAGATCCCTGAGGTCTTACATTACGCTGGGGCATCCTTGCATGTTTGTGGTTATCCCAATACCTAGCCCAACCAAAGTCCTCATGCCCTTGGGGTGTTGGGGTAGCCTTTCTGTTTGCTGTGTTTGTTTCATGCATTGGATGCCAACTCGCCTTGGTCTTACATGACAAGGTATCCGGTATCTTATGCTATAGCAAAAATAAGTGCTCCAAAGATGGCAACTCATATTAGGATTGCATTTCATCATTCGTTGCATCACACCCACCCTATGATTTTGGTTGTGCAAATACTTTATCCCGTTCTCTCCCATTCTTCTCAGGATACTAATTTTTTTTGATAGGTGACAAATTTCACCCATTTTTCACAATTGCTACATACCCATCTTCCATTATCATGTCAGTTCTTATTGACACTTATGACCATGTGTTATTTCCTTTCATCATTAATTCACTCTAACTAACAAAAGCATTATCACATATTAGGTTCATGCTATTAACCACACATACATCACCACCTGCATCACAACATGTTAGATCCATGCATGCATGGCCACCTACATCACAAAGTGTCAGGCTCCTAATACATCACATCCTGCATATATAAAATGATCATATAGAATCCATTATACAGATATACATACATGACAATAAGTCAACTAGGCATCCATACACATAAGTCATCATAGATACAACATGTGCATACATCATATCACCATGAGAATATCTGCATTAATAAAATCATCCATATTCCACATTTATATAAACCCAATCATCCACATAAGCATCTAGTATCATAAACATGTGCATAAATAAACCAAAGTATCCACCCACATAAGCAGGAAATATCATATACATGTGCATACATAAACTGAATCACCCATCACAAAAGGAAACATACTACATAGTGCCAATAAGAACTATCCCATATCATAATCAAAGTAATACAATGTGCGTCACATGTCCATCATACATCAAAATCTATCATAAGCTACAAAATCCAGAGATATAAAGAATCTCTAATCTCTGTCGATAAATACTGCATGCTCCACCCTGCGTCTGTCAAAAACTCAGTAACCTGTCACCTTCCGAATGAGCTACCCACATCTGATCTCTGTGGTGAATCTGGTACTGATCTCCTGCCTATTGTAACACCCGGTGAATCACTATAACCTTGGGTCCGTGTCCCCAACGACTGAGATGGCCCTGGCATCTGTAGTGTCTGTCGAGTATACTGGAATATCCACTGGGCCGGGTCTGGAATTGCATGGTAGTACATGGCCATCCAAAATCCTTCCGCCCTCGCATTCTCCTCTCGCTCCAGAACCTGAACCTGAGCGGAATTCCACTCCTGACGATATCTATCCCGATCCCTCATGATCACTCTCCTCTCCTACTCCCAGGCCTCCTAGGATAGGCGTAACTACGCCATCTCTACCTGAATCCAATCTCTCATCTCCTCGGCAACCACTTCCCTAGCCATTGCTGCATCCCTCTCCCCCTGTAACCCCTGTGTATCTGTCCCTATCACATCACTGACCTGTACTGATTGCCACTGAGCCACTGCTGCGTCCCACTTTCCTACAGCATCTGCATCTGTATCTCTGCAGCATCTCTCTCCCTCTGTATAGCCTGTAACTGAACCGCTGTTGCATCTCGCTCTCCCTGCAGCGTCTACATCCGTATCTCTGCAACATCTCTCTCCCTGTGTGTTGCTTGTGACCGAGCCACTGCTCCATCCCTGTCCCTCTTAAGCTCATGTCCCTCTTAAGCTCCTGCACTCTCAAAACTATTGCATCTCACTCTCTCTGCAGCGCTAATAGCTCTGAAACTACCTCCTCTCTCCTCCTCTAGAGAGACTATATCTATGCCTTTGCCAACTCTCTCTCACTTTGCAGCACCTGAACCCACACCTGCACCACATCCCTCTCTACCTCCACTGCATGTACCCGCTCCTGCACTACATCTCTCTCTACCTGCATAATACAGGCCTGCTCCCTTGCCTGCCTCTCTCTCTCTGGCATCACCCCCATATCTCCAACCGTTTGCTCTAAGCAATGCACTCTATCATGTAGCTCATCTCGCTCCTGCCAGAGATTACCCACCTGCTGCCCACTACCTACTGACACATGATTTGTCATCCCCTCTGACTCCCCCTGGCCTACAATATAACAGTCTCCGCCTATAGTCTATCACGGTCCCAACTGACAACAACTAACTCATCTCATATCCCCTGTATGAGAGCCTACAGTCTCTCTCCCTCCCTCCCCATCACCTCTACCTGTGTGGTTAAGAGGTCAACCATAAATCCATAATCCCTCTGACCTACTATCGGTACTCTTGATAGCTCGACTCTGAGTCTGATCACCTCTACCTCTGCTACCCTCAACCTCTGATCTGTACTCTGAGGCCTACCCGCAGTGTCTCTCAGCTAAACAATTGGATCTCCTGAGGTAATGATAGGAACCACTGCCAATGGCTCTGCATCCCAAATATCCATATCTGGTACATCTTCATCTATCTCCATAGCATCATCATCCCCCCTGCCCTCCTGCTCCTGTTGAACCTCCAAGTCCTCCGTAGTAGGGCAGACTTGAACTCTCTGTGGCTGACCATGCCTCCCCACTCTCATCAGTCTCCTCAGCTCTCCTCTCTCTGGCTGCTCCTCTTCCTCACTCTCCCCTATCTCTACAACGAGAAGCCCCTGCCCTGATGCAATCTGCCCCCCTGTGTCGTCTCCTACTCTCCACCCTCCCTGACTAACTCCTGGCCTCAGTCTCCTCTCGAGCTCCATCCTGTTGTCCTCCCCCTCCCATCCCCTCCTACTCTATCACGGTCTGTACCCTCATCAGTCGTCTCCTACCTGCTATCCTCTCTGGTTGACTCCTGGCCTCCATCTCCTCTTGACCTCCATCCTGCTATTTATCCTCTCCTTGCTCAACTCATACCAACACTCTCCTCTGTCGTACCCTACTTCCTATACTAGTCTGTTGAACAACTCCACCCTGCACTGTGTGTATCATCTCCACCTCTAACTCCTCCTGTCCTCCCGCATTTGGCTTTGGACCTATCACACCCTCCTGTCATACTGCCTCTATCTCCTCCATCTCCACCCTAGCCCTCCTCCGCTATCTCCTCCTCCTCCTCCTCCTCCTCGCTGGCTGTCCCATTGCCTCCATCCTCTCTCCTCCCCTCTGCACCTGTCCCGCCATCTCTCTAGCCCCCTAGCGCTCATCCTTTGATCCAAATCCTATGGCTCCTACAATAGGAACTAGTGGTGTAACCCTCTCCCATCGGTGGTTGCGCAACCACCGATCATATCATATTGTCACTCCTGCATCCTCCACTCCAACACATCTCTCAGGGTAGGGTACCTGCATTGTCTCCGCCCACGCCACTTTGGCCTCCCTCGGTCTAAACATAGGCCCCCATGGTTGCTCTCTGATGAGTCGACGAAACCTCCTTGGCACACCTGGAATATCTTGTGTCAGCCCAAACTGTGTCACCACCCTCTCTAGTTGATGCATCTCCACTATGCGCGGTAGAATCCTAATAAGAACACACTGGCTCATAAAGTACCCTTTATGCCTCTCACTCTCCTCCCTCCACCCCCTGAAGTTTTGATACATATATGGCCGCCATACTATGTCTCTCTCCTGCAAATCATCCATCGTCCTCCTCCAGCCCTCCATATCTCCCGACGTCCCATACCAAAAAATCCAGCCCCTCGCCTCTCCATACCCCCATGCCACCAGCTCCCTATCATCCTCATCTCCCTCCCTAACAACAATCGTTCTCCTCACCATAATATGCTCCCATGCCGACACCTGTAGAAGGGTCGTGTGTGTAAAACTCACTATATTCTGATAGAAAATCATATGCATATCCCTGTACAACTACGTTAAGACATAGGTACCCCATGCAATATGTCCCTCACGCCACTCAACAATATGTCGAATCGCCTCCATAAACCTCAGATAGCAATACCGCCTGCTATGATTTGGTAACAATATCCCACTGATCAGACCACCTAGAAATAAAGGCAGAGGTGGTACCCCCACTGTCAAGCATCTATCTAGATCCAACTGCTGACCCTGTAGAAGCAGGTTGACGTGTCCAAATAACACCATCATAGTATGATCTAACTCGGCCCCTCTCGATACCACATCACTCAGCAATATCCCCGCTATCAGCAGCTTTAGGATGCACCATACATCCTCCAGTGTCACCGTCATCTCCCCCGTCGACAGACGAAATGTCAATGTCTCTGAGCTCCATCTCTCTATCAAGGCCATCAGCATTGCTCGATCCTCCCTCATCATTGACACCTTTAAAAAGTGCAATAAACCCACATGCTCTAAAGCCGCATGATCAACACTAGTCATCATTGCTACAGTCGCTGTCAATACCTCTGACCGTCGATCATGTGTTTGTAACTGCACAAAACCTTGCATCCACACCACCTGATTATCAGTACATAATCTTCTCGGCCCCAGGACATCTTTTACTTACCTCTTTACTTTTCTTTTCTCTCTTTTATCCTCATCCTGCCCTCATCAGGGCGATCTTGTCTTTCTGGCCTACACAGTCCATCCTCCTCCCCCCCGGTCCCTTTTGGGGTGAACTTGCCCCACATTGGGGTGACTCTGCCCCCTCCCGAGGTGAGTCGACCCCCCTACTGGGGCGAGTCCGCCCCATTCCGGGGTGACTCTGCCCCCTGTCGAGGCAACTCCATGCTCCAACGGGGGCGAGCTCACCCTAGATCGGGGTGACTCTGCCTCCCTGCTGGGGCGAGCTTGCGTCCTTCCGGGACGACTCCGCCCCAGCTCAGGGTGGCTCCGCCCCCTCTCGGGATGACTCTGCCCCCTGCTGAGGTGAGCCCGCCCACTCCCGGGGTGACTTCGCCCCCCTGCCAGGGCGAGCCCGCCCCAGCTCTGGGCGACTTCGCCCCCTGCCGGGGCGAGCCCTCCCTAGCTCGGGGCGACTCTACCCCCTGCCGGGGCAAGCCCGCCTACTTTCGGGGTGACTCCCCCCTACTAGGGCAAGCCCGCCCCAGTTTGGGGCAGCTCCACCCCCTACCGGGGCGAGCCTGCTCCAGCTCGGGGTGACTCCGCCCCATGTCGGGGTGAGCCCGCCCCAGCTCGGGGCGACTTTCCCCCCCCTGTCGGGGCGAGCTCACTCCAGCTCAGGGCAGATCCACCCCTCTTTGCAGTGGCTCACCCTATTTTGCCTCTCTAACCCCCTTTCCCCACTTTTTTTTTTTCCAACTACCTAAACCTACCCATTTTTCTATTCCACCCCACCCGCAAAACCCACATTTTACATTTTTCATTCACTATTTTGAAACGTGCTAAATGTTTAAAATACATAACAAGGTTTTTATTACTCACCTAGCGGGGCACCGCGGAGTGGGTCCAACATCTCTGTAGCTCGTCTGCCCGGTGAATGATCTCCGAATCATAATCCTGCGGCATTGTTTCTCCGTCTCCTCTTCTTTTCTCTCCACTACTACAATAACAATGAGACAAGGTAATTCTTCAAATTACCTTTTAACCTTTCTTTGCCCCCCTTTTTCAACTAAAAGGTATTTTTTACCTTTTATTTAACTTTTTTTTCTTCCAACTAATCCCCTTCTTTCCCGGAGCCACCATTTGCAAACCGTATGTCCAATCGACTCCGTTCAAAAGTCAAAGCTGCTTAGTTTTTCGCACTCTATCCAATGGTGTCTCCCATTTATTTCTATCGAGAAGTCATTCGGCCCCCCCTTTTTTATTCCCCAACCTCCCTCTCGAAGGGGCATACCCTACCATTTCCTTCCATCCATTTGAGGCAGGCACTGGGGCATCCCTCTCCTTTTTCCTTCCGCTTGGACAGCTCATTCAACCTCTTTCAGGCTCGGGCATCAATCCCTACCACTTTCTTCATCACTGACATTTTATTTTTCTTCAAAACATTGTTATTCTAACAATATTTCGAAGAGGGGCAAAATGTAGACACCCAAATTTGATCACTCCCATATGATCAAATTTACCTCTTTATTCATCAATTCTGTCAATATTAATTTATTTAATTAATATTATACTTCCCACATAAGGTTCTTAAAGTATTTAATTTAACAATTAAACACCTTATCTACCTTTCTCCTCTCTAAATTAAATAAATACACCAATTTACTTAATTTAGTCATTTTAATCTTTTTGAATTAAAATCAATTTAAAATTCTTCTTTTCTCTCTCCTTGTCACATCCTCCATAACCCATCTCTAATTTGGATTAATTTAATTAATTCATAATTAAGATGTGCACCCTCTTAATCAAGGATTAATGTCACATCCTTCTACATTTGCCACTTTTCTTTAATCTTCTATTAATTATCATAATCAAGTATTTGCACAACCTTAATCAAAGTCATTAGCCATTTTTAGTACCACTTTTATGTCAATCTTTCCATTTTCCTTTCTTGGCATTGACCCTCTTTCCTATGTGAATTTTAATTTAGTTTTATTCATCGTAGGTCTCTCTCCTCCCCATGTGAATTTTTAATTCACATTTTATCCTTCCAAGGCTTTTAGAATATTTGACTTGTCACCTCATGCACATGTGACCAATTCCCACCTTTTTGGAGACCCTCCCTTATCCATTAGATTCCATGGAGATTTTTGAGGAATTCCAAAATTCTTCAAATGTCATTTTCACTCTCACTTGGGGACAAGAAGTTCCTTTTTGAGGAAATCTTCTCACTCCCCAAGGTACTTGGAAGGTACTTGTCCTTCCTCCACATCATGTACCTCCCTTCCAAAACACCTACACATCATCTCACCCTTAGCCATCTCACATTCCACATGTTAAAATGTGAGAGCTTGTGAGTCCTCAACTCACCTTAGCCCTTCATCTTGGCCTTGTTGGATAAATCTCAACCATTGAATTCTCTAGAGAATTCAAGTTTCTCTATAAATACCCCATCCTCTAAGGCATTTCAAACACTTAGCCATTTTGCAACTAAATGCTACCATTTTGTGCACTCATTTAGCCACCAATTTCATCTATTTGCATCTACATCCAAGCATATAGTTAAATCTTGCATTTAGCCATATCAAGAGCCATCAAGGAGCATACAAAGCACATTAAAATCAAGGACCAACCAAGGAGTTTCAACTGCAAAGGGGAGGTATATCTATTTGTCATCATTTTACACTCTTTCTCTTTGCATTTACAAATTTCTTAGGCTAATCTTGAGGTGTTTCTTTATGTTTTTCCATTGCATTTTAGTTGCTTAAAATAGGTTAAACATTTTGATATCACAGTATAAATAGAGAAAGAGTTGCTCATGTGTTGGTCTTGTGAGTTTTTCCAGACCATTGGGAGTTTTTTTGGATACAACTTTGGGGTACTTCAAGTATGGGATATGTGAGATTCAATAAACACTAGGTGTTTGTGTGTGAAAGGAGGGTTTCTTGGTGTAGCGTATTAGGAGGTCTAAATCTGCAAATAGGTGAGAGATTATGAAGTTTCGTGTTACAATTTAATACTTTCCAGTGGTTTGGGGTGTTTTTCAAGTGTTTAAATGGTACCTTCTTTGGAAAATAGGGCTAATTGAGTAGCCTTGGAGCAGAGCAGTTTATTGGTTCTTGATGTTGAGTCAAAGAAACCCTATTGGATTTTGTGATAAGTTGTTTAGGATTTTGTGGTGAACCTTTGTGGTGTTTGATAGGCCACTTTACAGCCATCTCTAAAAGATATCTTCATTGATTGAATTTTGAGGGCTACAAGCCTTAAAGAGGGTTTTTGAGTCAAGTTAAGGGACTTGTGTCATAAAAGAGTTATTTACTATTTGTGATTGGTCATTTTCAAGTTGGAGAGAGTCGTTTAATCCACCTTGCTTGCATCACCTAGATTCAATTTCACTAATGAAAGATGCAATGCAAGAATGAATGCAATTTAGATCTAGGACTTTAATGAGCTCCAAATCAGAAAATGAATGCTCAAAAGAGTTGGGTTCACCAAAATTATTAATGGGAAAAAGGTGGTATATGATATCACTTTTCTCATATTATCATTCAATAATGTCCTAGGATTCCTAATTGGATTGACTATCAACCTCCCAAGGTGATTCAATTCTCAACAAGGAAGACCTAGGAGGGCATTCTTTCAACTTTGAGGGGTTCACCACCAAGAAAATGCTTGGAATAGGAAAACAAGCATTCAAGTCACAAAATCTAGTAATGCAAGCTAAATGAAGGATGCAAATGATAAAATTATGCAATAGGGAGTTAGGATATGTGTACCTAGGAAATCTAGAAATGCAATGACGATTTAAAAAATGTAAAGAAGTTGTCAGAATATGTTCTGGAGGACTAAGACGCCCTTATTGTTGTCTTTGTCCCACTGCTATTTTTTAGGGAAGATGCATAATCTTTGGATGTCAAAACTAGATCTGGAAGAATTTATGAAAAATACCCTCAGGAAGACTAAGATGCCCTTACTGTTGTCTTCGTCCTGTTTGGGAATTCTGAAATCTCTGAGTTTGGTCCTGAGGTTTGATATTTTCTCTTCCTTATTCTCTGATCTTAGAGTCTAATTCTTCTGGATTGAGCTTGTAGGTGAGTTTCCATGAAGATGAAAACTTTGCGATACAACTTTTCACTTCAAATGATCTTCAAGTCTTCGACCTAAGTCTGCAATCAAAAACGTGCAAGATGAGAAAAACTTGTTGAATTTTTAGTGAATGGGGGTTTTCCTTGGTCAAACCCCTTGTTGGTAATTAAATCTTGAAATGAGATAGAATAATGAAGGGAAATGAAGAATGAAAAACATGCAATGCTACAACTCACCAAACCCTTGTTAGAAAGTCTGCAAATTTGCGTGGAATAGCTGCAATGGATATTGATACTGAATCAAACAAAGGCTTGATAGATATGGACTTGAATTTCTTGCTTGAATCAAAACCCTACATCAAAAATGTTAGCACAACACACATGATGGAAGAATATGCTTGAATCTTGATGATGGCTCCAAATGCTTAATAAAATGCTCTTGAATGCTTGAATACTTGAATGATTGGATGCTTAGATTGCTTGTTAGGAGAAAATGAGTGAAGGAACCTTGTATTTATATTTATCTATGCTTAATATCTTGAGATCATATCACATGAAGCTGACATATCAATTCATTAATTAAAGGAGGCTAAATCCCACCATAATTTGAAATTAAATTCTGAAAATACCTCAAGGGGGACTAAGATGCCCTAGGTGGTGTCTTAGTCCTAAGGCATGAAACTTGGGGCATAGACACCAAAAAGGGACCCATTTAATATGCCTCAAAATCAGGGTCCCAAGACCTTTTGGGGACAAAGACGCCCTAGGTGGCATTTTATTCCCGACCCAAAAATCAGGGAAACTTAGATAAAATCATTAAATTATCATTTATCCATTAGAGAATGTCAGGATTAGCCAGAAAAAATATATAATTCATAGGGCTTGTGGATACAGAATAAGACCAATTAAGACATAAATAGGAATAAATAAAGCAAGGTGGCCTCAAACAAGTGTGAAAATGCAAGGGTATGTATTTTACTACACTACAAGCACTGTTTATTGATGATTGTAGTCCTTTTGTATAAAAAATGTTCCTTTCAAACTTCCAACGATTTGTATACTCAATGCTTGTATTTAACTGTGAATATTGTGGTGACTGCTCCTTAATATACTATGGGGATGCTCATTATTTTGAGAGATCTTTTCCTTCTTGTTCAGACCTGGATCTATATATTCTATCTTAGGATCTCTGTCAACACTTACTGGGTGTACTCAATGTCCTTGCATTGTACCTTCACTATGCAGTGTGCACACTTTGACATGTTGGTGAAGGAGTTTAGACAGTCTAATAGTGCTCCTCATCTAGCAGAGATTCAAATGTTATAGGGCCAAGGTGACTACAAAGGATTTAACATTCTTCAACAAACCTACTATGATCTACAAAAATCTTCTTTACATTGCACAATCTCCTTATGTTGTCCCAATCTAGTTAAGACTTTCATAGCTATGCATTGTCTTGACTGTCCCATTGCTCTGCTATTTCAACTTTCTCTATACTTGCATCTCTGAATATTCCACCATTTCAGGCATCTTTGAATAACTACATCTCCCTTCTAGCACTGTCTTTTACTATTTCAAACAAACATTCCCTACTATCGAGTCTAAAATTCTCTTTGTTGTACTCATTGTCTCCTTTGCATCTTCTTGAGTCCTTGCTTGCCATTTAAATATTCCTATAACCCTCCTGATCACAACCTCTAGATATTGATAGATCTTTTCTCATCTATATTTACATTCTATCCCCTGAAGGGTTGTATTCTTGCTTAGGTCGAGGATAGTCACAATATCCATGTGGGAGTCTCAATGGACAGAGGTAGACTCTAATGATTTAAAGGAACAAAGTCATGGGAAGAAAACTCTTTCTTATAATCTACTTAACTTGATAGTAAACTACCCAATAAATCATCTTACACAAGCCACTTGTTCTCACTGCCAAGAGTTTGAATAGCTTATTGGAATATTTTCATAGGATTGGGACAACATAGTATTGTTGCTTTGATATCTCAAACCTTCCTCTCTTGTACTTCAAATTTAAATTATCTCCTTGGAGTTTACATGGTCACTGCTCTGTAGCTTTATAACACATGTATGATGAATACCATATAATGTTGTAGCTTGTTTACTTATTGTTTCATCCCTTTTAATCATTGCACAGTAGATAGGCCATTAGCTGTCCCCTATTCAAAGTCATACTCCTCCTAATTAACATTGTACTCTGCAACTAATTTAATGGTACCTTGTCTTTCAAACATTGCATTGAGTTTCCACTGTCATCTACTATATGACGGTCCTTATTTAAGCATCCATTGTTGATTGTCTTTGTGGCAATTCTTGTAATGATCATTGTGATGTGAAGTCACTTTCATTGATGAAAAATACACTTCATATCCCTCTCAAACATTGAGAGGGTAGCATGTCGGGCTCAACCCTTGTTGGATCCCATTTTCTCCACATGTTGTGATATTGATCAAAGTGATCCAACAATTAAAAAATTGTACCTATACCTGCAAAGTGAACAAACATGTTAAATAAAACAATGAAACTCAAAATTTGATGGTGATTTATGATGATCTTTTGCTCTTGGATCTTTTTTGAAATCTTCATATCTAATTAAATGCTTCATGAGAATAGATTATATATCTGTTGATATTGCATATGAGGAGAATTTGCATCCTAAGCTCTAACCAACTGTTTCATCTCTTACAGGTATTTTTGAAACAAGCAATGAAGGGATCTGGGGCTTGAGATACATCTGATTAACCCTAGGATTTTTCATTCAGACAATGACAAATCCATTTTCTTTTCATATGTTGTATTTTTTTCATCAAATGTATAGTTTATTATTTTTATATTGCATTTGATCAATCAATCCCACAGCTTGTGTGGGACAGAAAACTTTTGTAAAATGAATAAAACAACAATTTTATGTAAAGTTATGTAATCTTCTTTCTTGTAAAAAAAAATTGTATAATAAAACTGAAACTTCATTTGATAGAATCTTTTTTGCAATGATGAAAAAATTAGCAAAATTTTTATGTATACCTTTCTTCTTTAATTGCAAATGTTGTACCAAATCTAAATAATTGAGCTAAAAGAAAAATTAGGTAACAATAATTAAAATGCAATAAAATTGGGTTATGAAAAGTTCAAGAAAGGAGGGGCAATAACCCCCCCAACTTCTCCTGAAGATACTCAAAAGTATCCTTAGGAAGAGCCTTAGTAAATATGTCAACAATCTGATCTTTTGTAGGAACATACTCAAGCTTCACTTCATTCTCCATAACCTTCTCTCTCAAAAAGTGATATCTGATAGATATATGCTTTGTCCTCGAATGCATCACTGGATTCTTTGAAATGTTTATTGCATTTGTATTATCAAAGAAGATAGATATAGGTTCATCAAATACAATTTTGATATCTTTCAATGTTTGTCTCATCCATAATACCTGTGTATAGCATGATGTTGCTGCAATGTACTCAACCTCTATAGTGGATAAAAAAATGAATCATATTTCTTACTCAGCCATGACACCAACCTACATCCAAGAAAGAATGCACCACCACTTGTACTTTTTTATCATCAACACAACCAGCCCAATCTGCATCTATATAAGCATTTAATGTGAAATTAGTATCCTTAGGATACCACAAACTATAATCCAATGTGCCTCTTAAATATCCAAATATTCTCTTCACTACTACAACATGTGTTTCCTTAGGATCTTCTTGAAATTTAGCAATAAGACAAACTGCATGCATGATATCCAGTCTAATACCAGTTAAATATAGTAGTCCACCAATCATAGATCTATACTTGCTCTGATCAGCCTTAGGTGAATCATCATCTTTGCTTAATTTACAACTAGTCACCATAGGAGTACATACCGATTTTAAGTCATCCATTCCAAACTTCAACATTTCTTTGACATATTTAGACTATGAAATGAAAATCCCTTTATCAGTTTTATTGATCTATAGCCCAAGAAAGAAATTCATCTACCTAAACATTGACATCTCAAATTCTTTTTGCATTTCTTCAAAAAAATTCTTGTACATAGCTTCATTTCCATCAAAGATAATATCATCCACATATACAACTACTATCAAGATTTTGTCTTCCTCAATTTTAAAGTAAAGATTACTATTTCCAGATTCCTTATTGAAACCTTGCTATATCAAATACCTATCCAATCTTTCATACCAAGCTCTGGGAGCTTGCTTCAAACCATATAGTGCTTTTTTTAACTTACATACCATGTTTAGTTGATCTAACAATTGAAAACCTTTTGGTTGTTCTATGTAAACCTCTTCTTCCAAATCTCCATTCAGAAAAGTAGACTTCACATCCATTTGATAGACCTTCATATTTTTATGTGCTACAAATACCAAAAACATTCTGATAGCTGCCATCCTAGTCATAGGAGAAAAAATCTCCTCAAAATATATACCTTCTTGTAGTGTAGGAAAATGCATACCCTTGCATTCTCCTACTTGTTTAGGCCTTCCTTGGTTTATTTATTTCTATTTATGTCTTAATTGGTCTTATTTTGTATCCACAAGCCCTATGAATTGTATTTTTTTTTTGCTAATCCTGACATTCTCTAATGGATAAATGACAATTTAATGATTTTATCTGAGTGTCCCTGATTTTTTGGGTCAGGACTAAAATTCCACCTAGGGTGTCTTTGTCCCCCAAAGGTCTTGGGACCTTAATTTTGAGGCATCTTAAATGGGCCCCTTTATGGTGTATGTGCCCCAAGTTTCATGGCTTGGAACTAAGATGCCACTTAGGGCGTCTTAATCTCCCTTGAGGTATTTTCAAGATTTATTTTCAAATTTTGGTGATATTTAGCCTCCTTTAATTAATGAATTCATATGTAAGCTTGGTGTGATGTGATCTTGGGATATTAATCATATATAAGTATAAATACAAGGTTCCTATTGATGCCTAAAATTACTAAGCACACAGCCTTATGGGAAAATCTATTAATGGGGGGACCAATTGTGCTAAACTGAGTAGCCTCTGGGTTTTAAAGAAGCCAACTCTTCCATGTATTGAGGGGCTGGAAAGGGAAAAGAAAGCAGATATACAAAAATAAAATCTAATGCTAAGGCGATGCATCAATATTTTAAGTAAATAGACACAAGAAATCTTCCTTCCAGGTGAGATTTGAGGGCCTGTTTAGCAATCTACATGCCCAAAAATAACAGAAAGCATAGATAAAATCTGACGAAGTCAATCAAATAACATAATATAACTTCCATATGCATTAAATGAACATGAAGAGTACAAGACATGACCTGAACAAAAAACTTATATTAAAATTACAGAATTTTTGCAGATAAACTACTTAGTACAACAAGCCAACACAATACAATGTTTTATCAATTAACTAAGAAACAAAGAGGCCGAACAAATTGGCACAATTTTTAAGTCTTAATATAATAATTGGAAAAAAATACAAAGGCTGAGAGTCTTTTAGTGCTTTTTCTGTGTATTTTTGAACCCTTTTTCAGAGAGACCAAGCAATATATATAGATCTTTTCCACCACCTGAAAGCCACATAACATAAAATATTCCCCAGGCATGGGCCATGCCGATCCTCACAAAGATTCCTATAAAATGGACATAGCATAAAAGTCCAAAAATGTGTCATTATGTTTCCTCAAACAAACCACAATGTCCTTCGAATGATAACTATGGTCTTGGAGTGGAGCTGACAAAATTCCCATGAAGACATGTGTCTAACCACTTGAATTATTGGTTAGGAAATGTGGCATAGAAGCGGGGCTTCTTATTCTTCTTTCCTTCACTTGAGACTGAAGTCCCCATGGAGATGACACATTTTGTGGTCCTTGCTTCAAGCTTTGATTGTGGGGTCCACCAAAAGGTGCCCGTGGAAGATGTAACATGGCAACCAGGTGAAGCTTGGAGATGACACAAGGAGAAAGAAGTTTCAAATGTGCTCGTTGCTAACACATGGCACAAGTGAATGAAGGTGCCACCAAAAGAGAGCCCAAAAATATGTAAACAAACAAAGCGTGGGCCGAGATCAATGCAAAACCAACAAAATCCACCTAGAGTCAGCTTGGATTATTAAGTCCACAGCTTTTGGTGACTAACAAGGGGCGTTTCGCTTGCAGAATGAGAACCCAAGAATCTTGGTTACAAGATCAAGGCCCTATCCACTGGGTAATATTGAGAGCTTTGAAAGGGCAGTCTACAAAGGCAACCATTTAGCCTCGGATGGCATCAATAAGGCACGCAGATGATCTTGCACCTCATGCAGATTGATAATTTCTTTAAACGACAACTCCATGGAGATCTGGGTCTTGGAATCAAGTTGGAAAAGAAGCCACACTATCTGATGGATGGCACTTTCAATGTCAGCTACCATGGGAGGTTGATTGAATGATTGGAAAACCAATAGATCCTGCTGCTTTTCCTTAATCCTTGCTGCTATATACTCCACTGTGGCCACTGATCGGTCAGAGAGAAATGGGGTGGGAAAATTGCATCTACATATTTTTTATAGTCTGACTCAGTATGACTGAGAAATTGTTAGCTTGAAGGATCACTGCATGATAATGGATGAACTCCTTCGCCTTTTTGGCAACCGATCTCTAGTCATCTATACCTACCTTTTCCAAGACTGCATTCGACACTATATACAATTTTTCCAACAATTGCTCAGCCTTGAGCACCTATTTAGCAATAAATTGTGGAACATGCTCAATTGTGCCATGCACCTCCCTGATTAATTTTTCCGCATCGGCCATGAATTGTAGTGCTAGTTGCAGGGACAAACATAAAGACTTAATCTTCTCCCAGTATGAGACATATAATTGTTGTGCAAGCAAGAGAGAATCTGATTGAGGATTAGAGGGTTGGGAAGGAATTTTTAACAGATTTATCTCAACCTCCTTTGACCCGATTTCTTCCATCAGCTCTTTAATCTTCTTGTCGGATGCAGCGAGTTGTTCCCATAGAGATGTCAACTCTTTATCTTTTCTTTTCAATAGCTCCTTCGCTTGACTTTGGGTTGCAAATTCATTTTCTAGAGAGACCTTCATTTCTTTCATCTCTTTGTCAAATTGAGCCCATTGGTCTTGAAGCTCTTTATCCTTTTGTTGTATTTCTTTCTCTAATCGAGCTTGCTGATCCCAAAGCTCTTTGTTCTTCTCTTGGGTTTCCTTTTCCGCTTGAGCCAGCCGGTCTTGAAGTTCCTTGTTTTTCTGTTGTAGATTAGCAACCGGGATCAAATCTTGAGACTAGAATTTTGCAAGTTCCTCCTGGAGCTTGGCTTTTTCTGATTGCACTTGTTGGGACAAGCATGCGATTTCAGCGTCCTTAGCCTTTTCCTTCCTTTGTAGGATCTCCACTCTTTCCTTAAAATTTTTGAGCTCTTCTTCCCTTTTTGTCAATTGATGACTATGCTTCAAAAATTTTGTAGTCACAACCCATTGAGTTTCCTCCATTAGCTCAACTTTGTCTTGTAGTTGGGTCGAGTGTAGATGATCCCTATGGCATGGACCGTATAGGCCTTAGGTTGCATCTGCCCTTGAGGTTTGATAGTGTTAGGAATCATGGATGCAAATGTTATTGACCCTTGTTCCTCATTAAAGCGGGTCTACATGAATGGCTCGACAACTTTCATGACATCTTTTTCTTTTCTTTTCTGGGATCTTCTAGCCCATGCTGCCTTAGTCATGACATTTTTCTCAAAAAAAATTGTTGTGACCTAATCAGTTCACCAACAAAGGGTGCACTAGGAGGAAGAGAAAAAGGAAATAAATCATCGTAGATTAAGATGAGGTCTGCTTTGGGAGAGTGATTGGTAGTGGGGAGAAAGGGGGGATGCTATGTGGGGCTTCGGTGAAAGGAGAAGCAACAAAAGGACTCACAAGGGATATCTGGGTGGGCCGTGGAGATGCAAAGGTAATCACTTGTTGTGTAGACTGGGTTGGAGCTGATGTGATGGAAGTAAAAGGGTTTGCAATAGAAGGCTCAAATTGGGCTCCGACGAAAGATGGAACAAACTATGGGGAAGTAAAAGCTACCTGTCCGATGAGGTGAAAGGAAGACTGAAAGGAACCTCCTATGGGTGTAGAAGTAGAAAATGATAGGCTGACACTTGAGGTAGTCAGAGATGTGGAAAAAATAGGGTTAACCAAAGACTAAGAAGCAAGAAGAGGGGGAGAGAAAGATACTTGTGTCGTTGAAGACTCTGAC
This sequence comes from Sequoia sempervirens, assembly GCA_007258455.2. Taxonomy (NCBI): domain Eukaryota; kingdom Viridiplantae; phylum Streptophyta; class Pinopsida; order Cupressales; family Cupressaceae; genus Sequoia; species Sequoia sempervirens. The sequence goes on along the minus strand of VDFB02271358.1, from coordinate 356,674,802 downwards.
CCCTAGTTTGTCGTAGCAGGTACTCGTGAGCTTTCTCCTGGAGTGGTATCAGTGTGCAGCCTCTTCTCGGGTGGATAATTGTCCACGTCTATGACCACTTGAGATTGTTGAGCTGCTCTGGGTCTCTTAGTAGCCCATGTATGTGGTAGCATGACTACTGCATGGGATATAGTACATGTGTGCTTAGTGGAGTTTCACTAGGTCCTTTCATGACTTTTCCACCTCCCTGCATTTGAGCCTTCTTTGCCTCTCTGGCTCTGAGTATTTTCGTTGCTTCCTCCTGGTCCTTTTCCTCATCTTCCTCAACATCAGTGTCATCATGCTCTCTATTCTAGAGATCATCAAATTTTTCATCCATATCTGCATCTTGGAATTTGGCATTGAGATAGTTGGTCTCTTGTTGATAAACCCAAAAGTGGGCAATATTCTCCTCACTCCACTGATGGCTCTTGGCCAATTCATTAGAGAGGGTGGCTCTGATTTTGCACTTATCACTGAATTTGTCTAAAGGGAAATAAAAATATAGCCATGGTGGCCTCCGATCATATATGGGAACATAGGCCAAGTCTACAAAGAGATTATGATTCCCTAACTACAGACTCTATCGAGCCTCCCAGTAGGGCTGGAAGCTATGAATCACCTTGATGTTGAGATCTGCTAAGTAATCCTCCGGATTGTATTCCCATTGATCACAGATCAACACCAACCCCAAATGAGCAAGCTTCGCAGATAGTAGACCATCTGTCTGCTTCTCCATTATTACTGTTCCAAAGCTTAAGGGGCATTTGAAAAATCCTTTCTAATTCTTTTCCCCACAAAACTTGAGGTCTATAATTTCCAGTTACCTAAATACCTCAAGGGCCAACACCTTGTTTGTCACACACACCAGGAGCCAAAATGGTTCCTCAATAAAACCATGCATCCTGACAAATGAAAAATCCTCTCTAAGGAACTAGTCACAAGGAGGGACAAAAATTTTCATCCATCTTACTTTCTCAGCGGAGAACTAATAACAGCCAACCTCACCCTCTTTATTAAAATCTTGTAATATTGGAGTTAGGAAAGACTCAGAAAATGCATAATAATCATGAGGCGCAAAAAGGACATGGGTCCACACAAAAATCGGCTTCCTCACCCCATTTTCATCAAAAATGGACAAATTCATATGCTCCTTAAAGAAATCAGGGTTTTGATGTAAAAACATATGAGCAAGAAAAGAAGAAAACCTGAATCTATATTGCGTGTGATACTCCTTGAATTGGTCCAACATCTCCTAAACAATGGCCTCCACGAAGTCATGCCAGAACAGGGTATGGTTTTTCCTTAATTGAAAACCTATACTCATTTGAAACTCTTGTACCTCTTTGTCATTCTCCAGGCCGAAAACAAAAACCAACATCGAGAAGACGTCTTGTATGTTTGAATTGAAACCGTTGTTCCCAATTAGAAACTGATGTGGATGCTTATCTCCCTTGGGACTCTTTGTTTCATAATTGTAAAAACTTAGGGCATGGGTTCTAGTCTTCCAGAATGTGTCCAATTTGTCTAAGGTGAATTTTTCAAGTGCTTCTAAAATATGTCTCATTGGGATCCATAACATATCCCAAATAACATCAACACTAATTACTACTCCCAGGTTCTGACCTTCTATGACTCCTGTATCTGAATTGAAATTTTGGCACATCCGTGGACTAGCTCTGGGCAGTGATCCACTAAGGGAACCATATACTACAAAAGACCACAAAACTACAACTTGTACACTAAAGACTCTTGGTCAATAGCCTCAACCTTTTTCATTATTTCATAGGCTACTTCCCTAAGACTCTTAGGGTTGGTTTTGAGCTCAGGGTCATAGATATTGTCCTAGTCTTCTACAATATGAACTTTGTTTCTGTGAGCAGTCTTCTGCATGACCCGTGTGTGAGGCCATCTTGGATTTTTCGGCATCCCTGTCGAGGCATAAGAGATATCACCAAAAACCTAAGCCATTGGTGCCGCCAAGATGGCGTCTGATATGCTTGTAACCATCTCTTCTTGTGTTGCCATCTCAAGATTTTGTTCCATCTTCTAATTGAATTTTTTTGCAAACGCTTAATTTCTCTCCGCAACTCACACTTCAATTTTTTCTCAGTGAATTGTATACTCAAACTTCTTCGCAGTGTTATTCTTTTGCATGCTAAAACTGGAGTTGGAAACAATGACTATTTTTAGCAATAAATTTGACATGTATTGCCAACTCTTTCATTCATGTGAAATGAATTCCTACCCTTTAGAAAAATCATTAACTCATAATGAAAATTAGCCATCATGACCTACAATGCCACCCCTTGGGAATTTGAGCCAAAAATAAAAGGCATACAAAATCTTTCACATGCTTTTACACTTAATAACTTTATGAGAATGATTAAGCAAAAGGGCGTAATGATTACACAAAAAGATTTTGAGTTGATCTTTGCAGACTGAAATGTGTTCACAGCTAAACACTTGGAACTTGACCGTGTGGACTACCACTTGCACCTATCGTAGGTTTTAGTTGATTAATTACCCCATTTTACTTCTCACGCAACAACACAACCTAGTGGGATTTTCGAGTTTGCACCTTGATCAACATCATGCTTATCGCACACATTGTACCTCAACTACCTCTATAAATAGAGCTAAGAATAATAGTAGAATTCATACTTTGTAATTAGGCTTATTGATAGAGGCAATGGATACTCCCATTAGGTTGACTAGCAATAGGTCTCAGGTAGCTTTCTTAGGAGAATTTTCTAGTCGGCGTTTGAAGCGTAGGACAAAGAGTAAGCATTCCTTAGCCATAGTTGCAATTAAGTGGGTGTTGGGAAAAGATTATATAGAATATGAGGACAAATATCAAGTGAATACTGATATTTTTTTACACTTTCTCACCTCTCTGCTAGATATTCAAGTACCAAAACCGATGATAATGAGGTTTACCAGGGAAAATTTTCCCAAGTGCTATCTCAGAGGCCTTAAGGGAATTGTAACGGCTGCAGTGTATGGCCTTGGTATTCCAACTGCAAGTCATCTTCGTCGTCATATTGAAGAAGACGTGGTGGTGCCTTGGGTTCCATTCCCGAGTGGATTTTGCGCTATGACCATTGGGGAACACCATCAAAGAGTGTCTCACGCCTACCACTTCCTACTGAGGTGCTACAATGTAGAGCTTTTCTATGATGTAGAGTGGTATACTGATTTCAGAGACCTCGTATATCCTCCTCCGCCTGTTGTTACTGTCGAAGCTCCTGTTGTTCCTGCTGCTCCTGATGTTCTAGATGTTCCTACTGCTTAGATTCCACATGAATGAAAACTTCTCTTTTTCTCTTTTCTCCATATATATCTCAAAAAAATTCTTAATATATATATTCTCAAAAAGCTTGACCTAAGAGCCATTTTGAATTGTAATATCCCCAAGTAAATATTAGCACATAATGAATATATCACTCTCTTGTCAAGTTCCTATCTCTTTTTCTTTTGGTTGCTTTCATGATTAAAGGGTTCCACAAGATAAAGACTTAGCCGAACAAAACACACAAAATAATTACATATTTGCATATTTACATTGCTAAGTGGTTAATAAAGTTAATTAAAAAGTTTAAGGTGAATTCCATTGACAGGAATTCCTAGTGCTTCTTTTTCCATGTTTTCCAATTCAAATGCATTGTGTTGTTTGCATTGAATGATGCGATAAGGACCCTCCCATAGACAATGAAATTTGTTGTGTTGGCCGAGCTTTACAGCTCTCTCATTGTATTTCAGCATCAAATCTCCACACTTAAGACCTTGGTCGAAGGTTTTCTTATCAAATCATTTCTTAACCACTTGTTGTCGGTTGCATATAGCCATTAGTGAATTTTCCCTTTTCTCTTGTATATCTAATAATTTAGCTAACCAGACCTCCATAGCTCCATTTTTCTCTACTTCTAGATATTTAAGCAATTGTAGTGTTGGAGTTTCCATGGAGATAGACAATAGTGTCTCCTTCTCGTATACTAGCTCATAGGACGAAGTCTTTAATACTTGCTTGGGAGTTATGTGGTCTACCCAGAGCATTGCTTTGAGGTTCATATGCCACTCCCTCTGGTGTTCTGACCCTATTCTTTTGATAAGTCAGACTAAATTCTTATTAGTCGACTCGGCCAAACCATTTCCCTATGGGTAATAATTCAAGGATTTCTTTATGAAAATTCCTTGCCTAAGTGAAAATTGACATACCTTGGAGCCTAGGAAGGCTTTTGCATTGTCAAAGATGATGGTCTTGGGTGGGCTGAACCATTTTACCAGCTCTTCCAAAAAAATTACAATCTCCACCTCAGTCACATTCTTCAAGGGCATGGCCTTGACCCATCTCATGAAATAATTTGTGGCCGTAAGTATCCATTTATGCTCAACACTAGAGGTGGGATTAATCATCCCAATGAAATCAAGACCTCATTGAGCAAAGGTTTATTCAACCACTGTCGAATTCAAAGGCATAGCTGAATTTTTTCTCCTTCCTACGAAGAATTGGCATTCTTTACAAGATTTGACTAGAGAGTGAGAATCATTGAACAGTGTAGGCTAGAAATATCCTACACACATAATATTAATGGTGGTGGTGTTAGCAAAGAAATGTTTACCCTCAAGACTGCTATGAAATACACCCAAATTTTTTTGTGCTTGCTCTTGAGTTACACATCGTAGAACACCATTGAAATTTATTTTGAACAGAACCCCTTCAATAAGCACATACCCACTATTTTGTAATCTATAAAAACTTTTCTTTTGAGAAGGGAGACCTACCAAATATTTCCCAGTTTGCATAAGCCTCATTTTGTCTACCAACCAACAACCTTCAGACTGAGATTCATTTAGTAGAACTAGCTCGGACTGTTCCTCGTCGACTGCCACTTCATTATCTTGTGCCAAATATTCACATAACCCTCTTCCTTGCACGATCTTTGTGGGCCTGACCTCGATGTCATATTCAAGGATATTGGTTATCTAGTTGGCCCTCTTTTCGGTGATTTATCCTTCCATAATTTACTTGCACACACTAGAATGTGCTACGTATATGACCACCTTACTGCAAGATATGAGGTGTCAAAACTTTTTAAGCCCTTTGACAATGGTGATCGGATACATCTCGACGAAGTTGTACTTCATCTCATAGTCTTTTAAAGTCTAGGAGTGGAAGGCTATCGAATGTTCTCCCTTTCCTTCATCATCTTTTTGAGTTAAAACAATAGCGATGATGGACTTGCTGCTAAACACATACATTATAAAGTCCTTTGATAAGTCTAGGTTCGTCATCACAAGAGCTAAAGAAATAGCCTCTTTGACCTTGTCAAAGGCTTCTCTTGCCTCTTTTGTCCACTTAAATAACTGATCCTTCTTGAGCATCAATCTGATAGGTCTAATTAGACCTGCAAAATCTGAAATGAATTTGCCTACAAAATTTACCTTCCTCAGGAAGGACTGAACTCCGTTTTTGTTTACTGGTAGGGGAAGCTCTTTGATTGCCTTCACCCAATCTGGGTTAATAGAAACTCCATCTTTGGACACTACATGTCCCAATAATTTTCCTTGAGGCACTCTGAAAACACATTTTTTTGGGTTCAGGGATATCCCAAACTCCTGGCATTTTTTGAAAACCATTTCAAGATGACCAAAATGATCATCTTTTGATTTAGAGAATACAGTAAGATCATCTAAGTATATCAATATGATCTTATTGATCAACTCTCTAAAGGAAATGTCCATTGCTCACTGAAATGTGGCTCCCACATTTGAGAGGCCGAAGGAAATTTTTGCATAGGAAAACATTCCCCACTTAGTAGTGAACGTCATTTTGTGTCGGTCCTCCTCTTTGACCCAGATTTGGTTGTAACCAAAGAAGTCATCCAACAAAGAAAACATTTCTGAGCCAACCACTATTTGCAAGATAGATTCCATGGAAAGAAATGGGTAGTGGTCCTTCAAGGATGCCTTATTCAGATCTCGTAATTCAACACAAAGGCGAATGTCCCTAGTTTTCTTTCAGACCGGAACTAGGTTGGACACCCATGTACTATGCTTGATTGAGAAGACAATCCAGGAGTGGATTAGCTTCCTCAACTCTTGTTCCATTAGTGCTTCAATCTTTGGGTTTACTTGCCTTTTCTTCTGGCAGACAGGTTTTTCCCCTTCCATCAGTTCTATGGTATGTTGGATGACTTCATAATCATATCCCTTGAGGTCATCATATGACCAGGCCACTACTCCTTTATATTTTTCATGAAAATGCATGAGCTTGTCTTTATCATGTTGCGAAACATTTTTCCTGACCTTAAGCTTCCTTCCATCTTTGACTTGAAGATCTGCATAGTTTCCCTTTTCAGCTACAAACTTCCTCTTGTTGTTTCTTGCATCATCACAATTGAATAGATTTTTTATTGTGAAAAGTCCTTTCAAAAGCTTGTTGGACCTTAGCTGAATAATTTTCCCTTCATAAGCTTCTACAATTCTCAGTTGGAGCTGATCAACAAACTCTCATGAGTGCTTAATGAATGAAGCAATTTGTTCGTCACTTTCAAACACTTGCCAACATTGGTCATTGTTTGGGATTGTAGGTCAGAAAATCACTCACACATTCTCTGTGTTCTCAATTACGTTGGAAACAAGGTCAAGTTGAGATCCCATTGTCTTGATGCAATCTGAATCTACATTATGCTCTCTAGGCACTATTTGGATATTGAAAGCTTAAAAAATTTCAATTAGGTCTTAGAACCTATGTCTGTAAGATCACATGTGGAAATTATTCATTGTGGAGACACCTCAGACTTGATTGAATATTATCTCAAAGTCTCTGAACACCATTATTTGTTTAACGCTCATCCACTCCACAAGACTTAGACCTTGCATGAGGCCTTCATATTCAATTTCATTGTTTGAATAGGAAAATTGAAAGCGAAAAGATCTAAGTGTCTTTTCATTAGATGGCAATGTCAAACATATCTCGGCTCTTGCACCAACCTTACATATTGCTCCATCAAAATGTAGCGTCCACAACTCTAAGGCTTGACCACCCTCGGGTTCCTTCATCACCTTCAGAATCACTTGATCCTCATCATAGATCACATAAGTTCCCAATCTAGTGGTATGATAATTTTCGAAAGGATTAGTGTCTATAAATTCACTCAAGAGGTCCTCTTCTTCATCAGTTTGGTCTCCGGTCACCTTCTCATCCTCAAGTAACTCAATAAAATACATCTTGTCTTTGGTGATAGAGGTATGAGTAGCCTTAAAATTTATCATGGCTTCATCTACTACATGTTCTCAATGAAAACGTTCGGACACTATCTTCATCTTAGCTCCATGCTTGGTCCTAAGAATTAAGTGTGACCAATCTAAAGAAAGATACCCACCTATCTTAGCATTGAACTCCCAGGATAAGAAAAGACTGAACATGGGAGGAATTTCAATAATCATGGTATCTTGTGGGACTATGATACTGGGGTAGGAGAACAGAGTTAGTGGGAGGTTCTTTATGACACCTATAGTTTCAACCTTATTCCCATCAAGCTACATAACCCCTCTATTTAAAGGTTCATAGCTAAGTCCTAAGGCTTCAACTATTTTCTTGGGCATGACTATGGTGCTAGCACCAGAGTGAATCATAGAATTATGCAACATTTTTTTACCCACAATGAGAGTTAAGAAAGAGGGTTTTGGATTAAGCTTACCTCTACTTTTGGTAGAGGATTCCTTTGCATTGTTTATGAGGACTTCGACCTACGATGATGAATCAACGGCCTTTTCCTTGGATGGTTGCTCTATTGGTTGTACGCTTGCATCTTCCAATAGGGCCTTCTGCAATAACAACTTCTACTCTGGGATAGCTAAGATATCCCAAAGGGATACATTAGTAGATGTTTTCTTCAACTATTCAACCAAATTGAATGAAAATGGATTCAAAGACTTATGCTCATTAGAATTTTTTATAACAATCTCCTTGCGTGGCTGAGATTGTTGTACAACTACAGAGGAACTAGGAGCTTGTTCGGGAACACTTCTAGGCTATTGAACGACCGGTTCACCCAAGTATCTCCTCTTTGAGCAAGTGTTATAATCTGATTGTACTTGTGGGGCCTTTGATGTGGAAACGTCATTTGCAAACACTACCTCTTCTTCTTCCATCCATGAGAAGAGCGCATGGTCGAGAGATATATCTATTTCTTTCTCCAAGGACATTCCTTGCATTTGAGTGGTGGGTACCTCATTTTCCATTTATGGAGAGGCATATGTATAACCTCTCAAATTTGGTGTGACACCTTGAATGCTTTTTTCTGCCACTCTTTGTTGTAAATTTCCACACGAACAATTTCAGGGCATATATGCTTCATTGTAGGGGAAACACCAATGATTGATATCATCAACGAAATTATTTTTCCCTGCTACAAGCTCTCTATTCGAACTTGGGTGAACATTTTGTAGTGGAGTAGGCACCAACACTATCTGATTATTTGTTTGAGTCTATGGATTCATGCATGTACCTCTTTGGAACTGAATTTGTTGGTAGAAGGTCTTTTTCCTTGGTAACTTTGGAAACTTGGCTTCTTAGGCGTAGACTGTTGCCACTTGATACTAGTTATTTCATTTGAAAAGGACAACAACAACTTGATTTTTCTCATCTCAGATGCTGAAGGGTTGGATGTAGAAGCAACATTTTGTGGTGTGCTTGGATATGTGTACATAGATTGGGAAGGAGCAGATGCACTGGTAGAAGCTATCTCCTGGGCGGGAGCTAAAAATTTTGTGAATATAGGCATACTGGATCAAGGTGGTAACTTTCTAGTTTCAATCAAATTATTCTCTTCTTTAACAACAATGTTATATGTATCCGACAAGGTGTTCCAGCCAAGGGACTAAATCATCACCAAAATGTTGGCATTGAGATATTTTAGATAGAACATGAACACCAAATCGGCAGGCGGGCGAATAGTGGTTTGTATCCTTTGCCAAGTTGTGTGAAACCTGGCATTGAAGTTGGTCATGGCCTCTTGAGGGGCCTACTTTATGGTCACTAGCTACTAGAATAGTGAAGATCGATCTCCATTGTTTGAAAACCGCTTGCAGAAAAGATCTCCATGCTGATCCCAGGTGCTGATAGTATTAGCTTCCAGGGTGTGGTACCAATCTAGTGCGTTGCCTTTAAAAGAGGCTACAAGCAACCTTAATGCTACATTTTGATCAGTGACATAATGCACTAAACACACATCTGCCACATCCTACAGATGGTCGGATGGTGTTTTTGAGTCTTCCCCAGTGAATTTGGTAAAGATTTTAAAGTAGAGGTTGGGATAGGAACCCACACAACTGGTGCTACTGGTGCTATGAGAGGACTTTTGGTGTCCCATTCTTAAAAAAATTGGTTAGCCATTGGTAACGAGACTGGTGGAGGGGTCAAGACATTCACTGGATGGGTTCTTGCTTGTACTATTACCAACAATGGCACTAGTAGACCAGGGTTATTCGCTGTTTTGGATCTAGTAACAGGTCTATGGCTCATACACTCACTCTAAATTTAAATACATTCAAATAGGTCCCACCAGGCGTGCTAGAAAAAGAACTATTGATGCCTAAAATTACTAGGCACACAACCTTATGGGAAACTCAGTTAATGAGGGACCAATTGCGCTAAACTGAGTAACCTTTGGGTTTTAAAGAAGATAGATCTTCCATGTATTTGTGGGGTTGGAAAGGGAAAATGAAGCAAATATACAAAAATAAAATCTAATGCTAAGTCGATGTGCCAATATTTTAAGTAAATAGGCAGAGGAAATATTCCTTTTAGGTGAGATTTGAGGGCCCATTCTGCAATCGCATGCATAAAAATAACATAAATCATAGATGAAAATCCAAAGAAGTTAATCAAATAACATAATATAACTTCCATATGCATTCACTGAACATGAAGAGTACAAGACATGATCTGAACAACAAACTTATATTGAAATTATAGAAGTTTTGCAGATAAACTACTGAGTACAAAAAACCAGGACAGTATAATGTTTTATCAATTAACTAAGAAACAAAGAGGTTGAACAAATTGACATAGTCTGTAAGTCTTAATACAATAATTAGAAAATAATACAAAGGCTGAGAGTCTTTTAGTGCTTTTTCTGTGTATTTTCGAACCCTTTTTCAGAGAGACCAAGCAATATATATAGACCTTTTCCATCGTCTAAAAGCCAGATAACATAAAAGATGCCCTAGGCACAAGTCATGCCGCTCCTTACAATGATTCCCATAAAACAGACGAAGTAGAAAAGTCCAAAAATGTGGCATTCTATTTCCTCGAACAAACTGCAACCTCCTTCAAATGATAACTATGGTCCCATAGTGTAACCAACGAAATTCCCATTAAGAGATGTGTCTAACCGCCTGAAGAATCGATTAGGACACGTGGCGGTGCTTCTCATTCTTCTTTCCTTCCTTTGAGACTAAAGTCCCCGCGGAGATGACACATGGTGTAGTCCTTGCTTCAAGCTTTGACTGTGGGGTCTGCCAAAAAGGTTCCCGCGAAGGATCCAATGTGGCAACTAGGTGGAGCTTGGAGACGAAGCAAGGAAAAAGAAGTTTGAAATGCACTTGTTTCTGACACATGGCGCAAGTGGAAGAAGCCACCTCCAAAAGAGAGCCCAAAAATATGTAAATAAACAAAGCGCGGGATGAGGTCAATGCAAAACCAATAAAATCCACCTGGAGAGATCTTGAATTATTAAATCCATAGTTCCTTCTCTAATTTTCTTCTAAAAATAAATCTAAGCATCCAAGTGTTCAAGAGAAATTTATCAAGCATTTGGAGCCATCATCAATATTCAAGCATGTTCTTGCATCATGTGTGTTGTTGTGCTAACATTTGTGATGTAGGGTTTTGATTCAAGCAAGCAATTCAAGTCCATATCTATCAAGCCTTTCATTGATTCAAGATCCATATCCATTGCAACCATTCGACACAAGTTTGCAGACTTTATAACAAGGGTTTGGTGAGTTGTAGCATTGCATGTTGTTCATTCATAATTTCCTTCATTATTCTATTTCATTTCAAGGTTTAATTACCGGCAAGGGGTTTGACCAAGGAAAACCCCCATTTACTAACAATCAACAAGCTTTTCCTCTCTTGTGTGCTTGTGATTGCAGATTTAGGTTGAAGATTTGAAGATCATTTTAAGTGCAAGGTTACAAAGTTGTATTGCAAAGTTATCATCTACACAAAAACTCACCTACAAGCTAAATCTGAAAGATTCAGACCCTGAGATTAGAGAAGAAGGAAAAGAAAACATCAAGCCTTAGGAGCACATTCAGAGATTTCAGAATTTCCAATAGGACTAAGACAACAGTAAGGGCATCTTAGTCCTCTTGAGGGTATTTTCTAGAAATTTTTCTAGATCCAGTTTCAACATCTGAAGATTCCACATCTTCCCCGAAAAACAACAACATGACTAAGACAACAGTAAGGGCATCTTAGTCCTCCACAACATATTTTGATAGCTTCTTTGCATTTCTAGAATCCTCATTGCATTTCCAAATTTTCTAGGTACACATATCCTAACTTTTTGTTGCATAATTTCATTAGTTGCATCCTTTATTTAGCTTGCATTACTAGATTTTGTGAGTTGAATGCTTGCTTGTCTTTTCCAAACATTTTCTTGGTGGTGAACCCCTCAAAGTTGAAAGAACCCCCTCCTAGGTCTTCCTTGTTGAGAATTGACTAACCTTGTGAGGTTGATAGTCAATCCAATTAGGACTCCTAGGACATTATCGAATGATAATAGGATAAAAATGATATCATATGCCACCTTTTTCGCATTAATCATTTTGGTGAACCCGACTATTTTTAGCATTCATTTTCTGATTTAGAGTTCATTAAAGTCCTAGATCTAGATTGCATTCATTCTTACAATGCATCTAGGGTTTCTCATATTTAGTGAAAATTGCATTTAGGGTTTCTCATATTTGTATTAGTGAAAGTGCACATAAGTTGCATGTTTTCTTTATTGCATCATTTCATTTCATTCAAAAACTAAAAAGTGAATTGTTCATAACCTTAATTTTATTTAGAAACATTCTTATTGCATTCAAAATTGAAAAAAATTGTATTAAATTTGCATTCAATTGCTTGTTACTAGTTACTTTTTCTTGCATTAATTTGCACATATTCCTATTTCTAAACATCAACATCCTGAATAGGCAACCTGTGAACATTGTAGAAAATCCAAAATTTGTTGTTTTTCTAAGAAAAACCTCTACTAGGACTAAAATGCCCTTCCTGGCATCTTAGTCCCTCTTAGGGTTTCTGGCTCAGAATCCTCTCTTTGTTGTTTGTTTCAATCCTTGGAACTTTAGAATTTCACCAGTAGGACTAAAACACCCTTACTGGTGTCTTAGTCCCTATTGACTTTGACTTTCCAGTTTTTAGGATTTGAAATTGCTTTTCTGTGCTTCTATTTACTGCTTGCATTTTTCTGTTTTAGTTTGCATAATTGTTGTTATCTCAATTTATTTCATTTCAAGTGTATTTATTTAATCTTGCATCATGCATATGTGCTTTAGAAATATTTGGATGTCCTTGAAATCTTTGGTAGATGTGTCAAATTGTGCTTTTGGTAATGACCCTAACGAAATTGAACTTGCTCATGCTCACACAACTCCTAATGCATGTCCTCCTCGTGATGTTGACATCATAGGAGAAGATGATGACAACATGAACAAGTTCATAAATTATTTCCTTAACAACCTTGAAGCTAATGCATCCTTTTATCCGTCTATGAAACAACCAAATCCTCCTACAATACCACCTATTAAGATGTTTGGTTACTTACATCCTGAAACATGATCTGAACCTAAGTCCCCTACAAAAGGTGAACCTAGTTCCTCCACACAAGTACATGCTTAACATTTTATGATAAAAAAGTAACAAACACTCCAATCAATCTAGAAGAAACATATGGCAAAGGATTCACAATCTTAAGTAAACAAGGATATGATACAACAAGTGAACATAACATTCACCAAGTCGTAGAACAACTATGAACTAATGAAAACACAACAGGGTTAGGATATCAAGATCCCCCTCGCTACATCCGACCTCCTCGAGAATACCTAAGGCTTCGTAGTGATGGTACGATGATATTTGATTCTCCCCCTGATATGAATGTCCTTCTTGCTAAAGAACAACCAATGATTCATAACAATTACAAGGATGATAGGACCACCCTAGGTCCTCTTCCTCAACCTTCAACTCGAGAAGTTGGTGAATCTAGCAAGTGCAAAAGGCCTTACAAGTTACAAAAACTAAAGTTTCCTTGTCCACCACCTAAAAGTGAAAGGACATTACAATTGCTTTTGAACAAAGAACTAATAACATTACCACCTATGAATAGATTAGTACTATATCCTAAAGATTCAAAAGTAGCACATTGCGCATATCATCGAACTCTTGAACACAGTATCAATGAGTGTCATGCATTCCAATTAGTATTGAAATTTTTTCACTTTGATGGCAATGATTGCCATCGTGTGATTTCATATCTTAATATTATTTCTCCTCTTGTCATGTAATAGTTGTAGAATATTCTATTCTCATTATTACATGATATATTTCATCACCTACCTTGGATCATTCTTGTCTTGCACATAGTGGAGGCAAGAAATTGTTAGCCTTGTCCTAGTAAGGCATTTGTTGTTGTCCCTTAGGTTCGTCATCTACCTTCCACTTATACAGACTGAGACTATGATATGGATGACCTACTTTAGGTTGACTCACCCATGCCTTACTAGTATTTTGCATTCTTTCCTTTTCCTTTGTGTGATTGCATGTGTGTAATGTGATCCCCCGTGATGTTGTGTTTGATGTTTCTCTCTCTATGTGCATTCCTCTATTTGTACCTTCATTCTTCTATATGTCGTAAGCTTTTTCCTTTTCGTTGATCTTTATTTTTATTTTTAATTTTTGTCTTATGTTTTCCTTTTGGGGATGATGCAAGGCATTGAGACACCCTACATGTCTCTTCCATGATGACCCAAAATATTTTTCATTACCTTCACTTTCTTTTCATTTTTTTCTTGTGTTTTCCTTTTAGGGATGATGCAAGGCGTCGAGACACCCTATGTCTCTTCCATGTTGACCCAAAATATTTTTGATTATATTTTCTTTTCATTTTCATTTTTGTCTTGTGTTTTCCTTTTGGGGATGATGCAAGGCGATGAGACACCCTATGTCTCTTCCATGTTGACTCAAAAGGTTTTTCTTTGTTTTTGCTCTCTTTGTGTCATTCTTCCAGTTCTATGTGTATTTAGGGAATGATGACAGTTTCAAGCTCTCTAATATCATTGTAGCAAAGACAGATACTAACCCCAAATCCATAGATCCCTTATGTGTTTCTAGAGGGAAACCCTCTTTTCCTTTTTTATATTTTGGCTACTTTAAGGTAACTACTCTCGGCATGGTGTTAGCAATTTCTTTAAAGTGGGGGCATATTTTGACATCATTTTGGCATGATTTCATTTGCATTTTTTTTTCATGTTCCTTGATGTGATTTCCTTATTTCATGTGATGTTTTTTTCTCTTTGTGGTGACAATTGGAGTAATGTCCTTCAAGATCTTGATCTATCTTAGCATATTACATTCCTCTTAGTGGTGATGCTATGCAATGCATTCCCTATGTTGTGAATATTTTATCCTTTGATTGGTCCTCTCTTGGAGACATTAGGAACAATGTCCCCTGAGATTAAGACCTCACATGAACTAAGAAAAATCCCTTCAAACATCCCTCTTTCTTGTTGCATTTTCTTTTTTGTACCTTATTAAATTCATGGAGGTATGGATTTGATATTGTTCCTTGGGGCTCACCTAGTGAACACCTAGCTTCACTAGCCCTTGTGAGCATACATTTTGTACCTTATTAAATTAATGGAGGTATGGATTTAATATGGTCCCCTAGGGCTCACGTAGTGAACACCTAGCTTCACTAGCCCTTGTGAGCATGCATTTTCTTTTTATCCTTATCATAGGAATGGGGATATGAATTTGATATGGACTTCCTAGGGATCACCTAATGGACACCTAGCTTCACTAGCCCTTGTGAGCTTGCATTTTGTTTGCATAGTGGTCAACACATTCCACTTGTAAACCTTTTGGATAAACAACCTAGACCCAGTCCACCATGTTGGACGACCAGTTGAAGCTTGATTTGTTGCATTTTCCCTTTTCCTTTTTCTTTTTCTTTGTCCATCTTTGATGGTGTATGTTTGTGATCTGATTATGGCTTCATTTATCATCTGAATGCATGTTCCTTTGTGCCTATGTTAGTTTTCCATAGGATCTTGATCCTAGGGGCTTACCACCCTCTTGGTTATTGTCATCCTATCTTACTATCATTTGTATATTTTAACCCCTATTGATTGCGTGGTTGGCTACTTTAGTGTGAGTTTGAAGCAAATTCATCCTCTCACTAAAGTGGGGGCTAAATGTAGTGTAGGAAAATGCATACCCTTGCATTTTCACACTTGTTTGGGTCTGCCTTGCTTTATTTATTCCTATTTATGTCTTAATTGGTCCTATTTTTTATCCACAATCCCTATGAATTATATCTTTTTCTGGCTAATCCCAACATTCTCTAATGGATAAATGATAATTTAATGATTTTATCTGAGTGTCCCTGATTTTTGGGTCTGTACTAAAATGCCACCTAGGGTGTCTTTGTCCCCCAAAGGTCTTGGGACCTTGATTTTGAGGCATCTTAAATGGGCCCGTTTTTGGTGTCTATGCCCCAAGTTTCATGCCTTGGGACTAAGATGCCACCTAGGGAATCTTAGTCCCCCTTGAGGTATTTTTTGGATTTAATTTCAAATTATGGCAATATTTAGCCTCCTTTAATTAATGAATTCACATGTCAGCTTGGTGTGATGTAATCTCGGGATATTAAGTATAGATAAGTATAAATACATGGTTCCTTCTCTCATTTTCTACTAACAAGCAATCTAAGCATCCAATCATTCACGTATTCAAGCATTCAAGAAAATTTTATCAAGAATTTGGAGTCATCATCAAGATTGAAGCATATTCTTGCATCATGTGTATTGTTGTGCTAACATTTTTGATGTAGGGTTTTGATTCAAGCAAGCAATTGAAGTCCATATCTATCAATCCTTTCTTTAATTCAAGATCCATATCTATTGCAGCCATTCCACACAAGTTTGTAGACTTTATAACAAGGGTTTGGTGAATTGTAGCATTGCATGTTGCCCATTCATCATTCCCTTCATTATTCTATTTCATTTCAAGGTTTAATTACCAACAAGGGGTTTGATCGAGGGAAACCCCCATTTACTAACAATCAACAAGTTTTTCCTCTCTTGTATGCTTGTGATTACACATTTAGGTCAAAGACTTGAAGATCATTTGAAGTGCAAAGTTGCCATCTCCATGGAAAATCACCTACAAGCTAAATCTGGAAGATTCGGACCTGAAGATCAAAGAAGAAGGAAGAGTAGACATCATGCCATAGGACCACACTCGAAGATTTCAAAATTTCCAAACAGGACTAAGACAATAGTAAGGGCATCTTAGTCCTCCTTAGGGTATTTTTCATAAATTCTTCCAGATTCAGTTCTGACATTCGGAGATTCTACATCCTCCCCAAAAAATAGCAGCGGGACTAAGACAATAGTATGGGAATTTTAGTCCTCCACAACATATTTTGACAACTTGTTTGCATTTCCAAAATCCTCATTGCATTTCCAAATTTCCTTTGTAAACATATCCTAACTCCCTGTTGCATAATTTCATCATTTGCATCCTTCATTTAGCTTATATTACTAGATTTTTTGAGTTGAATGCTTGTTTGTATTTTCTAAGCATTTGCTTGGTGGTGAACGCCTCAAAGTTGAAAGAATCCCCTCCTAGGTCTTCCTTGTTGAGAATTGACTCACCTTGTGAGGTTGATAGTCAGTCCAATTAAGACTCCTAGGACATTATTGAATGATAATAGGAGAGAAGTGATATCATATACCACCTTTTCCCCATTAATCACTTCTACTTGTGAATAACCCTTACAAACAAATCTTTCTTTGTTCCTAACTACTTCTCCATTTTCATCCAGCTTGTTCCTAAATACCCATTTAGTTCCAATTATGTTCTTGTTTGCTGGTCTAGGGACCAATTCCCAAGTCTGATTTTTCTCTATTTGCATAAGTTCTTCTTCCATTGCATTCATCCAATGTTCATCCTTGCATGCTTCACTCACTAATATAGGTTCAACTTTAGAAAGTAAACATAAATTTACCTCAACTTTAGTAGCTTTTCTTCTTGTTAATACACCTTTCCTCTTGTCTCCAATAATATGATCTTCAGAATGATTGTTTTTCGCATACTTAGGGGTTTTAGGGGTCTTCTCTGGAGCTTCTTCCTCTTCATTTTGTAGTTCTTGTTCATCAATTATTCCTTCTACTTTTCTACAATCAGGTTCATCTAACATATAATCATCTATTGTAATATAATTCTACAAGTTTTCATCAACTTTAGCATTTGCACTTTCAACTATCTTTATCAACCTTTATTGTAACATATGTAAGCTTTGCTCTTAATAGAATATCTAAGGAAGATACCTTCATCTGACCTTGCATCAAAATTTCTTAAGTTTTCTTCATCTCTTTTGATGTAACATTTTCTTCCAAACACTCTACAGTACTTCTTAGTAGGAATCTTTCCATACCAAAGCTCATCAAGAATCTTTGTGCTATTAGCTTTTTTCTTGAAATCTGTTAAATATGTAAACAATAGTAAGAATATCTTCTCTCTAGTAGACATGGTAGATTTTCCTCTTTCATTATAGTCCTTGCAACTTCTTGAATAGTTCTATTTTTCCTTTCAACAACTTCCTTCTATTGAGGAGTTATAGGGGAAGAAAAATGCCTCTTTATTCTATGAACTTCACAAAATATGTCAAACTCATTGGGGGTTAATTCACCACCTTTGTTAGACCTTAAATATTTTATTTTCAAATTCATTTCATTCTCAACCATAGCTTTAAATGCCTTGAATTTATCTAATTCATAAGATCTCTTTCTAAGAAAAGTAACCCATGTCATTCTAGAATAATGATCAATAAAAAGTATAAAGTACCTATCACCTTGTAGAATTATCACCCTTGTAGGACCACAAAGATCTGTATGCACTAATTCCAATAGTCCAGTAGTAGATTGTTCCTTTCCCTTAAAGCTACTCCCTTGTTTTTTTTCCAAATTGACAACTCTCACAAACAACATTGATAGGTTTTATGATCTTAGGTAATCTCTCACATCATGAAAAAAACTAATTCTTTCCAAATTATCAAAATTCATGTGACACATCCTCCAATGCCATAACCAACTATCATTAATTTGTGACATAAAACAATGACCATTAACACCCTTAAGTTGATAGATCTTTCCATATGTTCTCTTACCTGCATCAATCACAGTTCTGGACCCTTTCTGGATCTCACAAGCTTCATCCTTAAACACAAGATTGTATCTTTTTCTACCCATTTTTCCAACACTCAATAGATTATGCTTTAAGCCCTTAACATAGTAAACATTGTCAGTATTATGCTCTCTATCAAAATTGATTGAACCTATTCCACAAATCTTAGCTCCTAAATCATCTCCAAATTTAACTAATAACCCATCATATTTTTCAAGTTTAAAAAACTTACTTTTATCTCTGATCATATGATTAGAACAACCACTATCAACAAATTAGTAATTCTTATCTTCTCTGACATGAAAATTAGACACCAAAGTACCTTCAATCTAATCCTTCTTTTCTAGAATACTTTCCTTCACACAACTTTCAAGGTTAGAAAAACCAGATTCTTCTTTTATAGAAAAAAAAGACATTCATTATCATCAAAATCTCCATAATCAGATTCATCATATTAAATTATACTAGCATCTTCTTTCACATAGTAAGCTTTCTTAATCATCTTTCCTTTATTTTCCTTCTTATTGTTTAAAGATATCTTTGGACATCTAGAAGCATAATGACCTATACCACCGTAGCTAAAAAATTTAAAAGGTAATTTACCTTGATACTTGTTGGTTCCTTTTTTCATCTTCCTCACAAAGTTAGCTTCCAGATCATCAAGATCTTCTTCACCTGAATCTTCAACCTTCTTTGATTTCTTAGCCTTGAAAGTAGTCTCTACTTTTGTACCTTTCTTCATTTTTCTCATTTCAAATGCAGTCAGAGTGTCAATCAATTGATCTCTGGAATATTTATCAAAATCAACTATTTCCTCAATAGAAGATACCTTTTCACTATAAAAATATAGAAGAGATCTGATAATTTTCTTCACCACTTTAGATTCTTTAACCATTGCACCAAGACCTCTCATATGACTCACCAATTCTTTAATTCTCTGAATGTATCCTTTAATTATTTCATCCTTAGACATATTCATCATTTCAAACCGTGTCTTCAAGTTTTGCAACTTTTTTTACTGGACCTTCGGATCTCCTTCATAAATACTTTCTAACTTATCCCAAAATTCTTTAGCAGTTTTCAAACTCATAACTTTAACTTGTTCAGTTTTTGAAAGATTATTCACAATAATAAATCTTGCTCTAGCATTGATCTCATGTGCCTTGATGTCTACACTTATACTTGGACCATTCAGAGGAGGAGTATATGCATTCTGATAAGCCCTCTCAATCTCATATCCCTGAGCAAACAAATATCCTTCCATCTTTGTCTTCCAAAAAGCATAATCTGAGCCATCTAATCTAGGATATTTCAAAGGAATCTTGTTCACCATTCTAGATCTACCTCAAGCAGTTAATCTCTTCTTCAAGGAATCTCGCTCTAATACCAATTATTGAAATGAACAAGACAATTGAGAGAGGGAGTGAATCAGTTGTAGAAAATTAAACCTTCAAAATCCCTCAACAGTAAATAGATCATCAAGCATACATTAAGTCCTTAGTTTGTTAGAGAAGCATGAAATGCAGATAAAAAAAAAATCACAACACCACACACATGAGAACGCTAGATTTACATGGAAAACCCAATGAGGAAAAAACCACAATGAGGATTAGCTCACAATATAAGTAATAGCAAAATTAGTACAAAGGGGCTCATTGCCAGAATAGGACACATTGTCCAAAAAGGCTCATAGCCAGGGCTCACTGCAACATAAAGAATACAAGAAGATAGAATAAGAATGTTACATAGAGAAACACTTCTAAATGCAAAAAGGAGTCCACCACAATTGCTCACACACTTTCACAGTCTCACATGAAAGGTATCAGATTCCTTTAGCTCACTTCCTTCAGAACCCTAACATGAAGTTCACACTTCTCTGCTCAATTTCACATCTCATTACACTTCAATCGTAACAATCTCACATTTATCTTTCTTCTTACTCTTTCATACACCCTCTTGCATCAATACCATACATATTTATATCAACCTCTACTTCAAAAACTTTCTCCAATGTCGACCACTAGCCATTATACATTCAAATTTGAAATAGGTCGGCACTCAAACATTCTCACAGTGGATAGGAACAAAAGATGACCTACATAAATCCTTAATTAGGACCAAAATAGATCCCAACACACTTCAAAATGCCTCTACAAGCCTCACATGTAGTATTAAACACAAGGTCGACCAACACCCATGCAAAACACCATAGACATTAAGTACACGCTTCCTTAGATCAAATAAAAAGTTCCAAAAAAAATGATTTACTTGAACTCAATGTAGAACAATCCATGAACTACTTAGGATTCATCAAACATTTCAACCAGGATTCACACCAACAACTACTTCAACTTAGGACAAGTGATAACCCTTGTTTGCATATTGATAAATGAAACTTACACTGTACCACACCAAATCAAGTAAAAACTTGAACATAGAAAGATAAAAGCATTATAAGCAACTTCCTAAATCTGCACAACTTGAGTCAAAATAGCGGAGAAATGCAAAGAAAATACATTTCTCCCAAACCACAAAAAACATTATTGAACAATTGGTTCACACATTGGTGAAAATATCTTGCATTGCACAATGATCCAGAAACCAAAATTATGAATATAGCAACCTTTTTCAACCTTGAATAACCTGTAAGATCCAAATAGGGTTAGCATCAACACATAAAGAATGTGGAGCACAAGACCAGAGCACACTATGAACATTTGCACAACACAGTTTACTTTGTTTATCAAATTTTCTCAAAAGCACTTAGAAACTAAGTACTATAACCATAATTTCAGCTCATTACTTCATTCCAACTCATCTTTAGAATCTACAACAAAAGAATAGCTCCATGTACTCACAACACTTCCTCAAGGTCTCAACTACACATGCACAACCTATTTTCCTCTTTTCACAATTTTCTCAATATTCTCAACATCTTCATCCCATAGTTGACATCAATGACAACACCATCATTATTGCAATAGATTATACAAGTAGGAGTTGAACGAGATGTTCAGTCATGATGGGTTAATGGTTATTTAGTTTCTAGTGGTAGCATTATGTATATCAGAGGTATTAAGTTATAGGGATTGTTGGGATGGTTGCTTAGATGATGAATTATTTTTCTATGGATGGTATTCATATAATTATGGATGTTATTTTTTATGTAGTTCATGTAGTAATATTTGATATGGTTATTTGATTAGTGTATTTTGAATGATGAATCATATATGATATTTTATGTTTGATCAATTGAATTGAGATGATATATAAATATAATGTATTTATTTTGAATATATCATACTGACACCTTTCCTTGAGTTTGCAGGAATTTTTATACCGATTGGAAGTAACAGGGAGTCACTTAGCCACCTTGTGTTGTTTGTGTGAAATGGGACATTGGCATAAGATCCTATGGGTTATTGATTTTTATATTGAGTTGTGTGGTTTTCATATTTGGTCTGCATCATGTATTTTCATGATTATATTTTATGTGAGTTTTGAATTTCAAATTTTGGGCATGACATTTGGTATCAAAGTGGGGTTCCAACAATGGGGACTTTGGGTTGTGTTAAATGATTATTCATTTTTCTTTTGAGATGGGTCATTATTGATTAAAGTGTTGTGTGTTTTTAAATCTTCTGGAATAGTTAGGAATAAGGTGATAAGATGTGAGTATATAAAATTTCCTCAAAGGAAGTCTTAACCTAAATTTATCTTGGTAAATCAAATCCACCTTGCTAAAATTATGCTTGGGATATGAGATGCAATATTATGAACAACTTGCCTTAATTGCTAAGATGAGAGGACTAGTATGATGGTCCTTGTTTAATTACAACCTTGGTCTTGAAGTATGTCATTTCAATAACCTTCCATGTTAATGAATAGTGTAGATTTCCATCAAGTTTAGGTTAGAGGAGTGAGATTGTTTAAAAGTACTTGCTCTATTATTATTATGCTATGAGAAAATTGTTTGACTAATAAAAATTAGTTTCTAGAATCTTTTATTTTAAGGTTGCGGGAGGTGATCATTCTTTTGGAACTTATTCTCAAATCATGTTAAATATGAAATATTTAATTTTAGAAGGTATTTTTCACCCATATCTTTATTTGATGAACCACTTTGGTATGTCTCCCTTTGTGATATTTCTCAATGAATCATAGTTATGGATAGATATATCCTTGATTATAAATAATATTAGTTAAGTGATTTTGAGAAAATTGAGAGGTTATAAATAAAGGAATTGAATTGCTTATATTGGGTTTTTACTCTAAGAAATAATCACATAATATTAATTACCCATGCACTCAAGCTAATATCATCTTGTTTTCAAAATAGGTTTATTTTTTTTATCCATATACATATATTCATCCTTTTTAATGAGAGAATTATGTCACATGAATGTTTCAAACATAGGGGATCACTTCATGAATTTCTTTGTGGTTAAGTGGTATTTATTTGAGATATGTAAATTAATGTCTAAAGTAAAGTTTAACAGCTAAGTAAAAGAGTCAAAACAAGATAGTAGGAATCTATAGTAGAGGGTTGTTAAGGAATAAAGAAAAATACAAAAAGTTCATCATTAAGGAAAATGAAACGATTATAGCAATAGTAAATAAGGAAAAACAAATTTCAAATATAGTTTAGTCAAATTAGTTCTAAGATTTAAATTAAGAAATTTGGTAAATTTATAGTTGTGCAACTCCACTAAGATTATTGGATTTCTTAAGTGGTTTTTAATAGTATTTTGAATCATTTTCGTATAGAATTTAATTACTATTTAGTAAATTTGTTGACTTTGAAAAGGTGAAGTCTTTTAGCTATGAGTTGAATTGTGCATGTTTCTTATGCTTGATTACTTGTTCATATTATTTTTGATTGAAACTTGAATATATTCGGTAACCTAAGATTTTTAATTAGCCAAGGGTGATTTCAATTATGGATTATATTCTTATTTACTTGTTGACTATAGCATGTGAAATAAAAAGTGGATAAAATGTTTCCAAATTTGAACCTTTGTGTCGCTAGATGAAGTGAGAAACATTATAACAATTAGGATAAACTTAGAGATATGAGCATAATCTTGAAAATAAAATAGTGTTAATAAAGATACAAAACTTAGATTAGGAAATGAATAGCTCCATTCATGTTTTTCCCTTACAAATAGTAATGATGATTCAAATAAGTGTAATATATAAAAAAAAGTAAACTAGAAATATATAGAAGTAATATGTGTATAAGTTTTGTAGAAAAAGTTTTCTTATAATTTATGTTTGTTATGCTTTGATAAGTACGGATAATATAAATTAAATATACCTAAAGAAGTACATAAATTTGTATGAAAAACCAATAAATTTTGCGTTTGTGACTTAAGTTGGAGATGTAGAGTATCCAACTTGGGAGGCTGTGGTGGAAAATTGTGATAATATAACTATGTATTAATTATATATGAGCATGTTGGACTATGTAAGGGAAGTTTTTATGGTGTCAATCACTCTAATTTGGAGTAGGGTTCGTTAGTGTTTTTGGGGTTGAGGATGGATTTGGTGTGCTAAAGATTGGATGAGTTTCTACTTGGGCTACAAATATTGGTTACTTAGAAGAACAGGTAATGGATATGATTCATGTGTGTGAGATACCCATCTTATTCTATTTTGGCATAAGGGTCAAAGTTCAATAATTATGGGTCATGAATAGCATTGAAAAAGAGTGGGAAGGATGAAAGTTGTTTTTGACTATTTTATCTGGCATTGCAATAAGAAGTAATAAAATACAAGGTTTGTGGAAGTATAAAATCATGATGTTACTATTATTGTAGTATTTGAGTGTCAATTTTGATTATGTTTGTAGTTCGATACCATTATTCCCCTCCACCCCTTGAGTGGCTTAGAGAAGTCACATAGTGGACGTAATGTGTAATTTTTATTTTTATTTTTTATTTTTTGTGTGAATGCGTATTATTGTTAATTTCTTGGATGATAATTCTTTATGTTTTATTTCAAATCGATGCCAGTAGTGTTGTATCTTTGAGCCATTTAATTTGTGTTAAATTGTTTATAAGGTCCTTTTTGCCTCAAGGACTTAATTGAATTTCAATTATTTTAATTTGAATTAAGATGTTTTCTTTGTTGTCACTTTGTTTATTGTTTACTTATCTTCTATGCTATTTTTGTTGTAATTCTAGAATTTTATTTACCTTGTTAAATTTTGAGGCTTTATTAATGATTTGGTACTATTGGCATATGTGTTGTAATATGAAAGTTGTAAACTGCCATATCTAGGGAGGATCCCTGGTAGGTTGTATGGGGGTGTAGATGCACTAGGGAATTTATAGTGTGAGGATGGGGCTATAAATGTTTGGAAGGTTCCATAGAAGAAGGCCTCAAGACTAGATCCTATCCAATATTATCATGATTCTATGGTTACTTAGTGATGGTTTAATGGAGTTACAACTACATTGTTTTTAGATCAGTCATAAGTTTTATGTTTATTCAGTGGCATTTGGAAATTTTCATTCTCATAAATCCCATCTCTTGAACCCTTTGGTATGTCAGTATTGTGTTAACAAGCATGTTGTTGAGGAATGTTAATATAATTGTGATACAAATAAAATATGAAGTAATATGGATCTAACGTCTATATATATAATTGTTTCAGTGAATATGGGTAAATAATATTTTGGAGATTACTCTAATTTTAGGTTACTATGTAAGAAAATTTATGTACCTGGAAAGCTTTCATAACTGGATTTGAACTTTTTCAAATGTGTATGGTGTGAGTGAAAATTTCTCCTAAATCTTTAATGACTTCCAAGAGGAAGTCCAACTCTAGTGGGGAGAATGTGAGACCCTGCCCTTTTGTGATCCTATTTATTTTATGTGTCTTTGATGGATCTTATATAAATTGGGCACCTTCATGTTTGGACACTATACATGAGTTTATGAGTGATGGTCATTTCTATACATCAATGATGTGCATATGCTCGACTATTATCGGATAAGGTTAATTGAGTAATTCCATCTATCTAATGGTTACCATGATTTATCTATGATAACTAGATGTGTTCTTTTGATTGATTATACAAGTATGAGTTGATCAATATGTTCAGTCATGATGGGTTAATGGCTCTTTAGTTTCTTGTGTTAGCAATATGTATATCATAGGTATTAAGTTATAGGGATTGTTGGGATGGTTGCTTAGATGATGCATTGTTTTTTCATGGATGGTATTCATATAGTTATGGATGTTATTTTTTATGTAGTTCATGTAATAATCTTTGATATGGTTATTTGATTAATGTATTTTGAATGATGATTTGTATATGATATTTTATGTTTGATCAATTGAATTGAGATGACATGTAAATATAATGTATTTATTTTGGATATATATCATACCGACACCTTTCCTTGAGTGAGTAAGAATTTTTATGTCGATGGAAGTAACAAGGAGTCACTTATCCACCTTGTGTCATTTGCATGAAATGGGATCTTGGCATAGGATCCTATGGGTTATTGATTTTTATGTTGAGTTGTGTGGTTTTCATATTTTGTGTGCATCACATATTTTCATGATTATGTTCTATGTGAGTTTTGAATTTCAAATTTTGGGCATGACATATCTACATAAAGAAAGGTCTATTATCTATCTAGCTTATTCTCATCATTGTTTTTTCAATGTCCTAGGAAGGGAATATGGGTGGGAATGGAATGCCAAGGATTATATGATATTAAAATTTTAATTTGATTTATTTCATTATTTATCAATGTAGAAGGAAAACAATTTTATTTGTAGGATAATAAATTAGTAAATAATTAATTTAAATGAAATAATTAAGGATTGATAATCAAAATTGTTGAAAATTGTTGAGATTAATTGGTGAGGATGATAGTACGATTCTTGATTGTCATTTATTAAGGTTCACAACTTTTAGAGGTGCAATTGGGTTAGGTTCAACCTCTAGATGGTTACGATGTATCAAATCCCTACTCATGGGAGTATATCTACAGGATGAATTTTTATTTAGTTGTGCGCTCCTTCAACTTATTGTAATCCACTATATAAAGGAAAACATGACAATATATATGTAGCTTAGTTGTTTCCATAAAAAAATATTAGAAATTAAATTCTTAAATAAAATAAATTAATAAGATATTAGACTTGAAATTTGATGAAGGAGAAGTGTTGTGACAAATGCTAGAAGTTGATTTGTTAATATATTAAAATTTTAACATCAAACTAGATGAAGATTTGATATAATCTAAAATGTTTTTTTTTTTTTTATCACTCATGTGATCCTTAACCTAACTTTTGTGTGTGTGTGTGAATTTAAATTGGAACTCATGGATATGAATTATTAAATTATGGATTGTTGGAATTTGCTTGTCTTGGGTATTTTGATATATGAGTTTGGTAAGGAACTAGTGGTGTTTATGAATGTATTTAGTGAATTTGTTGAATTGCAAGGGTCGTGTTCTCAATAAGACCCCTATGGATTGATTCAATGACAATAAACCAAGATCAATGACAAGAAGCAAATACTCAATGAGCCTATGTTGATGTGATGTTATGATAATTTTTTTAGAATGCTCTTATAAATGTTTGATAACTATTCATTTGGATAACCTTGGCATGCTCCTAGTTGATCTCAAAGTGAATGAATATCTTTAAATACAACATAATACCATAAAAATCAAAACAAAGATGTGCTAAGTTTTCTCACAATGAATATTGAAGTGGTCAACAATGTTTAGATTTGAATTTTATATTATTTAAAGGTTTAAGGTTCAAATCAATAAGTGTAGAAGTGACTTGGGTTAAGTCTACAAGTTAAGTCTACACTTGTAGGTCTAACCTACGGTGACAAGTGGTCGGTCTAGTAATCAAGGTCAAATCTTTGAGGATGAGTGATAAGGGGATTGAGATGTTGTGTCATAAGCAAAATTAACACAAGAATATGCTACCTATAAGCTAGTTATTGCATTTATAACACTAATTAAAGTGGACTCAAAGCACAAGGGAAAAGGACATAGGCATGCAAATTTTACCATTACTTTCACCCCACATTCATATGCATGGGAACTATTACATAGATGTATGCCTAAGTTAAATAAACAATTGACATGTAAATTAAATATTGTAGATCTATATGAAGTAACAAATCATTCATGAATATAACGTATGTTACTAGTATTAGGGAAAATAATATTTATAAATTATTTATCTTAAAACTAAAACCATCTAAACCCTAAAATTCATATCAATGTTTCTCGCAACAATAGCCTTATAAAATTGTAGAAAATACCAATATTTGCACATTAATATTATCCACCCCAAATATGATTCAAGGTTACTTGATTTAACCCTAAAAGAATAAATCCTAACTTCTAATTGAATCTAATACACCCAAAAATTTACATCATACTCATATAAAAATAATAAACCCACAATCTATTCTTTTCATTTTGTGTGTTTGCATGGAAAGGTCAAATCACATGAGGCTTGCAAACATAGATAAACAAAAATATGTATTTATTAATAGGCCTAAGCTAACCTTACAAAATGTTATCACAACTAAGACCTTATAAGGCAACAATGGTGATAATCACAAACCCTAAGTACAAGGAAGCTTTGATTATAAAGTACTTATTGTCACTTGAAATTGCATCCCTACTGAAGCTGGTCCAATATTTCAAAACAATGGGAATGATCTCTCAAGTGTTGGACCTTTCTAACTTGATGTCAACCCTCTAGAGAAGGTTAGTTCCTTTCTAATCCTAGATACAAGTGTTGATCCAACTTGACATAGATTGAAACTAAAACCTACCGATTCACATGAGAAAATAGGGATAGAACACAACAAAAAGGGAGAAGTGGTGATGCACCAAGACTTAGTTGGGTTCTTTCCTAACTTACGACACATGAAACTTATGAAAAATTATAAAACTCACACATTTCTTGACTTTACCAACTTCTGCAAGCATACATGAAGGTTAGGGGTTTGATAATCAACAAGTGCAAAAGAGGAAATCCATTGATAGTTCATGAAAATTGCTAGTAGACATCATACATCTCTTTAAAAGGAAAAAAAATATCTATACATGAAGGTAAGAACAATAAACCAACTTAGCAAGGGAAATAAAAGACCCACAAAATATGTTGAAAAAAGAGAGAATACACAACAAACAAGGATTGAGAAGAGGTGAAAAAATATTTTTTATTGGTTCTAAGGCATTGAGACAATATTCTTACAGCTTCAAAAAATAGAAAGTGATAATCTAAGATTTTTTTCTCCTTCCCATATTCTATTGGAAAAAATGAGAGAACTTTCAAAAAATGAGGCATGATGGAACCTAATACCCATGGAGGAAGGCATTAGGTTAGTAATAAATTTTGTGATATGTCATGGGTATGCTGCAAAGAGTATGCCCATACCCTAGCCATCATTCCTATTAATATTTTGCAAAAGCACATCCTTTCTAGGCTTGATTTGTAGGTGAAGAACATTCTCTTGTACCCAAAGCTATACTTTGATCATTATTTGTTGTGGTATTGAATGCATAGGTTGGAGAAATTACACATTATATATGCTAAAATTGTGACTTGGGTGAGTACTACTTTCCACCTTTGAATTTATGTCAATCTGCATAAAGAATGGTTTCTGGTGTCATTAGATCTAATATGGTGGCTAGAAAGCATTGAAAATGCAGTAATGGGGTTCTTTGGTTTTCTTATGGGTAGGTATGATTTTTTTCATTAAAATGACAAATTTTAAGACTTGGCATGTGGTGCAAGGGCACCCAGGGTCTGCATGCCCCAAAAAGGGGGTCAAATGTTGATGTTTTGTTTTGTTTTGTTTGAGTTAATAAAATGTAATGAGGTCTTCTAAGACCATTTCAAGTGTGTTTGGGTCGGTTTTGGGTCATTAGAGGTGTGTTAGGGTCTAGTTGCAAGAAATTGTCAAAGTTGCACAATTGTTGGAAAAATAACTTTTGTATCTTTTTGCATAAAAGTATTTAGAATAGTGTTTTGTTAGTTGTAATTTGAAAAGTAGTTGGAAAATTTTGGGAAATGGTTGAAAGTGATTTAATAAAATCCTTTTCTGGCTGGAGTAAAGGTTGGATGTTGAATTGTGGAGATTGAATCAATAAAAACTATGTTTTCTACATTTCTAAACACAATTTTGTTGCTACAGTCGATTGTATGGTTATGTACGGTTCTCTCATGGATTGAATTCAATTGGTATTGATAGAGAAGTGAATCTAATTTCCATTGCACTTGGTTTTTCTCTTTTTCATTAAGATTTGTTCAAGTTAGAAGCATTTCTTCTCGGATTGGTTGAAACCCTAGTTAGGGTAGTAGTGAATAGATAAAATGCAATAAATTCGATTCCACCTAATGAAAACTCTTGAAACTTGGTGGAATGGAAGAAATAGGTGTGTTCTTGGATTTCAAAAACTTTTAGATGTAGGGGAAGGTGTTTGGAATGTGCAAGATTGCTTCCCTAGCCTGATAGCTTCATGTATTAGGCCTAGGAACCCTCTAGGCTTAGGGTTTTGTTGAAAAGCTTTTGGGAAGTTGTTCTACCTATTTGAAATTGATGATTCAGACCCTAGATGATGTTTTTAGAGCCTTGGAATGCAATAATAGGCCCTGGAGTTCAATTACCCTACTGTTACCAAGCCTATTCAAGTAATTAGGCCTAATTTGAGCAAGGAAAATCAATTTTTGAAGGTTTTCGTACAAAGGACTATGCCCTAGTTTTGGGATATGTTTGTAAATGAGGAAAAGGGTATTTGAAAGCCTTTACATTTTGGATGTCATGCTTACTTTGAAAGTTATGATTGAAAAACTAGTTTTGAAAGGCTATTAGGAGATTGAACGCTCTTAAGGAAAAATCCACCATTAGATGTTTGAGAGATTGAAGGATTGGTAGACTGAGATTATTTTGGAGTTGTCCACCCCTGCTCTGCATCAAATTGGTATTAGAGTATAGGTTTGTTCTAAAGAGGAAATATTGAAGAGAAGAAGGAACAAAATGCCTTTAAAAGGGAATGTCATCATTGCCAGAGAAGTGAATGAGTTGAAGGAAAAGCATGCTAGAGAGATGAGAAAATTGAAGGAGAGGCTTGCCGCCCTAGAAAAAAGTTAGAGGAGAGAAGTGGTAACAAGAGACTTGAGTGACCAAGGCAAAGAGGAAAGTTCCCAACAAGGGTCTAAGGAAGAGATGGATCCTGATGACTTGAGGATGGAAAATCTCTTGAAGGTAGTCAAGGGAGATGGTAATAAGATCACTATGTATTTACCCATGTGTGGAGGAAATATGGATAGTGAAGAACTCCTAGATTGGATAGGAGCATTGGATAACTACTTTGACTATGAAGTTGTGCCAGAAGATCAAAGGGTGAAGTTGGCCAAGAAAAAGTTGAAGGGTCGCACTTTGCTTTGGTGGGATTATGTATAAAGTGAAAGGAGAAATAAGGGGAAGTCTAAAA
Source organism: Sequoia sempervirens (assembly GCA_007258455.2). Taxonomy (NCBI): domain Eukaryota; kingdom Viridiplantae; phylum Streptophyta; class Pinopsida; order Cupressales; family Cupressaceae; genus Sequoia; species Sequoia sempervirens. The sequence goes on along the minus strand of VDFB02271358.1, from coordinate 356,643,799 downwards.
TCACTTCTTGGGATAGGATGGTGCCTAAAATCAAGGGAAAATTCATTCCCCATGACTACACCATTCTGTTGTTCAAGAGGCTTCAAAATATGAGGCAAAAGGATATGGATGTGCAAACCTATACAAAGGAGTTCTACAAGTTGAGCATAAGGGAAGACCATGTAGAAGATGATAAGGAGAAAGTGGCAAGATACATCAATGGTTTGCGATACAATCTTCAAGATGAATTGAGCCTCACCACTCCAAGAACAGTGGAAGAGTGTAATCAATTTTCCATTAAGGATGAGGATAAATTGAAAAGAAGGAAAGAAATGAAAAGAAGGTGTAGAGGCAGAAACTCTAAAGGAAGAGGGACATTTTCTGGTAGGGGGAATTCCCAAAGATCACAAGGAGAATCAAGCAGCAATCAAGAGAAAAGTTCAGACTCAAGGGGTAGCTTTAGAGGAAGGAGACCCAACAATAGGGGAAGATTTGGAAGCCAAAGAGGAGGATCAAGTGGATTTACAGGAAGATGTTATAAGTGTAATAAATTTGTAGGCCATCAAGCATGGAAATGCATTGAAAATCAATCCACTACTTCATTTGGAGGAGAAAGAAGAAATCAGATTGTGCAAGGAGATGACAATGAGAGTTTCAATTCTCCATCACATAATATTGATCTAGAAGTTGTTGAGTCTCTCATGGTGTGAAGGACCCTAATAAAAGTGCTAATGGAGAAAGAACCTCCACAAATAAAGTCTCTTTTCAGAACCACATGTAAGTGTTTGGGTAAGTGTTGCAAAGTTGTGATTGATTCAGGTAGCACTGATAATTTGGTCTTTGTAGAGATGGTAGAAAAACTTAAGTTGAAAAGAATCCCTCATACCACTCCTTATATTGTTTCTTGGATTAACAAAGATCAACAAGTACTTGTAAATGAACAAAGTTGGGTTGATTTTCATATAGGGGATACAAGGATAGGGTTTTGTGTGATATAATACCAATGGATGTGTGTCATTTTCTTTTGGGGAGGCCTTGGCAGTATGATAGGAAGGACATTCATGATGGGAGGAAAAATACATATGCTATTGAGAAGGATGGGGTTTCCTACACCCTCACACCATTGAAGTATGAAAACCTAGATTTTCAAGTTACACCTAGTGTGATGGTCAATGAGAAGGAGTTCCTAAAGACCTTGGAAGAGGAGGATGTGGGATTTGTTGATATAGTAAGGCCTAAATCTTTCATGGAAGTAGAAAATAAAGAGGAGTTTCGTTTAGAGGTGAAAGAAAATTTGAAGAAGTATAATTAAATAGTGGTTGATGAGATTCCAAATACCTTCCCACCTATGAGGGACATAAGCTACCATATTGATTTCATCCTAGGGGCTAGTTTTCCCAACAAAGTTGCTTACAAGATGACTCCACAATAAAATGAATAAATTAAGAGGCAAGTGCAAGAACTACTTGACAAGGGGTTGATTAGGGAAAGTTTGAGTCCTTGTGCAGTTCCCACAGTCCTAACACCAAAGAAAGGTGGTGAGTGGAGGATGTGCACTGATTCCAGGGCCATAAAAAAAATCACAATAAGGTATAGATTCCCTATTCCAATAATTGAAGACCTAATGGATTGTTTGGGTGGTGCTTGCTATTTCTCCAAGATTGATCTCAAGAGTGGCTATCATCAAATCAGAATCAAACCTGGTGATGAGTGGAAAACAACCTTCAAGACAAATGAAGGGTTGTATGAATGGATGGTAATTCCTTTTGGTTTGTCAAATTCCCCTAGTACTTTCATGCACTTTATCAATGAGGTGCTTACTTTATCAATGAGGTGCTTAAACCTTTCATTGGTAAGTTTGTGGTAGTGTATCTTGATGATATTCTTGTTTTTAGCAAAACTAGAGAAGAGCATTTGCAGAATTTAGATTTGGTTTTGAGAAGGTTGCATGAGGAAAAGCTAATAATAAACTTGAAGAAGTGTGAGTTTTTGAAAACTAAATTGGTCTACCTTGGCTTTGTGGTCACCAATGGCAGTTCTAAGATGGATCCAAGCAAGGTAGAGGCTATTCTAAGTTGGCCTACACCAAAATCAATGGATAGGGTAAGGAGTTTCCATGGTTTGGCTAGTTTCTACAAAAAATTCATAAAAAGTTTCAGTCATGTGTGTGCTCCTATGATTGATACAATAAAGGGTGATAAAAGAAAGAAGTTTGTTCAGTCTAAAGAGGATAGGAGTTTTGAGTATTTGAAAAAGAAAGTTGCTGAGCAGCCCATTCTAACTTTGTCAAGTTTTGATAAGCTTTTTACCATTGAATGTGATGCAAGTAGTCATGCTATAGGTGTTGTCTTAAGTCAATAAAATAGACCCATTTCCTGTTTTAGTGAAAAATTGAATGAAGCTAAGAAAAAGTATTTTTAATATGATCTTGAAATGTATGCAATGGTGCAAGCATTAAAGAAATGGAGACATTATTTACTTCCTAAGGATTTTTTAGTGTATACTGACAATCATGCTCTCCAATTTTTGAATGGTCAAGATAAACTCAATAATAGGAATGTAAAATGGGCTGAATATTTGCAAGGATTTACTTTGACCATTAAGCATAAAAAGGGTCAATCTAACAAGGTGGCTGATGCATTGAGTAGAAGGGCTCCCATGGTGCAATAAATTAAATTGAAGAGCATAGGAGTGGATTCTTTTAAAGGTATGTACATTGATGATGCAAATTTTAAAGATATTTATGTAAGTTGTAGGTAGCCTAGTAGTAGCAATAATGAGAAATCACCTGATTTTTTGATCCAAGATAATCTAATATTCAGAGGGGCACAATTATGCATCCCTAAATGTTTAATGAGGGATAATTTAATTAAAAAAAAGCATAGTGGAAGCCTTGTAGGTCACTTTGGTTTGGATAAAACATTGGAGTAGTTGAAGAGGCATACTATTTTCCAAAAATGCAAAATGATGTAAGAATTTTTTTAGATAAGTGTACCATTTGTCAAAGGGCTAAAGGAACTAGCTCTAGTGCAGGGTTATATCAACCTTTTTTCATCCCTAATAGGCCTTGGGAATCACCAAGCATAGATTTTGTGATGGGGTTGCCTAGAACTCCAAGAGGTTTTGATTCAGTGTATGTTGTTGTGGACATGTTTTCAAAGATGGCACACTTTAGACCTTGTAAGAGCACTAATGATACTTCATACATTGTAGGACTCTTCTTCAAAGAGGTGGTAAGAATCCATGGTTTACCTCTTAGCATTTTATTTGATAGGGATAACAAATTTGTTGGTCATTTTTGGAGGACCTTATGGAAGAAACTTGGCACAAATTTGAGTTTTAGTTCTACCTATCACCCTCAAATTGATGGGAAAACCAAAGTGGTGAATAGAAGCTTTGGAAACCTTCTAAGATGTCTAACAAATGATCATGCAACACAATGGGATCTGGTTTTTCCTCAAGCTGATTTTGCATACAATGATTTAGTGAATAGAAGTGTTGGAAATATTCCTTTTGATATTGTTTATGGTATGCAGCCCATAGGTATATTTGAATTGAGAGATGTTAGTGGGATGGAAATGAGGAGTGTTGAAGGTGAACAATTTGTTGTGGCAATGCAAGAAGTCCACCAATAGGTTAAGGAGAATCTTCAAAAGAATGTGGAGAAGTACAAGCACATTGCTTATCAAAAGAGGAGAGAGGTTCATTTTAAGGTTGGAGACTTATTTTTGGTGCATTTGAGGAAGGAAAGATTCCCCAAAGGACAATACTCTAAGTTTCAAATGAAGAAGATAGGGCCATGCAAAGTGGTGCACCAGTTTGGAGAGAATGCATATGAGATTGAACTACCTCCTGGAGTTGTCATTTCTCCTATTTTTAATGTTTTTGATCTTTATCCTTATAAAGGGGCTATTATTGCAGGTACTAATGCAGGTTCATCAGTGCAAGATGACGAATGGATCAAGGATCTTCCACCAAGCCAACCTTTAGAGTTGGACTGCATTTTGGATAAGAAGGAGCTTAAGAAGACAAGGAGGAAGGTCTACTATCAATACCTGGTCAAATGGTGAGGTATTCCTATGGAGGATGAAACTTGGATGACTAAGGATGATATTATCAAACATGGAAGCACAGTTGTAGGTCTATCCTCAAGTGGAACTTGAGTTTTCTTTGCCTAGGGAGTATGGTGCAGGGGCACCCGGGGTCTTCATGCCCCAAAAAGGGGGTCAAATGTTGATGTTTTGTTTTGTTTGAGTTAATAACATGTAATAAGGTTTTCTAAGAAAATTTCAAGTGTTTTTGGGTCGGTTTTGGGTCATTAGAGTTGTGTTAGGGTCTAGATGCAATAAATTGTCAAAGTTGCACAATTGTTACAAAAACAACTTTTGCATCTTTTTGCATAAAAGTGATTAGAATGGTGTTTTGTTAGTTGTAATTTGAAAAGTAGTTGGGAAAAAATGGGAAATAGTTGAAAATGTTTTAATAAATCCTTGTGTGGTCAGAGTAAAGGTTTGATGTTGAATTGTGGAGATTGAATCAATAAAAAACTCTATTTTCTGCATTTCTAAATACAATTTTGCTGCTACAAACGATTGTACAGTTCTGTACAGTTCTCTCACAACTTGAATTCAATTGGGATTGATAGATAAATGAATATAATTTCCATTGCACTTGGATTTTCTCTTTTTTATTAATATTTTTTCAAGTTAGAAGCATTTCTTCTCAGATTGGTTGAAACCCTAGTCAGGGTAGTAGTGAATAGGTAAAATGCAACAACTTTCATTCCACCTGATGAAAACTCTTGAAACTTGGTGGAATGGAAGAAATAGGTGTGTTCTTGGATTTTAAAACTTTCATATGTAGTGGGAGGTGTTTGGAACGTGTAGGATTGCTTCCCTAGCCTAATATCTCCATGTATTAGGCCTAGGAACCCTATAGGCTTAGTGTTTCGTTGAAAAGATTTTGGTATATTTTTCTAATTGTTTGGAACTGATGATTCATACCATGGATGATGTGTTTAGAGCCTTGGAATGCAATAATAGCCCCTGGAATTCAATTACCCTGTTGGTACCAAGCCTATTCAAGCGATTAGGCCTAATTTAAGCAAGGACAGTCAATTTTTGAGGGTTTATGTACAAAGGACTATGCCCTAGTTTAGGGATATATTTGTAAATGAGGAAAAGGGTATCTAAAAGTACCTTTACATTTTTCATTTCATGCTTACTCAAAAATTTATGATTGAAAAACCAATTTTGAAAGGCTACTAGGAGATTAAAGGCTCTTAAAGAAAAACCCACCATTGGATGTTTGAGAGATTGAAGGATTGGTAGATTGAGATTATTTTGGAGTTGTCCACCCATGATCTAAATTAGCATGCTAGGTAGGAAAATTTTGATAGGTTTGCAGGGGTGATTAGGCTTGAAATATTGAAAAGGAAATGCATATAATTGTTTGGGTCAAAGTTTTAGGTGGAGCTTAACATAGTGCCAAAATAGGGGATGACTGAAAGTTTGAAATTGAAGGAATTTTCAGTGTAATTGATGAAATTTTATGATTTTGGGGATGGAGGGAAATAGGTACTTGGATAAGGAAACCTAAAAATTTTGACTCTGAAAAACTTAGAAAGTTTTTAGAATCAGTCAATAGAGTTTCAATCTTTTGAGGGTGATGGAATGAAGTACCCAAGTAAAGGATGGTTGAAAGTATGACTTTGAACGACTTAGAATTTTTTTGAATGAACGGTAGTGAGGTTTCATAGAATTGGGAAAATTGAGATAGAAAGGAGTGGATAATGAAGGATGGGATAGATGAAGAACTTTAAAATTTTAATGGGTTGATTACATCAACATGATGCCATCACATTTGGATTGTTTTCATCTATTGGAACACAACTATCTACTAAGAGGGGGGGTGAATCAGTAGATGCTAAAAATGTCTCTCAAAACCTTTATGTAGATTACTTCCTTAGCTTAAAATACTTTGTGCAAATTTCTTTCTCAAAATCTTAATGTGTAGATTGAAAACTACATATGCAAACATGAACATGCAAATGAACAATAAAAAAAATGCCCACAAAACCAGATATACGTAGAAAACCCAAGATGGGAAAAACCACGATGACAAAGTTGCTTGAGTCTACTGCTAAAATATAGTGTCACAAATGAAATATTCACTTACAACTTTTAAGGGCTATGACCCCAAGGATGCAACAACACCCTAGTTTAGGAGCTACAACTCCAAGGATGCAACAACACCCTAATTTAGAAGATAAAACTTCAAGGAAGCAACAACTCCTTGATTTAGGAGATACAACTCCAAGGAGACTACAATCCCCTAATATGAGCTACAAATCAGTATAATGAGGCTATAACCTCTCCAGGTTTACAAACTCAAATTTGCATAAAAGTGGTTCTACTAAACTTGATAATGCAACATTACAATAAGTACTTTCTTGCACACATTGCAACCCACTTTCAACTGCTGAAGTTGTCCTGTCAGCAACACACACTCAACTATAATCAGTTTCAATTTGGTTATTTAGGAATTTGATAAAATTGAAATAGTCACTATTTACACACTTCACTTTCTCTAGATTGCTCTCTCCTCACTTGCTTCACATTTTTTATCAACGCCCTTATATCACCTTTGAACTTCACTGAATATCTTCACCAATCACACATCAAACATTTTCTAGATCCAATGAATATTTTGTTTCACCAAAACTAGAACATTAGGGTTGTACATCGGTTATTCATTTTCCTATGCAAGGAATTCAAATCCATAGAATGTCTTCTTCCTTGTCTTGGTATTGACATTGCATCCAATGACCAACAAAATATTTGCTAAAAAATCACCTTATAATTTGTGCAAGAATTCTTGTTCATTCATTCTCTTTCTAGGATTGAATTCAACCCTTGTTCATTGATGTGAGAATATGCGCCATTCATCCTACCATTGGATCAAAACTTTGTTCATTGTTAAATCGATCAGATTCACTTGCATAAGGAATCGTGTGTCAATCAGGTGCTATGCATGAAACCATTATCATCAAACATGTATGTTTGATTCCTTCCAATATCAACCTCTATCACCTTATTGAGGAGACACATATCATTCTCTCATCAAACTTGACCACTCACACTGACAAGAATCTTTACACTAGCACCGTTCGATCTACTTCTGTTAACCCCCACCATTGATCATCATTATCTTTCACCATTGGATCACATATATAGTCGTTTACCCATAAATCGTTGATTTGCAATAGCGATGCAAAATCAACCACTAAAAATTTGCCACATATCACCACTTCAATCACCTTCTGAATACCTTCATTACTATTGGGTCCCATTGCCACATCATCCTTATCTTTTTGGGTCCCACCATCAGCATTACACTCACTCATCGCCATATTGTAGAGACAAGCTTCATAGTCCTGGCAATATCACATTGTCTGTTTGATGAATATTATCATCACCATGTCATAGCTCAGTAATCCACAAGGATGTGGATTGCTATTCACCCAATCTTGTCGCGCCATGCGTCTAATTCATCATCATTTTTAGTAACGCCATTATGACTGGGTCCCATAACAAATGACACCTTCACATTGCTAAGTGAGATGGACATAATCTTAGGTACTGCTAATAATATTCACTCACACCGATAAATCTATCCTTACTCCTTATTACTCCATAGACGAGAGTCCTTCCAGACTCCTATTGGTACACCGGTGTCTCACCGATGAAATGATCATCGGGCAATTGAAGAGTCTTTTGCTTGACTCCTGCCGACATTGAATTGCCTCACTAATAAGATAGTTGTTGGGTTGTTGAAGAGACTCTAGGGTGAGTCCTGCTGATATGCTCTTGTCATGCCAATGTGAACCTCAGTGCTTTCCAACTGGTTGCTAGGATGTGAGGGGCCAGTCACAAGATGAACGTACTGGGCTTAAGTCATTACTTAAGCTCCTTACAACTGCCAAATGCAAGTCACCAACAAAATAGAATCTTGTTTGATTGCCATGACTATACGAACCATAGGATTTAAATGATAAACCTGAGCATCATCTGAGAGTAGAAATAATTCATTCTTGGACGTATTCATCAACTTTTAGACCTACAGAGCACATCTCTGGAAATTTCTCGAAAAGGCCATATAGAATTTGGTCTCCAATTTTTCTTCAAACACCTGGAAAAAACTTTTGAAATATTGTGACATGTCATGACAATATTGCAACTTACTAAGAAAATTTTGTAACAACTTGATCAATTTTCTCTTCTAAACCAACACTCAATCCTCATACTTCTTAAACTAGATCCATTGCATCTTCATAACATCCAGGCACACCACTGAACTACCTCTAAATTGCCTTTTTGCATCAATGACACCTTTTTTCATTATGCCAACAAACTACTTTAGGATTAGATCCATCTACCTTCTGATCACCTTTTGACAGCATTAGGATCAACACAAACATCTGATCCCGTTTTGACATAAATGACAACATATTTCCAACAACATCAACATGACATCATTAGGGTTTTGATACCAAAATGATGCCATTCAACTAAAGCTTACTAGATGAATGTATTGAGGAATTAATAACTCTAAAAACTTGACAAAAGGGAATTAGAGGAAAATATACTTTTGGTATGTCAAGGTTGTAAACGATGGGAAACTACAAAATTATGAAATAATTTGAGGAATTTTGAAAAAAACTCAAGGGAATTTTGGGGTGTAAAGTGAGGTGTTGGGACCTCAAGGATGGATGGAAGAAGGGACGCGAATAGGGAATGACCAAAATATTGACTTTGACACAAAATACTTACTCTTTATGGTCTTTGGGTTGATGATAGATCAACATTACATCATCAAGGATTGATGACACAACATGATGCTAGCATGGATTGGAATTAGTTGCAAGTGGGGCTTAAAATTGTACCAAGTAAAGGAACAACTAAAAGTCTGACCTCAACAAGGCACTTAAAGGAAAAGGCGGTATATCAAAATTTCTATGGAATGCATGAAGGTATGATCAACCTAGAAATTTTAACAAAGGCACAAAATGGTAAGGAAAATTCCAAGAAAATCCTACACTTATAATTTTATGATTTTTTTGCATACTTGGACACCTAAGGTACCCATTCAAAATGTCTAAGATTAGTTGTAAATGATGGGTCAAAAGAGGTATGAAATAAGAATATTTTCACAACCTTTGCGAGATGATTACTTTCTAATCATGGATCTAGTAGCCTTATCAATCCATTGGGAATTGAGTCATTGGGAGCCCTTTAAATCAACCTAGGGGAGCAGAATCTTCTTGAACATTGCTTGACTAGCCTCACAACAAACTAGGAAATGCCTCAAACACAACAAAAAATGAAGGAAACAAGTGCATATTGCACTTGGAGGAGAACATAACAACTAGAGACATGCATTCTCCTAATGAGTTTGCAAAGTGTGCAACATCACTTATTTGCAACAATTTTTTTTCTAATATGTACATGATTTGTGAAGTAACCTCAAAAACATGGTTGTATGCCATTAACTAGGATAGGCAACTCTTTTCCATTCATCCTTAGAAGCTTGAAAATTTTGGCCTATTTTTAGTTTGTTATGATGTATGAGCATTCTTATAACATTAAAAAAATTATATATTCTAGATTTTTCTCTATGTTCATCCCACTTCAAGACCAAATCACCTTCCTTGAAATTCTAGTCACCTGATTTCCTATCAAAATTCCTCTTGACCAATGAATGATGTGCCTCAAAGGTTTTTATAGCTTTTCTCCTTGCCTCTTCAAATCCATCAACTCAACTAGCTTCATCATCATTATAGAATTATATAAGGTTGGATGTAAGAAGTTGGATCCACTTCTAGGGAAAGTGTCAACAAAAAAATTGACCCATTATGAACACATACCCATTTTGAAACAGGTACCCATTATGAACACATACCCGTTTTGAAATAGGTACCCATTCCAAAAAGGTACTGATTTTAAAAAAAAGCTCTATGAGCTTATTTTCTAGTGACAACAACAAGGGCAACAATAGTAGCAAAACAAATAGACAATTCCAATCCTCCTAGACCACCATTTTCAAGTTCATGTCTCCTCCTCCCTCTAGAGCCACTTTCCTTTAGGTGTAGGTAGTTTTTTTACATTTTTAATGTACTTTTTAAAATTTTAAGGTTAGGGTTTTTGTTGAAGGTAAACTTGTTATTTTTTTTTCAAAATTTTTAATCATAAACTTAAAATATAAACCCTATACCCCAATCTATAAAACAAAATTTTTAACCCTAAAAGTTTAGGAAAATCCTAAAATCCTTACATATGCATTAAAAAATGATAGCCTACCTCAAAACATTATAGGTTAGAGTCATAGAGGGAGGAGACAAATTTTAAGGGGAACAATGGTCTTAATAGGTTGATATCCATTTGAATTTGCACAATTAGATTTCATGTAAAATTCATTAGATAATACATACCTTTCATATACTTACATGCGTGTGTGATTGATATGAATGAAATAGGGTATGTGTAGAAAGATGGGGGGCCAAAAAGGGGTCTTAAGTGGCCACCTTTTTTTGAAATTAGGAAATACTGACCTTGGATGAGAAATTGAGGATAGTTACACTCAAAATTTTAAGATGCAACAAAAAGAAGGGTCATAGTGCTCTGAGTCTACTTTCTAAACTACCATTTTTTTTTAAAATGATAGAGATTAAGGGGTTCAAAAAAAGGAGCCACAAACATTTGTGTTGTTTTTTGTCAAAAAAACATAACATAACATCTTTTGTGACTCCCTCAAAAGGTTAACCTTTTTTTTGGTATTTTTAAAATTTCTTTGGTGAGAAATTAGCTAATAGGATGTAGTTTATGCCTAATTTTTCTAATAATTTTTTAATGAATCTTTGATTTGTTACTAATTTTCAAAGTGGACACATCCTGAAAAATAGAAATTTGGCCATGCTACCCCTATAATTTTTGAAAAGTTATTGAAAATCATTTTCTTTTTGAATTTGTGTAGAAAGGAGTCTAATCTAAAAAAATGAAATTTATTTGAAATTTCAATGAATGGTTAAAAAATAAAGTAAAAAATACTAAACATTGGTTTTTGACAAAAAAAAGACAAACAAACAAAATAAATTAAAGATGAAAGCCTTAACATTGTCAAAATGTGAAAAAAATTACATCGTTAAATAGCTAAGAGAGAGCCTAACATTACCCAGGTGTTCAATTTACTCGACCTTGAAACACATGCAAACTTGACGGTTAGCACAAATGAGATTATGTGAAATTCTGTAGAATATGCCAAAACACGTCTTTGGATGTTGGGAAGGCACTCCAAGCCTTTGGGCTGGAAATCCAAAGCAAATTTGAGCCTAAGGCTTGAGGATTCCCTAAGAAAGACATAACATAAGCGCATTCTAACGTTCTTGCGTTATGTCTTTCTTTGTATTTTTCTTCATTTTTCTTCTTTTTGTTTGATGTGTCCTAAGCATGAAATAACATGAGTGCATTATAAGGTGCTTGTGTTATGTCTCGCTTGATGTGTGCAAGTTTTTTAAATGTATGTTTGATGTATGTATGTTTGTATATATATTTGTTTGTATGTATGGAAGTATGCATGTATTTATGTATGTATGTATTCTTGTATGTATGTATGTATGTACGTATGCTTGTATATATGTATGTATGTATGCTTATATGTATGCATGTATGTATGTATGCTTGTATGTATGAATGTATGCTTGTATGTATGCATGTATGTATGTATGTATTTATGCTTGCATGTATGTATGTATGTATGTAAGGGTTTTAGGTTTTAGGGTATATAAGGGTGAGGGTATAGGTTATAGGGATGAGGGTTGAGGCTTTAGGGTTTAGATTTTAAGGTATAGGGTTGAGGGTTGAGGGTCGAGGGATTAGGGATTAAGTAATAGGTTTAGGGTTTATAGTTGAGGGATAATATTCAGCTTGTTGAGTGTATAAGATTAAGTATGTAAGGTATAGGGATTAGGGTTTAGGAATATTGGGTTTAGGGTTTACGGTATGGATTGAGGGTATAAGGAATAGGGTGAAGGGTTGAGAGTGTATGGTTTAGGGTTAGGGTATAAGGGTGAGGCTATAGGGTATAGGGATGGGGGTGTAGGGTACAAAGTTTAAGGTATAGGGTTGAGGAATTAGGGATTAGGGCTTAAGTATATGGTTGAGGGTTGAGGGTTTACAAAGTTGAGGGATAATGTTCAATTTTAAGTGTCTAAGGTATACGGTTCAAGGTTTAAGGTTGAGGGTATAAGGCATATGGATGAGGGTTGAGGGTTTAGGGCATAAGTATATGGTTGAGGGTATAGGGTAGAGGTTTGAGGGTTGAGGGATAATGTTCAATTTTAAGTGTCTAAGGTATACGGTTTAGGGTTTAAGGTTGAGGGTATAAGGCATAGGGATGAGGGTTGAGGGTTTAGGGCATAAGTATATGGTTGAGGGTATAGGGTATAGGGTAGAGGTTTGAGGGTTGAGGGATAATGTTTATGGTTGAGTGTCCAAGGTTAAGTGTATATGGTATAGGTCCATTAGAGTTTAAGATATTGGTTGATGGTTTAGGGATTAAGTATAGGGTTGATGGTTGAGGTTGTAGGTTTTAGGGTTTAAGGGTTGAGGGATTAGGGTTTAAGGGTTGAGCCTTGAGGAATTAGGGTTGATGGTTGAGGGATTAGGGTTGAGGGTTTAAGGGTTGATGGTTTAGGGTTTAGGGTTTAAGGGATAAGGGTTTGGGGTTGAGGGGTTGGGGTTTAAGGGTTGAGGGATTAGGGTTGAGGGTTTATGGTTTAAGGGATTAGGGTTGAGGGTTGAGGGATTAGGGTTTAAGGGTTGAGGGATTATGGTTTAAGGGTTGAGAGTCGAGGGACTAGGGTTTAAGTTATAGTGTTGAGGATTGAGGGTTTAGGGATAGGGTTTAGGGTTTAAGGTTTAAGGGTTGGGTTGAGGATTTAGGGATAGGGTTTAGGGTTTAAGGATTGAGGGTTTAAGGGTTGAGGGTTTAAGGGTCAATGGTTTAGGGTTTAAGGGTTGAGGGTTTAAGGGATTATGGTTTAAGGGTTGAGGATTTAAGGGTTGAGGGTTAAGAGATTAGAGTTTAGGGTATAGGGTTGATGTATTAGGGTTTAGAGTTTAATGTATAGGGTAGAGGGGTGATGATTGAGGGTTTAAGGGTTGAGGGTTGAGGGATTAGGGTCGAGGTTTGAGAGTTTAGGGTTTAACATATAGCATTGAGGGATCAGGGTTTAGGGTATAATGTATAGGGTAGCAGGTTTACAGTTGAGGGTTGAGGGTTTAAGGATATGGATTAGTGTTAAGGGTTGAGGGATTAGGGTGTAAGGGTTGAGGGTTGAGGGATTAGGGCTTAAGGTATAGGGTTGAGGGTTGAGGGTTGAGGGTTTAAGCTTTGAGGGTTGAGGTTGTAAGGGTTGAGGGTTCAAGGTTTAAGGGTTGAGGGATTAGGGTTGAGGGTTGAGGATTTTGGGGTTTAAGGGATTAGTATTTAAGGGTGGAGGGTTTAAGGGTGAAGGGTTGAGTAATTAGGGTTTAAGGGTTGACTATTGAGGGATTAAGGTTGAGGGTTAAGTGTATAATTTATAGGGTAGAGGGTTTATAGTTGAGGGTTGAGTGTATAGGGTTTAAGGGTTTAGGGTTTAAGTGTTGAGGGTTGAGGGATGGAGGGATTAAGGGTTGATGGTTTAAGGGTTCAAGGTTTAGGATTTAAGGTATAGGGTTGATTTTT
>VDFB02271358.1:356518536-356624097 GCA_007258455.2 Sequoia sempervirens | reverse complement strand
TAATTATGTATATCTGATTCGTGGTATTTTTGTTAATGTATACATACTAGGGCAGTTGCAACTTCAAGGGGCCCTTGATTAAAGTTTTAGTATGCTGATTGGCATAGGCAGGATATCGTCTTACACCACCTGGTGATAAGAATTTATTATGACCATATGCTGTAACATGATTTCCTTGCACGTGGAGTATAACCATTCATATGGGCCCCATTAAGTGATAAGAACTATATTTTTCCTCAGCACAAACAGATTCCCTAGTAATGTTGCACAGTGTTCTGGGTAACTAACTACAAGGTCAATTCAACTGAAATTTGAGGATAAGCATTAATTTGCAAATATATTGCTGCTATATGGGATCACTTACTGCTGACCATTAAGATTGTGTTTAGTTATAAGTAGCAGGTGTGAATATTATCTTGTCAATTAACTGGACTATTATAAGAATATTAGGTTGCATTATAAGGTAAATGAAATCGGAAGGCTAAGAATATTATCATTATTGAGTGTATGTCTTCATATGATGATCTAATGGATATAGTGTTGCCAACTGTCTTGGGTATGACTAGGGTATTGTTCATGCATAAAACAAGTTTATAGTTATTGTTGTAAGTCTTTCAAAGTTTTAAATAGTTTTTGTTTGGCCTTGATGCATGTTGCATTCCAATTAAGAAGGATGTCATAATATATAATTCTGATAATTGAATCACTTACTGCTGACCATTAAAATTGTATTTAAGTATAGGTGACAAATGTGAATATTATCCAGTCAATTAACTGGACTATTATAAGAATATTAGGTTGCACCATAAGGTAAAATGAAATTAGAAGGCTAAGAATATTATCATTATTGCGTGTATAACTTCATATGATGATCTAATGGATAAAATCTTGCCATCTGTCTTGGGTGTTACAGGTATTGTTTTTAATATAGATAAAAACATGGGAAAGGGCCCAGACCCATTACAAAGAGGCCACGAAGGAAAGAGAAAAGAGTCTCACGAGAGGTGAGACTAAACATTAGAGCCCAGCAAAAAAACAGGAACCACCCAGAAAACCAGAAACTTCATGCATAAGAAAAGTTCATAATTATTATTGTAAGTCTTTCAAAGTTTTAGACAGCTTTTATGCAGCCTTGTTGATGCATGGTGTGTTGCAATTAAAAAGGATGTCATAATATATGATTTGGATACTTGACATCATTGAATCATATTATAGTAGGTCATCAAGCAAGAGAAAAGAGTCTCAGGAGAGGTGAGACTAAACATTAGAGCCTAAAATGTGCAAATAGAACCACCTAAAATGTCAAAGAGTATTTTTTGTTCATTGATAGGTCATAATCAACTTACAAAGTATTGCATTTGTTAATAACTAGTATTTCTTGTTTCGCTAGTAGTTAAAATTTACATGTAAATTAAGAAATATGATTATTGGAATGAAATCCAAACCAAATGGGATATTTCTTAATAGTTGTTTATTTTATAGGTTATAGTATTTAACTTAAGATCAATAGTTTGATTAGAAGTATTTAGTATTTAACTTAAGATCAATAGTTTTATTAGAAGTATTTAGCATGAAGATTAAACTGGAGATTGCAGAAAAGAGCCAACAGAGAGTAATTTAAGCCAAAGATCTTAATCAACAACCCAATATTAGCTCTTTTGTAAAATACATTTCAAAACAAATTCTTGACTATCATCAAACTGTGTATAAAATTTGTAGATTTTGTACTATGAAATTAACATTTGGAGTTTCCAGTCTCTGCTCATATTTTTTCCATGAATTTCTGATAAACTCTGTGATGCTGTGACATGTCACTGGTCTCTTATGAAAACAATCTCTAAATGCTTTAAAACTGTGTTATTCATTCTAAGCCAATAACCAATTGAAGAACAACAAGAATATTAAGCCTGGAACTGTGAAAGGTTATTTAAGGAACAACCAAGTTTATATTGACTTCCACGGGGTACTACTAAATTCTCTACTGCGATACAACGTATTACTGTGAACACTTGTTTAATTCAAGAATTTTCAAGTTTTTAGTGAATCCTATTTGGTAATACTGATTTCCCCATAGTAAAACTAATCACCACCACTGTGTGCAAAAACAATTGGAAGTAGCTGCTAGTAGCACCTTTTTGTCTGTATCAGGTCCAAGTTTAGATGGATTTTGTGCTAACTGAAAATAAAGACTAGAAACAAGATGCCAAGATCTCTAGTTAATTATGCCTAGGATTTTCTGTTGTCACTGGTTGCTTTGCTGTGTACACCTAGTGATTCTAAAATAATTGAGAACAATCAATATTTAAATTTATTTTTGCAGAACAAATATCAACTGAATGCTACATGCCTACTTCTAGAAAAAAAACAAAAATAGAATGCTTCCTACCATCTGTACATGTGCCACCATGCATTTAAGAATATTTACATCATGGTTCATGATTCATATTTACTGTATAGTATACACTATATGGACATAGACTATAAACATAGACTTACAAAGTTACTGTATCAAATGAGAATACAAAAAACTAAAGCAATATATGCCAACCATACTCAAATTGGTTATGCTTGATCCTGTCTGTAGGCATCCCAACAAGGCTTTGGCCTCATCAATGTCATCACTGTCACTGCAATCAGACTTGTTAAGGATATCCAATGGAATCGCGACTAGACCTATGTGCTTTTCTACATGATCCTCCTGATTCAAACTGCAATTCAATACTAAAAAAGAATCAATGGTTTGCAATAATAAAAACCTGATTCAAACCATAAAATTCTAGCTAAAAGATCTAGCTAAACTTCTGATTCAATATGTTATCTAGTCAGATCTAGCTAAAATATGATTTTTAAAAATCTGCAACTAAAACATATGAAGCATTTAACAGTAAAAAGCAAAACATTAGAAAACCGTAAGGAGATAACATAAATGAACTTCTGATGGCATAAAACTCTTGCTGCCAACTACACCTGATTCATGCCTTAGCTACAGATGAGTTGTGATAATGGTGGCATATTTTATCAATTTTCCATTACCATCTTCTGACAATGGAGAAATTTCTTCGATTTTAGTGGTAAAGTTGATAGAGAGTCCATGAGAATGCCACTAACATTTCATATTTCCATGAAAAGTATTTGCAAATCTGAACATGCTAGATAGATGAACACTTTGAAGTATTTAGCAATCATGGATACATATTTTAAAACTATTACACAGATAGAATATTCTCCTAAATGGCTCTTTAGACACCTTTAAAAGCCTGCAAACCAACAAGTGTTATCAAGTGACCCTGTAGAGAATATGTTTGTAGAGATTATGGAAAATAGATTCTATTTTTTTATGATGGCAGATTATTGAATTCGATCTGATTTATTTTTTCTGTAGAGATTATGGAAAATAGATTATAGACAATATCTCTTCCCTCTTGTCTGTTATTTTATTTCTAATTTATTTTTTGGAATGGAAAAGAGCAAGTCTATTTATTTTTGTTCACTTAAATTTAAATACTAGGATGTTTAAAGTAATTTATTTTTTTGGACAAATTAGGTATCGATATGGTAGCTCAGGAACCACCACTTGGTGGTAAATTTACCAATACAGATGACGAGATTTGTAAATTACATCGTATTCTACTTGAGCCCACCACCGCAGGGATTTACAAGGATACATGTGTGTCCATTCTACATATCTTAGAGAAGATTATATGGACATTTGAGAACAAACGTGCTTTGTCTGCTGAAAATATAGTAGTTATTCTTGCTCAGATGCAACAAGAGATTAGTGGTGAGGTTTCTCTTGTAGATGTTCAGCTGCAAGTCCCAAAATAAACTGTCAAAAGACAATTTTTTCCATTTTACGTTGGTAGATCCAAGGTTAAGGGATATTAGGTGACTCGATGTGTTGATCGTCAGATGGCCCCTTTGATATACCCACGTTTTCTTACAACATTTGGTCATTATCCAAATAATGACCAAATTTCTTTATACTTTGCACATCAGTTGTACGCTAAGGTTCATTTGGGCCTCAATGTCAACTATTTAGACCTACCAGAATATTATGGTTAGGGGCATGGTAGGGTAGCTGATAGGAATATTTTTTGTTGAGCAAATCGACTGCCTCCAATTTATCGGGATATGGTTGGGGAGAGATCGTCTTCTATCTCCCTAGCCCTCGCGGCTATTGCAAATTATGTTATCATTACTTCTCAAAGGGAAGCAATTGATAGTGTTGGTGATATAGTTGTTGCTGCATCTACGATATCTACTGATCATGTGGGTAGATATTTGATGAGTCATTCTGCACAATCTAGATCATTGGATCATGCTACTGATCCTTATGGTATGGCAGGTGTCCTTTAGCCATCAGACATAGATGGTCTTATAGGAAAGCAGATGCTTCAAATTATAACTCTTTGACGAACTATTGGAGGCATATGCTTCATTGTGGTTGAGCTTGGGATCCTAATACATGAGGTTAGAGGACATGTGGGTAGAGCTTTATGTTCACATCTAGGATCCAACCAAGCTATAGGTCCTTCACCGCATTCACATCAACTTGGTAGCTTTGCAAATCCTATAGATCCACCTATTGATCATTCAACTATTGGAGAGGAGGATACACCTACTGGTAATTTTGTGAGTGTTCAACATCATGCATCTCAAGGCCTAGATGCAATTGAGGATCAGTTGCAAACGATAGGATCGTCAGGTTAGGTGGATATGCTGCTACATGGAGATATGTCATCGATGCCATCTCACCTAGTTAGTCCACTACACTTGTCAATATTGGAGCGAGCCAGGGAGACCCATGATACAAGTGAGTTGATAGATAGGATCATTGTAGCAGATTTTGCACCACCTGATATAGAGGTATGTATGTATGTACACACATGCACAATTTAAACTTGTTTAAATTTTAAATTACTTGTTTTACTTAAATGGTAGTTAGTACTAATGTACACATTTATGTTATATATATATATATTGTAGAGGGAGTTAGCTCATGTTACACCTAGTGTAAGGATAGAGAGTGTACATAGGTGTGATTCAGATGATGCAACTAATGTTAGTGGACATGTGAGTTTTAAGTTTTTAAATCATGTACTTAGGTATGTATATAATTTGTACACATGTATATAGATAAAAAACATTATTCCAATTTGGCATAATGTAATTAGATTGTGTACATGTGTCTTGTACTATCTCTAGGGCTCTACACATCCTTTGGAGCAAGATTCTCATTCAAAGGGTTACTCGATTTGGAGCCGGCATGACGACCCTGCTGGAGCTTTACTTAATTAATAGGTAAACAAGTTGTAGCTACAAGATGCAATGTTTATTTTATGTTTTCACAATAGATGCTCAAAATTTTGAATAAAACATGCCGATAATTTATCTATATGCTAATTCTTTGGCATATGTCTTTTTCTAGGCTCTATGCATGATGAGTCATTCTTGGGTACAAAAGGTAAAGTTGTTAAGATTCTACTTTTTATGTACATCTCTTGAGATTGCTCACTCTTATAGTTTCATCCACTTATTTATGGATTTTGATTAATTGATATAATAATGGTTCTTTTCTAATTAATTACATTTAATCAGGTCCAAATCAAATTATTGTAGGATAAATTACTACATCTTTGTTGCTAACAATTTTGTCAAGATCCAATAAAGCTGGCACCATTTCTGAATTTGCGAATCTTCTATTTGTCAAAGCCATGGTTTTAATTAGTGGTTTTTTTTGGAATCTATAGGCATGGAATCTATTTTTTCCCATCGGTATTATGAAGAGCATGACAAAGTTTGTGTAGAATCTTGAGGTGAGTCACTTGCTATGGTTTCAAGTAGTGGTTTTATTTTTTGTTCTTGTAGTTCCTAATGAGTTTCTATCAAGGATTTGTTGACCCAAGACTTATATTTTGCTTTCTAATTTCACTGTCAAGCTCTACTCTTATTGGATGACCTTATTAGAATTTCTCTTTTCAGATTTCTTTAAGTAATATTAGAATGATTTGTTATCTTAAACCACATTCCCTTAAATATTAGTAGTGCCTTTATAATTGAGGCTCCTATGGTTTCATTGGTCAGGATTTATTGTACTTTTTATTTCTGTTGGTAAATTTTCAATGTAAACTGATATTTGCAACTGCTTGCTTTCCTCAAACGACACTACAAGTGTAGCAGTGTTTGGGGTTGTCCTACTAGAAAACATGTAGAAAGAGCCTGACTGAGCAAGAAGACAAGGACAAGACACTGACTGAACACACTTTTCGAGTAACCAGCCAAATGGCACTTCATTTTCTGGGTCAAAATAGTTTGAGTAGCTGAACCAATTGGCACAACAATAGTTCTTAGAATTGATCCCTCTTGTAACTACATTGTAGATTCTATAATTCTAAATCATGAAATTTCCATTGTATGGAATCCATCTTCTGTAACTCATTCTCAATGACATACAATTTATCTTTGGATTTATTCCATGAGAATATATAGTTTTGGTGTCCATGTCCTGCATTCTGCACATGGGTGAAGCCACAATAGTGGTTTGCAATTTGATGGAGGAAGGAAAACTAAGAAAAAACGACCCCATGGCAAAAAAAGTGATTTTGGGGGTTCGTACGAACCTAGAAGTTTGATTGAACCAAAAAGTGGTTCGTCGAACCTAGGTTCGAGCGAATCCCTTAAACTTTTTGCCGCCAAAAAACAAAAAAATTGCATATGAAAGGGGTTTGAGCAAACCCCCTTGAAGAGGTTCGCTCGAACCAGGGTTTGAGAGAACCTTGGTTCGAATGAACCCCTAGGGGTCACTCGAACCCATAGGGGTTTGTATGAACCCCCCTAAATCCTCATCCCCTCCTTGAGACACACAAAAAACCTAAATTTTGGCACTTTGGAGCTCAGGTTGAGGATGAAAATGGAGGAATCTTCACAAACCCAACTGGAATCAGGTAGTCCTCAGAACGAGCTATACAACGAATATAATTTTAATATGTTTTGGTTTTATTATGTATTTGTTTTTTTAGTTTTATTAAACATAGGTATTTCATCGAAAATGAAGGTCTCTGTTCTGCACATGTGGAAAAATAGCAGATTATCAAAAGAATAAAAATAAAAATATGAGTGCACCAGTTATTGAAGTCCTTGATTCAACCAAAAAAAGAAAAAGAATTTCGATATATACAAAAAAAAGTTGTGTTATACGGTCACGCTATGTTTGAATTGTAATTTGTTTGACTTTGAAACTTGATTAAAGAAAAAATATTCAATAAAAAACTATCTAACCAAGTGGAAGCACTAGATATCGGAGTTACGAATCTAAATTTGAAAGAATTAGAATTTCATCCTTCATGAAAAAAAGATACGCGTTATACGGTGTGCGTCACTTTTTTAAAATGTTGTTTTCTGAAAAAAACCAGTTTTCGTGGGAGATGGAAAAAAAAGTGCAATATAATTCCAAAAATTTTGAAAAACATATTTTTAGAATCTA
Organism: Sequoia sempervirens; assembly: GCA_007258455.2. Classification (NCBI taxonomy): domain Eukaryota; kingdom Viridiplantae; phylum Streptophyta; class Pinopsida; order Cupressales; family Cupressaceae; genus Sequoia; species Sequoia sempervirens. The sequence goes on along the minus strand of VDFB02271358.1, from coordinate 356,616,614 downwards.
CAGACAAAATGTGACGAGACTATAGTTTGCATCATCTTCAAATTCTTCATGGTTTAGCTGCTATAGGTGCCCGAATGTGAAGATTTAGTTAAAAATAATAATTTCAGAGTCTAGTTTGGCCAAAAATTGTAAACCACTATTGTGGAATCACCCACATATGATATCTTGTTTGTGATAAATAAAAGAGATTTGTTTGCTATTTGCTGTCCTCTTTGAATGTTTAATGGTGCCTCTACATTTGTTTCACATTTTATAGTGCATGCTCAATATAGTTGTAGGTTAATTAGATAGAGCTGCCTATTAGTTAATCTCTAAGTTGTCCCCCAAGTGAACACTTTTGACTGACATATATCAATACAAAAGTGGAAAAATATGCTGATTTAAACCTGAGATCCAAAAGTACAAAACTACAATAGAATAGATTTCAATCAATAGTATTATCTCTTAGTATTGAATGTCTCATCTTTGTGATGTTTAGATAAATAGTGTAACACAGGTTATAGGCCTGAAATGCATTTGAGCTCATTTTTTAAAACAAGTTCCCATGTTTTGGATTTTCCCTAATGGACATTTGATACTTTAGTTTTGGGATTCAAAGTGAAAATTGAAGTATGTAGGGGCTTTAATAGGCACCGGAGGACTGCTGTGATTTTTTTTCTGACACTTCCTGTAGGTTTTTTGTTTGATTTCCTTACCAATTTGTATGCTCAACATGTTTATTGTTAATCAAGACTTATTTTTCATTCTCCTTTCAGCTAGTTGAAACATGTTTCAACCTTTCATGTCAAACAATCTGTATGATTATTGTTGTGTGATTCACATCCTAAAGCATCTTTTGAGAAAAAGGTTGGTAAATGCTGATTTGTATTTTCTTTCAACTAAGTGCTTTGATGGCCATCGTAGATTTGCTAAAGATGTGAATTCAAGGTTGTGTATTAAACTGACATTCTTAACCTATATAATTTTTGATTGGTGGGATCAAATATCCTAGTAATAGTTGGGGGACTTGGACTTGGCACGGGACTGATTTGCTAAGAAGGTTTGGAAATGGTAAAAGAAAGGTAGGCCAAAATTAGTTTAGTGAAATTATCAAGTAAACTCTTCCACATTATCTTGAATAATTGTCGGCAGATGAGCAGATAGGCACATATTTAGTAAAAGAATTGGCACAAGTTAGGAAAACAAATACACAATCCTCTCCAGGGTACAATGCAGCTATTTTGAGATCTCATTCATAGTTAACTAGAGACATGGGCGTACAGATACTGGTAAAGAAGCAGCCATCATTAAAATTGGGTTGTGAGTAAATGAAGAACGGTACAATTATGGTCCACAAACATATATTGGAGTTTTCCGGTAACTATCGATTGATAATCTTAGCATCAGATTTAATGTACAAATTCTAAAATTGTAGTGCTGTTTCATTAGGGTCTCATTTGATCTCAACATCAATTTTAATATGCCAAATTCTAAAAAAGCCTCAAGTTGAAAGCCCTCTAAAGGCTATTTGCAGTCAAATGATGTACCAATTTGGCCATACATTAGCGATGACATGAATGCTAATATGATAACTCTAGCCTCTGACGTCCTATTTGCAGATTGACATATTTGACCTTTCAGACCACAAAATATCGTAAGAAAGGCTCCTTGAGGGTTTAAACAATGATTCTATAGAACAAGTTTCTTAGAGTAAATCCGGTATCTAGGTTTCAAACCAACATTAAATTTCTCACTAATCGCCCCAGTGTAACTGCAGCTACACAAACATGAAAAATTAAAAACTATGACCAAAATTCCATCTGAAACTGAGGGAACTTAAGCATGCAAAAGAGATAAGGGCTACTACAAATACAAACGTCTTCAAGAACTATTCAAAAAACTTGCAAACAAAAAAAGAGAGTAAATGCATAGAGGCTCCTAGGAGTTGAAAAATAATAATGTGATAAGAACCAGAGAAGAAGAGTAAAGGAAAAACGGGAGCAGGTTTCCCTTCAAAGTTGTTGGCACAATATGCCAAAGGCCTACTTAACAAGAAAAATTCTTTGCATCAGATACAACAATGCTTGGCACAAACAAAATAACTAATTTAGGTAGGATTTCGCCATTGGAAATGCAATATTTGTCCAGGGGTCTGACAGGGTGGCATTACACCAGTTAATAGATACTTTCTACATATCCCTAGTAAAGGAATTGAGCCTTGTTGAAACTCAAAAATGAGGAAAGAGTTGATATGATCAAATTATGCTAAGAGGACATCACTGCACCAACATTTTTTGTACAAGGTTCAAGACCCTTGGGTAACCACCTTCATTTTCGTCATATAAGGTATATGAAGAAGCTGCAAGTTCATTGCCACCAAAACCCAATAATAGATATGTTCAATGTGCAAAAAAGAGTGATTGCAAATGAAGTCTTAGTTTGTATTTTGGTAATTCCATTATTTTCAATGTTGCTTAATCTCCGTCATACAAGGATCTTATTAACAAGATAGGAAATGTTGGTCCCGGAGAAACTAGATTGAGAACCTCAAGATGAGGAGCAACCTCATGAAAACCTTTTAAAAAAGTATATTCAAGAGGAAGCTTCAATTATCATAGTTGAGAGGATTAAATTTATATAACTAGACAACTACAAGACTTTAGCAAAGATTCGCAGGCACACTTTGGCACAAGCCAAGCTAGTTAGTTGGTGGAAGTTTACTAGATGTGCTATTAAAGATGACAATGAGACTAATTTTTGGGCTTGATGCTCAAACAAAATGAGCTCTGGATACCTTTTTGGCAATTTAATTGTCATTTTGATGCTTATCACTTCTAGTCTAAGACTCTAATTGGTACTTTGAACTTTCAACTTATTAATTACATTTTTTCTAAGTTGCCAAATTGTAATTGGGTACAAGTGCATGGGTGTAGCCTAAAGAATGGGGAAAAAAAATCATATATATACATATGCAACATAAAAATAATTAAGTTCATATTACAACATATCATTCATTAATATTGGGTAAATAATTCATATCATGTTGATAAATTAGAAAAACATTTTAACCTTACATGATGATTTTATAATAGCATAACCTTTGTAAAGTTGTGGTTTAAGTAAATTTAACATTTTCATTATGTAATACCATAACCTGTGAAAAGTTGAGGTTTAAATGAATTTTAACATTTTCATTCCATAATACCACAGCCTTTGTAAAGTTGTGGTTTAAGAAAGTTGAACGTTTTCATCACATCACCCATTTTCAAAGATTACCTTAAATTGTAAACTGGAAAGGTAAAGAAAAATAGTAAAAGAAAGGTAGGCCAAAACTACTAATAATTAGTTGGGTGAAATTCAATTAGATTTGTAAGCCTCATGATGCCTTATCCCTAGTTGGTGTTTGGAAGCCTCGGGTGCTGACTTCCTTTGTAGAGATGAAGTTATTCATTCTCTTTCATCAATTGTGGAAGATACTTTACTAGTTGATAAAACTCAAGATGCAGATTTGTTACTTTGATCTTCTCTTATATCATCATCAGGTGATGAATTTTCTAGGATAATCACAACCTAAAGGGAAGAAACCTTTCCAAAATGATGACCTTATGCTTGTGGAAGTTACTATTCATGATGTGCAAATCTATAATATTGTGATGTTATTCTATATCAAGGTTTGAGAAAATAGATGATGATTCTCTTTGTAATAAAAAAATATTTTCTAGTAATTTGATCATCATTGACTATAGCGCATTTGCATATTAACATCAAGGTACAAATTTATCATCATCCTCTCCTCATATGTCATCATTAGATGACAAATTTCCTAGAAATGAAGAAGTCCCTCTTACAAAGATACAAGTTTGATTGAAGAAAATGTTATTCATGTCTAATTCATAACTTTGTGACCTTGTCATTTCAAATTTGTGTCTTGACCTCGGTCAGATAATGAATTTTGTTTTGTGGAGATATAATAAAAGATGCATGTGTGATGAAGTTATCAAAAACATATTTTGGGTAGATAGTTTAGGTTTCAAACAACTATTTAGTATCTCCTACTAATACCATACCGAGGCTAATGGAAAGGTTCAAATAAATGAGAGAAAAATAATTGGATGATGATCTACCTAGTGAAATTCATGAAGATGATTTATCTAATAGTGGTCTTGTGGTAGAAGGTTTTCCTAAAATATTAACTAGATATTTTTATCATGAAGAAGACCTTGTTCGTGCTGCTCACGAAGATAAAGTTATATCTAAATTAAAGATGTTGGAATTGATAAAGTTATGCTCTTTTCTAGGAAAAAGTTGGACTTAAATTTTCCTCATCATCTAAATCATAAATATAATTCATTTGTTTTTAATGATAGATTTGTAGGTAACAACTTTGAAAAAAAGTCATATTAGTTGATTTTTCACTTAAAAAATAAAAACATATATACATGTTAGATTTTTAATTTTATCTTCTATGTATGGTAGAGCACTCAAGTAAATTTCAATCTATTTTAATTTTAATTTTATCTTATATGTATGGCAAAGCACTCAAGTAAAGAACTAACCAATGAGCATTGTTTGAAGGAAAAATGTTACAAAAGAGAGAGTACCCAAACCAAGCACCACCAAACGCTAAGGATACACAATAATTTAATAAGGGGAAAAAACAAGAAAAAAACCCCAATATTATTAATGGAGGCAAAATGCCTAAGAATGACACAAAGTGAAATGTGTTAATCTCTTAAGGATGTGGCTACAAATATTCCTTAATACATGAATTGAAAAATAAATAATTACAATTAAAGAATAACCTTTACTAAATAAAGATTAATCTTCTAATAGTTTCCCTCTTAATATAAGTAAATTGTTCAAGTCCACCTATGACACATCCTGTTATTCAAACCAATTCAAGTGGTTTAGCCCGCTCTTCAATAACATGTAATTTTCTCTGATGATCATCACTATCTAATCTCCACTTATGACACTCACATGCATGTAGAACTGGATGAAGGGATAGGGTAGTAGCAATTACTAGGTGGCTAGATTGTTATACCTTGTTCTCAAGTTGATAATCAATGAAATGAATCCCATTTTGAACAATTTTGATTTGCTTGAGATATGTCCCTTGCACTACAACTGAACCTGAAGGAACCAACATTCCAAGGTAAGACAACATTTACAAGGTTAATTGAAGTAATAAAATATTCAAAATATACATTTAATAGATAAATCATGTAAGAGCATCTATTTATTTAGCCATACCTATGGGGAACAACATTTCATCACTTGTTTCTGATTTTGCTAGCCTCTGCCTCTCTCTTGTGCAACACAATAGATAATAACTAACACCTTCTATGTTTCCAAGCTCTTCTATGACTGCAAAATATCTCCTGCACCAAAATTACATGGAAATTTGTAAAAAAAAATTGATTTCCACTATCATTTAAGTTTATGTAAATTTACTTTAAAAAGTAGCAAAATAAAATTTAATAAATGATTAAGCTACAAATTTACACAAGCTCATACATGCATGATATAAATATATACATGTACATACTTTTTTTAATGAGTCCTGAAATATGATCATAATCAATTGAAATCAAAGGAATGCCTTCAAAGCCTTCAACTTCATTTTCATTGTATGTGTCACTAGCATGTAATGGCACCAAACTCCATCCACTGACATATACTTGTTGTTGGTTGTTGCATTCATCATAGTTTTCTAAAATGCAATCATAACAAAAACACGAGTAATTCCTAGTGCGCAATGTCCATGGGAAACTATCTCTACTCATGATAGAATGTAACGATCTTGTTTTCTCTACCCTCTTGCATCCATGCATTGATCTTCTATCCACACCTACAAAACATAATTTTGCATTAAAAAATAATAATCAATATAAATATATTCAAACTAAAATAAAAAAACTTGAATGTACACATATATGTATAATTAAAGATTTAAATTCAAACAAAAACATACCTGATATCTCCCAAAACACTCTATGTGGAATGTATTGGTTGGTTGTTGAAGATGTGTTAGCCTCATTTGATGCAAAGTGTTTCTGACACCATCCAAAAACATCATTTGCATCTTTTATGTGATCTACCTCATAATTCATCTGATGTGTTCTTAGAGCATGTTTGATGCAAGCTCTTGCACCATCATGTTCACCCTTTTTGTGCACACTCTAAAAGAAGCTCCAAACATGTGGTATGTTGTCATTTCGATGATATCTACATAGTGCATAAAATGGCCTTGATTTGAATTGTGAAGCACATCTATCTGACCATACTGTGAAGCATTTTTTACTTAATTGCTTTAATTTTTGGCTTGTACAATTTTTTCATTTTTATGTGTGCTCGCACTCAAGTAGAGTTATCAGAAAGGTGTGCAATGCACCACATGGTAGCTATGCAACTTTCATCTTTCATCCCCCTTTCGAAGAGAGTTTAAAACACGTGTTGGCTCGTCGAGGATTTTCTTGGGAGCTATATTCATGAGCTCGAAAGTGTTTGCCTTTTTGACATGTCACCTCTTCATTGCGAGCGGATTGTGTCTCCTATCGAGTGATATATTTTGTGGAGTTTGTCGAAGTTGGTTGGCCTTTTTCTTTTCTTGGTTTTTGGGATGGAAGCTTTGAGTTGGTGCCCCTGGGTGATGTGATCGGTCAACTGGAACTTTTTTCCAGGCTATTGTTTTTAGTATTTGATCATTTACAAGCCTCTATATTTGCTAAATATCTAAAAAAAATCAATGCGGTAACAAAGAATTGATGAGAAAAGATCATTGTGACCTAACCAAAGATCTACGACCGGATCAAGTGCCATTGATTTTCAAACACCTGGAAAAATTGACTTTGGTGCTGAGGTAGTGTTTTCTTTTTCTACAACTATATAATGAAGGCGACGGCACAATGAGGGGTTGAAATTTCAAGTTTCAGAAGCACAATTGTAGAGCTACTTATCTCTCACATGTTATATCTTTTAAGGCTTAAACTATTATCGGATTGGCATCCAACCTTTGTTTTAAAATTCATTTGATATTTAAAGCACACACTATTAAGGAGAAATTGTTGAGACTGTGCATGTATGGCCTTTTTCAACCTTTCTTTCTTTATATTATCATTTTGAATGAAACACTATGTCTTGCAAGCTGAATTTGAATAGTTTAAGTAGCCGATTTCCATGCTGTATGCTTGTATGGTAGAATAGTGATTTGTGAAAATTAGATTTTGTCATTGGAGTTCTCTATTTTTTTGAAAGGTTGTTGTTTTACAATATTATGTTGTATTAGGAGAAAGAGCTCATGCAATTTCTAAATGTTCTTTCTATTACCCTAAGAAATCTTTATGTTTGATCGAACCTTAATGAACATTGCCTGCGGGAAGATTTGAAAGTCTACACTGTGCTTGTTGTTAGCCTTTGTTGTTCATTCTCTTTCCAACAATGAAGGGTTGTGGCATTCCATGTCTAATTATATCAATCATAGGAATGATTGGGTTTGAAATGTTGTAAAAGCGTTGGCATATCACCCTTTTCATGTTTTATATTTACATTTCTTTCTACCCTTTACTCCAAACCCCCAAAGAAGAGCCGACTTTCTATAAAAATCCTAGAGGTATTCAGTAAGGTGCAAATTAGTCCCCCCACTCATTGAATTTCCCATAAGACTGTCAGAGAGGTGTAAGCTTTGATGATCAATAGTTCTTTTTCTAGCATGCTCAGTAGGACAAGAAGTTTTTTGAACGCCTGATTAGAAGTCAAAAATATTTCTTGAATTAGGCTAAGGAAGGAAACTGGAAGTTTCATGCCTAGAGTCCAACTAAGAGCATCTTCAAGAGGTCACATCCAGTACTCTAAGTTACCTACCTCAATACCTAGAAGGAGAAGACTTACAGGTTCTGTATCACCTGTAAGGAGCAATATAGAGAGAAGTAAGAGCCTAGTCTTCAGAGCATTATCTACTCCACCCAGAGGCTTAAACTTCCAAATTAGAATTCCTGTATACCTGATTCACAAGAATCTTTTCTCCATGGCTCACGTACCTCCTCCTACTACTAGAAATTTCGTAATGTGGGATAGTGGTAGTCTGTTACGACCACCCACACCCCCAGACGTATGGCCTACCAAACTCGCTAATGCCCTCAAGGCTATTTGAAGATTCTTGGGAGAAGACTTCAAAACCCCTTTCGAACACCTTTAGGATATAGCAGAGGTATGTAGGGTACATAACATATTGGAGGAAAACATTGCTTTGAGGCTATTAGCTACCTCTTTCAAGGGAAAGGCCCAAGATTGGTATCCATCTTTGGCCTCGGGTTCTATCATCTCATGGGATCAACTTGGAGAGTAGCTTTTTGAATGCTTCTCAGAGAAAGGAGACCGCTCTTTGTTGCTACAACAACTAATTACCATGAAGAGAGCTCTGTAGGAAGCCATGAGTGACTTTAACACCAGATTCCACAAGACTTGGCAAAGGATCCCCTTGATTGCTCGACCCCAAGCCGCGATGGTGTTCATGTTCTATTTGATGGATTTCAATCCGGACATCATAGTTATGGTAACCTCCATGGGAGGGGAATTCTTGCCCGACACATATGAGGTGGGAGTGCATGCAAAGAATAGTCTAATTGATGCTAGAAAGCTTATGCCTCGACCTTCGATGCCAGTGTTTACATAAATCTTTGATGCCCCATGGGGAGAAGCTACTCCAAGCACTTCCACAACACAAATGGCATCGACCACTCCACAGTCTATGTACGTGTATCTTGCTGCTCAACCAAGCACGTCAAGCTCTTCCTCAATCGTGGAAAACATCGTCGACATGAAGAATCTTATGCAAAAATTCGCTAATGAGTTGGTCCTTATCAAGTGACAACAAGTGACGCCTCTAAAGTAGACTACACAAGCCTATCGTGGAGGAAAGCCATCTTATCAACAAAATCCATTCCAAGGATCCTCTAGAGGAATAAGTCAACAAACATAATCCAAAAACTAGAAAGTTCCGGTCACCATGCTACTACAAACAATCAAGGATAGCTCGAGTAAATAGCTAATCCCAGCTAGAATAATTTGGTGGAAGATGAGAATGTATGGTGCTTCCCGTGCAACGATAGCCATATGCCCCAAAATTTCCCAAGAGGGAATATGTAATAGAAGATAGTAGAACAAAGAAGCAAGGGTGTGCTTCCGAATGCAGACAAATACGAGTCTTCTGAAATGGGAAATGATCGATTCAGAGTACAAATGCAAGGAATGTCCTTGTAACAAGAACTAGATATTGCACCCAACTAGGCTCTGTTTTCTTGGATGCAAGAAGAAGATGCAATGTTCACAAATGAAGCTCTGACGACTAGTGTTTCACAAGTGCAGTCATATTATAACACAAGGTCCAAAAGTAGGCTCACATGAGAATACGTGCAACAACCTTTGCCACATTTACTTCCACATCAACCCTCCCCGTAGGAAAAGTAGGCTCCATCACCAATTGTCTGACCTTTTTTGTAGCCACATAACCCACCATTGGCAGAGAAGGAGGCAGATAAGGTACCAAGCCCAGTCACAACAGAACGTTTCTTTCCAAAGACAATAGAAATACCACTATACAAGCCTAAGACTCAACTAGTTGGGACACTCAATGAAGTGGAAAAACTAAAAAAGGCACCTTCCAATGTGTCATTATGGGACGTCATATCCATTCTCGAGCAAAATACATTGCTTCAGGAAGCATTAGCAACCATGCAATCAAAGTGGAGACAAAGGATTTGTGCCACCCCCTCAAGCTCCGAAAGCAACAACTTATGCCAATGATGTAGGAAATGCAAAGGAGAAAGAGGTAGGCAAACCAAAGCCCACACATTTTTTTTTAACTCTTATTGTGGGAGATCAAATTTTGCATAATAATATGATTGATTCGGGGGCTAGCACGACTGTTATGCCAAAAAAAGTGGCAGATGCTTTGAAACTTAAGTATGAGCCCGTTGAAAAAGGAATCATGCAACTAGATGGGGAGAAGATTCTGACCATTGGTCGGATAAAAGATCTATCTCTGACCCTCTTCTCGTGTCCAAGCCAAACAGTTACACAATAAATAGTAGTGATTGACATTCCCCCGGTCTTTGGAATGTGTCTTTCAAGATATTTTACTCCAAATCTCAGCGGATACTTAGCACTCGACTGGTCCCACATAATATTGAGAACCAAATACTAGGAAAAGATGAAGATTTTGTTTGAATCCTTGCATGTTGAATACATTGCTGACAACACAAACCTGTGCTTTGAGGAAGTACATACCTCTATCTCTCAGCAAGAGAGATATTGTGTAGAAATGTTAGAAGATGAAGAAGATACAAGTGATTGGACTCCTGAGAAAGAGGTGCTACTCAACCAACTCATCGACTCCGATCCATTTGGAAACTTCCATGCAATAGGGCTAGGCACATATGTTGTTTTTGATGATGATTAGGTCTTTCTGAAGCTAATGAAGGATTGGGAGGAATCTAATGATCCATCTGATAATCGTCTATGGACCCTATATTTTGATGGTTCCAAGTGTAAAGTTGGCTCCCGAGTGGGTGTCTAACTAGTGTCTCCAACAGAATCAGAGACTCACAAGGTTTACCATTTTCAGTTCTCATGCTCCAATAATGATGCCAAGTATGAAGCCTTGATTCACAGGCTAATTCTAGTAGAGAAAATAGGTGCAAGAAAGGATACAAGCTTTCAGAGATTCAAAACTAGTGGTGAGCCAAGTCCATGGATAGGCGACTGCAAAGAACACAAGGATGAGATCTTATGGGCATTGGGTTTGGGATCTAATTGAGAGTTTTGAAGCTTTCAACATACAAATCATTCCCTGATCACAAAATAGTGTTGCTAATTAGATTGCTTTTGTCAGTTTCCAATTTGAATCAATTTTTGACCCAACGAAGCAAAGTGTTGTACAAGTCATTGTCTGACCCTCAATTCCCGACAATTATCAAAACTGGCAAGTCTTTGATGATGACATCCAAATTGCTTCTTTCATACAGAAATCAAGGACAACTTCTGCCTATTCACCACTAGGGATAGGATTTCCTGAAGATCAAATCATCCAATTGAAAGGGAACAAGCTTCCTCGAGGGTTAATTTATCTCGAAAATCTCTTTGATTGTGAGGACACAAGGAATGGCAAGCAAATATTTACTATGGATGCAAGGGATTATGAAGAGCTCGATGTCGAAAGCGGTAGAAAGCTAAAAGTTGGAAGGGAATTTCCTCACACAGACAAGAAAAGACTAAAGGATTTATGCTTCAAGTATGACGGGGTTATCACCTGGACCTATGATGATCTAAGAGGATACAACACATGCATAATCCAACATACCATTAATTTGGTGGAAGGATCCAAACCCATGCAACAAAAGCAAAGTCCAGTCAACTTGAAGGTCAAAGCATTGATGGCACAGGAGCTCACCAAACTAGTTGAATCAAAGATCATATATCCTATCAAACATTCCACGTGGGTATCAAATCTGGTTCTAGTTTGAAAAAAGAATGGCAATATCCAACTTTGTGTCAATTTTCGGGACTTGAATAAAGCCTCGTTAAAAGACCATTACCCCTTGCCACTAATAGAGAAAATTTTGCAAATCATGGCCAGATTAGAGATGTTCTCTTTACCAGACGGTTTCTCAGGGTATAATCAAGTCTATGTGAAGGAATCTGACCAACATAAAACAACATTTACCATTAAGTGGGGAATGTTTAAATAGTCAAAGATGCCATTTGGAATTTCCAATGCCGGTGCAACTTTTCAATGAGCAATGTATGTTGCTTTTGAAGCATTGATCAACCAGAATATCCTCATATATCTGGATGATCTAATAGTCTTCTCAAAATCAAAAGATGATCATTTCGATCATTTGGAAATTTTTTTCCAGAAATGCCAACAGTTCAAGATTTCTTTGAATCCCAAAAAATGTGTCTTTAGAGTACCTCGAGGTAAGCTCCTTGGCTTTGTAGTATCGAAGGAGGGAATGGAAATAGACCTCGAAAGGGTCAGATGTATAATGGAATTAACCTTGCTAGTGAACCAAAAGGGACTGCAATCTTTTCTGGGAAAGATTAATTTTGTCAGTAGATTCATATCAAATTTCACTGGCATTGTGAAACCAATCACCTTGATGCTCAAGAAGAACCTACTTTTCAGATGGACCTCAGAAGGAAAAGTAGCTTTTGAGAAGCCAAAGATAGCTCTCTCCAAAGCCCCAGTGCTGGTTAATTTGAATTTTTCCAAAGACTTTCTAATCTATGTGTATAATGGCCAACACAGTATAGCTTCTGTGCTCACTCAAAAGTGTAATGAAGACAATGGAGAGCATCCTATCACATTTCACTCAAGGACCCTGAAAGATTATGAAACTATGTATAATTTTGTAGAGAAGTAGGCCTTTTCCATTGTCAAAATTTTAAAGAAATTCTAACACTTGGTGTCGGCCAACAAGATCACTATTCTCGTAGCTCATCCTGGTGTGAGAGAATACATCATAGAAGGAGAAACAAAAAAAAAAGAAGGGAAAATTGGATCACCAAGATCCTCAAATACGATGTGGACATTAGATCAACCAAGTTGGTTTGGGGAAGAGGTCTATGTGAGTACATTGCATGGGAATCAAATCTCGAAGCGAAGGAGACTGATCAAGTTTACTCGAACCAAATTTGAGTCCGAAGGGTCTTAGGTAGCTGATTGGAAATAGTATATGCAAAAGGGATATTACCCAACCAGTCTTCCACTTCATAGAATGAGATACTACCGACTGCAAGGCACTAGGTATGTATTAATTGAGGGTGTACTATTTAAGAGAAATTATGATGGTGTACTGCTCTAATGTCTCGACAAGCTACATGCAGAGAGAGTTCTCAATGAATTCCATCACAGTCCAGAGGGTGGGAACTTCTCTGCCAATACTACTACCTTAAAAATCATGCAAGTAGGATGTTATTGGCTCTCTATATTTTCTGAAGCACATCATTTGGTGCAAAAGTGTACCCAGTGCCAATATTTCATTGGTGAAAGAAAGAATACAGCTCTGCTCCTAAGCTTGATTATAATTGAGGAACCCTTTGCTCAATGGGGTCTAGATTTTATCATAATGATAAACCCTATTTCTAGTGTCAAACATAAGTAGATCCTCATGGCGATCGACTACTTCACAAGGTGGATGGAGGATGTAGCCCTAAAAAATGCCATAGAAGGGGAAATTGTTAATTTCCTTGAAGAGCTAGTAGCCCAATTTGACCCACCCAAGACTATCATATCAGACAATGCCTAAGCCTTTGTAGGGTTAGGAATGTAATATTTTTCTATCAGACATGGGATTTTCCTCAAGACTTCATCGAATTACTACCCACAAGGGAACAGGTTAGCATAATCAACCAACAAAAACCTAATTAGGTTAATCAAGCCTATTGGGTCAAAACGACAAAGGGATTGACACAAACATCTGTGAGCTACTCTATGGGCAGATCAGATTAATCCCAAGCAAATTCTAAAGACATTCCCCTATGAACTAGTGTACGGAAAGGAGGTAGTGCTACCTATCTCCATAGAGATCCCTACCTTACAACTACTGAAAGCCTTGGAAATTGAGGAAAGTGGCAGAATGGAAGTACGACTAGCGGAGCTCCTTAAGCTAGAAGAAGATAGAGAAAAGGCCCATGACTCTATGATAAACCACCAACAAACAATGAAGCACTGGTTCAACAAAAAACTTCTAACCTAGAATTCAAAGAGGGGAGCTTAGTGCTAAAGTACAATGAGGGTACTACAAAACCAGGGCAACACACAAAATTTGAAGAGCTATGGAAGGGACCCTTCCGAATTAGCATGTGAAAGGAAAAGAATGTGTACAAACTAGAAGACATGGAGGGAAATGCTTTAGATATACCAGTGAATGGTATTTTTCTGAAGTTATTCCATTAAAATACACAATTCTTTAAAAAATTTAACAGTTATGTACCATATGTAATTTTTTTGTAAATACATTTTAATTTTGAGAATAAGCCATCTGAGAAGAACACTAAAGAAATGAAAAGTTGTATTATATTATATTTATAAATTTTTTTACAATGTAATGCATAGCCTAAGGCTCAGATTTAAACATGAGGCTCTCTCGAGCAAAAACCAAAAGAGTAGTAGAGCAAAAAGAAGCAAAAGGGGGGCAACAAGCAAAAAATAGTAAAGTAAAGCCTCTAGTCATTGTCGACGAAGCAAAAGGGCTCATTATCAGGTTCTTCTTATTCTTCTTCTTTTCATCTAACATGTTGCAAAAAGGGGCTAAACACATGACACATGTGGGCCAAACAGTGCAGACCTAGGGTCTACTCACTATGACTCTACACTAGAAAGTCGAAGTGCTTCCTCCAAGTGAGTCCCAGAACATTCTCCACTCCATACTCTCGTAGCAGAAAAGTGGCCATTGGCTGAGAAGAGCAATAGTGCGTCTCAATGTCCATAGTGCAGAAGTCAGAGAGGAAGGTAAATCAGGGTACGTCTATGCCAAAGTCCACGTGCCTGGGAAGATCCATGTCACTTGGTATACCAACATTGGGGATAGCTACATGCAATACATCGCCAAGCCCCTCGATCAATGAAGTGTCAAACATCTGGTGACACAACTCAATTATCATGGGCTTGGACACATTCAAGTCCAATAGCGAGGGCATGAAGTGGGAAAGCATGTTGTAGTTGCTCTGGAGCTCGTTTTCATCGTTGATGAAGTCCTAGCCAACTACCCACTTGAATGCAACCATGATGAGGTGGTCACATTTCTTCACTAGGCGCTTAATTCCAACTACCCACCTGAACGCAACCATGATGAGGCGGTCACATTTCTTCACTAGGCACTTAATTTGGTTACTAGTGACCTCTCCCACAAATTAGTATTGTGGCCTCCATGGAAGGAGCCAAATGGGAGTGCCTAAGCCAACAAACATTCTGATAAGCAATGAATTATGGCGGAATTGGAAATAGTGGAAAGCTTGCTAAGCTTAAGAGACTATATTTTAGAATGAATGTTGCAAAAGGTGGCATAACTATATATAGAAAGGTGAGCTGGAAAACTCAACCAATGGAAGGTCTATTTTTGGCCGAACGACAACGGGAAAATTTGAAGGCAAAATGGAGAAGGGCAGATAGATCGTATGGAGAATTTGACATAATACCTTGAGAAATAAATTTGGACATTGGGAGTAAATGCTCGTGTATGTCGATTGTCGACATGTGTCTCTTGCCATCATTAGCGCCATCTAGCTTACTAATGAGAAAATACATGGATTAATATGCTAAATCTCTAACAAATTAATGGGCACGTCTTTTCAAGAGTACCTTGTATCACCTCAGCATGTTTCACATAGCAAAAAACACACTTTTTTATGCAATGAGTTTATTTGATAAAAAGACAGCAGAGGGAATGTACTAATTCCATTCTCATGTCATTTTTGGCATTCCTGAGGGATACAGATCTCCAATCCACACATATCACCTTGGTGGTAGCATTTAATGGACCAATGGCAATGGCATAACCTTAATTACATGTATGAGTGAGAATTAATTACACTCGAAAGTAGATTTCTCTAAAGAAGAAAAAGGCAAGTGGCCGTTATCGCTAGAGAAGCTGTCTGCAACTTTCTCGTATAGTCATGGCGAAAGCATCAACCGTTGGTAGAAAAGCCGTAGTTGCAAACAAAAGACCTAGTTATGCTGATGTTTTTGGGCACAACTCGTTTTCCAATGCCCCAACAGTAGAAGAGAAACCTTTTGAACACTGTAGAAAGGTCCAACATGATAAACGCATCCAAAGGGAGGTGGTGCAAGACATCATTGATAATGTTTTCGACCCTCAAATATTGGCTAACCCTAAAAACCTTAGGGAAGGTGCATTTCAGAGGATGTTGGAGCACGAACCGTTAGAGGGTTTTGCATTTTGACTTTGGAACAATGACCTGTCACAGTTTATGCTACCTGTTGTACATCCTTACCCAGAGTTGGTTGACGCATGTGCGAAAAAGTTTAACAAAAATACAGAGGCCATTGAGGGCCAAGGGGTCAAGATTACCATTTTTTCCAAAGCTATATGGGATATGCTATGTATCCCTATGAGCTAGGGTGCTGAGCTTTTTGACGAAGAGCAGATGAATGTCTTGGGGGAGGACATGTTTAGGAATTTTTTTTTTATGAAGATGAGATGAAAGAAAGACCGTAGAGAGGGAAAATTCACTGGCCTCTTTCACACAAGAAATTTAAGAAGGAAACACAATTTGTGTTCTCAATGTTGGCTTGGGTTTTTGGCCTCGATGATGATGAAGAGGTTAATCCTTTCCACTTTTCCCTAGCTCTTACACTCAAAAGGGAAAATGTCTAGAGGTACTATGATTTTTCTGAAGTAATAGCTAGGAACATGAGGGAGCAACTGAAGAATTACAGTATTGAGTCCAAGTTCAAGTATTCTTCTATCCTGGCTCATTTTCTTTTACATCAAAATTTTGAGTGGCTAGGAAGGAATGTACTAGTATCTAGGCTAGATGAAAGGGGCTTTCTCCAGCTAGTTTCTATATGGACCCATGTGCTTTTGAGGACAGGGGATTATTATCGGTTTGCAGATAATTTTATGAGGCCAGTGCTCCAGGATTTGTTGCCCTGCCCAATTGGCCATTTCTCTCAAGAGGTTATGGAATAGATAAAAGATCCACCAACCCCACTGGATTATTTCCTAGGTGAGGATTTTACATTCATCAGATTTCATGGTTTTCCTAAGGAGGCTTTCCGTCTCTGCAGATTTGTAACAAACAGGGTCTTTGCGTTGGAGGCATGCCAACAAGTAACCGTTGTTGACAGGATTTATGGTGCTGGGAGGAACAAAACAAAGCTTTACGATCTTCCTCTTGTGATTGCTAAGAGCCAGGTAGTACTAACTAAGTGGAAGGTAGAGGATGAGATCAAAAATTTACTAGTGGCCTTGGGCTTGGTCCTCATTTGTGACAAGTGGAATTATAAGTCGAACGAGATTTATAGTTTGAGACACGAGGTCTAGGATTATTTCCATAGAAGGAGGAACTTGGGTCGAGAAAGAGTAGAGATATACATTGACCTAGCTCGCATTCCAGAAGAGTGACCAAAATGGCTAAGTTTCTATGAGCCATAGGTAGAGTATCAAAGGAATCTCCATATGGGAAAGTCTCTCAACGTGCAACTAAAGTGTAGGGGATGGTCAGAAAGGAAAAAGGAAGAATTTTGGGGATTCCGATAGGAGATGAGATGCCTAGGTGCTCCATTCGGTAACTTTTAGCCACTTGATGATGAATTCAAGGACCTATATGATAAAGAGGCTAATGCTAAAAATAGTAATCCCGAAACAATCCATGAGATTGATGAGGAACAAGTTCCACCTTAGGTTTCTAGACCTCGAGAATCTAACAGTTGGAGAGACTCGAGGTGAAGGGATTAACAAGCTCTGTCTACCTCCAGTGCCCAAAATAAAGGTAAAAGGACTCGACGGTCTCCAAGAGGATTTGTAGCGGCTGTTGAAGGCCAAGTTTTAGAAGGATCTGCTACAAAAGGATCAGAACGTGCTAGTTCTGGTCATACAAAGTGAATAAGGATTCAAGATTTGGGTTCCCTTAATGTACCAGTCTGACAAGAAGAGGAAGTGGAGTCCATCCTACAAAACGCCCCGACCACTACGGCTCAGGTAAGTTTTGTGCCCCCTCTTCTTCCTATTTCTGCATCTTTTGTCAATCGTCTGCTCCCTCTCATGGAAAGGAATCCTTTGTCCTTGGACCTCGAACTAGTAATCTTGAATGCACCCCCTACCATTTTCAATGAACCCGCTGAAACCACCCTGCACACCAAAGGAGTGTCATTTTTCGTGACCATTGTTGTGTCTTTAATCGACCTATCAAGGGCCCCCATTGAAATGACTGATACCACCACTTTAACTGTCACTCTAGGCCCATCTACTTCTGGGAAGGAACCTCTCCATTAGCCTATTTCTGTGTTCACCCCTACTAATTTTTCCCCTGCTCAATTTGGCATTCCACCCTTTTTCATGATCACTTCTCACACATCTGAATTTTCCCCTATCATCACCCTTTTTGGACTACCCCCTAGTGCTTCCATTGTAGCATAGAGCATCAATGTCCCTCAGACTCTTCAGGGTCATTTTGATGCTACCAAACAGGCCCGAAAGGCCATGAAGCATAAAATATTGTTTAAGAATGCCTAGAAGCCCACCACAAAGAAGATTGAAGCTTGCTTCAATGAAGAGAAAAACTATTTTCTTATTACTACCATGAAGTCGCTCATCTCCAATCTCGGAGGGCAGATGCAAATGGAGGACTATGACATTCATGCCGTAGGCTTGGATTTGAATGAAACTCGCTCGTGCGACAAAGTGGTCCCAGGAAAAGCAACTCAAAAGTTGGTATATGCTGACTTTGAGAGGCTGGACAAGAAATTAAAGAAGCGTGAGGTAGAGTTGGCAAATGTAAAAGAAACAATGAGTAGACTGCAGAATGAGATTCAAGCCAGAGAAGTTGAAGTGACCCGTGTAAATAAAATTCAAGGACAACAAGGAGACGCGTCTAAGTTGCTTACAAAAGCTCAGAATGAATAAGTTCAGCTTCATGCTGAAATTGAAAATATGAAGAGAGAGCTAGATGATGCCCAATCCCAAACTTCAGATGATCTTTGAAGGATCCAGGCAAAAGTAGAAGAGTCAAGACAAGAAGTTGAAAGACTAAGCTCATAATTGAAAAATTCCCTTCAAGAAAAAATTCAAATAGAAGAAAGCACAAGGGCAAGAGAGGCCTAATTCAACTAAGAGTTAGCTATTGCACGAGGTTCTAGAGCCCTCCCAATAATGAAGAGGTTGATATTTGTGCATTGGGAGCGGATCACAGCTGGTATTGTTGTTCTTGGGCCCACTTTACAATTTCTAAGAGATGTTCAGGAATTGAATGCTAAGGTTGGTCTGATGGCTGATCACTTTATGCAAAAATGTTCATCTCGAGTGGAAGATTCACAAAGTTTCATTTCCAAGTTGTGTATTTCCACTGACCAGGTCCTAGAAAGAGTGGGAATTCCTAATCGATGGATCGCCTCCATCAAAGCTAATGAGATCATAAACTATCACAGGGTTGTGGCAAAGTGTAGAGAGTGCCAAACGATGCTGAATAAGCGGGTAGTCAAGATCAAGGACTTCAACATCTTGGTTACTTATGGGTTGCGTCCTCTCCTTTCACCAGATGAAGATGCACTGACAGTTAAGCAAGTCACTGATGCAATCTGACACAAAATTCGGACCTCTACGGAACTCCCAGGTTTGAGTGCAATGCCCATGGCAGATGATGTTGAGCGTGAGGTCTATCCTCTTTCTCGACTTTATGTTCACTTGGGAGTGGTTTCTTCTAGATGAGGATTCATCTCTTTTAAGGAGATTTTCAATCTTGAGCAAGCTTACAGGAAGATCTAAAACCTCATCCTACCAATTGATGCGGACTGGGAGGCTCAGTGCACTGCTTTCATCAAACTCCAAGAGCAACTAGAGGCCTAGGTTCGTGCCTCCACAAGTGAAGACCCCCTTGTGAGTCACCATAACTGTGAAGCGTTTTTTCCTTAATCGCTTTGATTTTTGGCTTGTACAATTTTTTTAGTTTTAGGTGTGTCTACACTCAAGTAGAGTTATCAAAAAGGTGTGCAATGTGCCATGTGGTGGTTGTGCAAATTTCATCTTTTGTCTCCCTTTTGGAGAGAGTTCAGAACATGTGTTGGCTCGTTGGGGATTTTCTAGGGAGCTATATTCATGAGCTCAAAAGTGTCTACCTTTTTGACATGTCACCTCTTCATTGTGGGAAAATTGTGCCTCCTATCGAGTGATGTATTTTGGGGAGTTTGTCAGAGCTGGACGACCTTTCTCTTTTCTTGGTTTTTGGGATGGAAACTTTGAGTTGGTGCCTCTGGGTGATGTGATCGGCCAACTGGACCTTTTTACCAAGCTATTTTTTTTAGGATTTGATCATTTACAAGCCTCTATCTTAGCTAAATATCTAAAAAACATCAATGCAACAGCTGAGAATTGATGAGCAAAGATCATTGTGATCTAACCAAAGATCTACGATCGGATTGTGTTCCATTGATTATCAAACACCTGGCAAAATTGACTTTGGTGCTGAGGTAGTGTTTTCTTTTTCTGCAGCTATATTAGGAAGGTGATGAAACAATGAGGGGTTGGAATTTCAAGTTTCAGTTTCCTTGGCTAAGGAAATTTTTGCTAGTTTTCTTAGGACATAGAATTATTTTCAGAAGCACAATTGCAGAGCTACTTATCTCTCGCATGTTATATCTTTTAAGGCTTAAACTATTGTCAGATTGACATTTGAGCTTTGTTTCAAAGTTCATTTGATATTTAAAGCACAAACTATTTAGGAGAAATTGTTGAGACTGTGCATGTATGGCCTTTTTCAAGCTTTCTTTCTTTATGTTATTGTTTTGAATGAAATACTGTGTCTTGCAAGCTGAATCTGAATAGTTTAAGTAGCTGATTTCCATGCTGTATGCTCATATGGTAGAATAGTGACTTGTAAAAATTGGACATTGGAATTCTCTAGTTTTTTGAAAGGTTGTTGTTTTACTATATTATGCTATATTAGGAGAAAGAGCTCATGCAATTTCTGAACATTTTTTCTATTACCCTAAGAAATCTTTATGTTTGATCAGACCTTAATGAACACTACCTGCGGGAAGATTTTAAAGTCTACATTGTGCTTGTTGCTAGCCTTTGCTGTTCATTCTTTTTCCAACAATGAAGGGTTGTGGCATTTTGTGTCTAATTATATCAATCATAGGAATGGTTGGGTTTGAAATGTTGTAAAAGCATTGGTGTATCGCCCTTTTCATGTTTTATATTTACATTTCTTTCTACCCTTTACTCCAAACCCCCAAAGAAGAGCCAAGTTTCTATAAAAATACTAGAGGTATTCAATGAGGCGCAAATTAGTCCCCCCACTCACTGAATTTCTCATAAGACTGTCAAAGAGGTGCAAGCTTTGATGATCATCAGTTCTTTTTTTGGCACACCTGGTGGGACAAGAAGTTTTTTGAATGCCTGATTAGAAGTCAGAAATATTTCTTGAATCAGGCTAAGGAAGGAAACTAGAAGTTTCATGCCTAGAGTCCAAACAAGGGCATCTTCAAGAGGTCACTTCAAGTACTCTAAGTGACCTACCTTAGTACCTAGAAGGAGAAAACTTACAAGCTCTGTATCACCTGTAAGGAGTAATAGAGAGAGAAGTAAGAGCCTAGTCTTCAAAGCTTTATCTACTCCACCTAGAGGCTTAAACTTCCAAATTAGAATACCTGTATACCTGATTCACAAGAATCTTTTCTCCATGGCTCATGTACCTCCTCCTGCTCCTAGAAATTTCATAACGTAGGGTAGTGGTAGTCTGCTACGACCACCCACACCCCTAGACGTATGGCCTGCCATACCCACTAATACCTTCAAGGATATTTTGAGATTCTTCAGAGAATACTTCAAAACCACTTCTAAACACCTTCAGGATATAGTGGATGTATCTAGGGTACATAACATATCAAAGGAGAACATCACTTTGAGGCTATTAGTCACCTCTTTCAAGGGAAAGGCCCAAGATTGGTATCGATCTTTGGCCTCGGGTTCTATCATCTCCTGGGATCAACTTGGAGAGCGGATTTTTGAATGCTTCTTAGAGAAAGGAGACCACTCTTCATTGCTGCAACAACTAATTACCATCAAGAGAGCTTTGTAGGAATCCATGAGCGACTTTAACACCGGATTCCACAAGACTTGGAAAAGGATCCCCTTGACTACTTGACCCAAAGCCACGATGGATTTCATGTTCTATCTAAAGGCTTTCAATCTAGACATTGAAGTTATGATAACCTCCATGTGAGGGGACATCTTTCTTGATGCATATGAGGTGGCGGTGCATGTGGAGAATAGTCTAATCGATATCGGAAAGCTTCCGCATCAACCTTTGATGCTAGTGTTTGCAGAAATATCTGATGCCCCACGAGGAGAAGCTACTCCAAGCACTTCCACTGCACAACTGACGTCAGCTGCTCTGAAGTCTATGTACGTGTGTCCTGTTGGTCAACCAAGCACTTCAGGCTCTTCCTCAATCATGATAGACATTGTCGACATGAGGAATCTCATGTGGAATTTCTTTAACAAGTTGGTCCTTATCAAGCGACAACAAGCAATGCCTCTGAAGCATACTACACAAGCTTATGGTAGAGGAAAGCCATCTTATCAGCATAATCCATACCAAGGATCCTCCAGGGGAATAAGTCAACAAACGTCACCTATAAACCAGATAGTTTTGGTCACCATGCCGCTATAGACAGTCAAGGATAGCTTTAGTAAAGAGCTAATCTTGGGCCAAAATAATTTGGTGGAACAAAGAATGTATGGTGATTCCCATGCAACGATAGTCATATGTTCCAAAATTTCCCAAGAGGGAATATGCAATAGAAGATAGCAGAACAAAGAAGCAAGGGTGTGCTTCCGAATGCAGACAAATACGAGTCTTCCGAAATGGTAAATGCTTGATTCATAGCACAAATGCAAGGAATGTCATTGGAACAAGAACTAGATATTGCACTCGACTAGGCTCTATTTTCTTGGATGGAAGAAGAAGATGCAGTGTTCGCAAATGAAGCTCTGATGACTAGTGTTCTACAAGTGCAGTCAGATTATAACACAAGATACAAAAGAAGGCTCACAGGAGAATACGTGCAACAAAATTTGCCACGTCTGCTGCCATATCAACCGCCCTCGTAGGAAAGCAGGCTCTGTCACCCATCATTCAACCTTTTCCACAGCCACATAACTTTCCATTAGTAGAGAAGGAGGAAGATAACGCACCGAGCTGAGTCACAACATAACATTTCTTTTTGAAGATAGGAGAAATACCATTGTACAAGCCTAAGACTCAGCCAGTTGGGATGCTCAATGTAGTGGAACAACTAAAAAAGGTGCCTACTAATGTGTCATTATGGGACGTCATATCCATTCCCAAGCAAAAGAAATTGCTTTAGGAAGAATTAAAGAAAGAACAAATCCCACAGACGGACATAACTCAGCTATGCAATCAAAGCAGAGGCAAAGTATTTGTGCCTTAGATGAACTCTCAACACCATCCATATCCACTTGTGCATGTTGATAACATACTTGCACCATAATAGCGATCTACCCTGAAAAATAGTACTGTGATTGAATTTCTTTTTGATGTACAAAAGAGTAATTCTCTGCAAAGTCAACTACTGATAACACCGTTCCAAGTGGGGAAGTATCTCTTAATGTTTGAAACTGTTGTGCTTTCCACATAGAAAATAAAGAGTGTTGTATGTATGGTTGTATCAATTTATGAAACTTTTCCATAAATGTTCCCATTGGTATCTCCTCTTCTACATAATCTAACCTTATTGATTCTTTGCCACTTTTGGTATGAAACTTGATGCACTTGTAACTCTTGCAATTTACCAACTTTGTTAGGTCCATATCTTTGTCTCTCAAGGGAATTTTAGCGAAATTTCCACATGTTTCACAAACTCCTTTTATGCAACTAACTTGACTGGATGCATTATCATCATCTGATTTATCACATAGGATGGATGCTATGAACTAACTTGCTCGTCTAGGAGGTGCATTCTAAAAACAATCACTTTCTTTTCTAATCTTTTGAAACGCCTAATAGTAGAGATCAAATTCAATAAGATGACAACAACAACAAGTTTCAAAAACCTTTTTTTTCTTCACATAATATGGCTTTAATCTTTCAAACATTGTTTTCCCAATCTTTATATGTGGATTTGAATTACAAAACAACACATAAATCTCATGATTTGTTATGTCTAACCAATGTTTTGTATATAATTCATTATTATTGAGCCCAATCTTGTGTTTGATAACATCTCTTCTATTTGATGAAGGATGAGTATGATCATTCCAAAAGCTTGAGATGAAGTTCCTAAAAACATCTTGAATCCTTTTAGATCGAGGAGCTCTACACATAATTTCCCAATTGCCTTTCGAGGTACTATCATCCAAAACCTTTCTTCTTTTGACATATTGTGTCAGTGTCTTTCTATTGAAATTTGTCTCAGTTGAAAGTGAAGAGATTTATCCTTTTTTGGCCATTTTTTCACTTAAAATCGATGTCAACATGGCTCTTCTTGAAATTTCCTTATCTGTTGATCGAGATTGTTTCCCAATGGAACCCAAACCTTTTTTAAATTTTCAACAATGTCTTTTTGTAAGTGTGAACCTTTCCTCTTTTTTGTACTTGTATCTACACCCAACAATTTTAATGACTCTTGTAGCTCATTATTAAGAAGTACAATTGACAATAGTTGGGCTTGATCGAGTGTATCAAGTTTATTGAAATGAGAAAATATTTTCTTTGCAATTTTGTTCATTGACCTCTTAGTTGTCTGTCTGGGTTGTTCAACATAAAACTTCAATTTTTCCATATCCATTTGAAATAAATGATGTACATTTCTAGAAGAATTTTTTCTCCTCACCTCTTTAGCTAGATTCATATGCTCTTCCATGATGGTATCCAGAAGCAATCCTAACCCCTCTCCAACATCCATTTCTTACACCTAGGCCTCCTCCCCAACATCAACTATGTGTTCCTTAGCTTCATTTGCTCCAGTATCTAAATTTGGCTCGATTTCTACTGCAATTTATGTATGTTGAGCCCCTACACAAAAACACATCAAATAACATAGGATTCACTAAATGCACTAAATAAAAATACAAACCCTTCCTACTTAGGATTCACTAAATAAAAATTTGTGCAATATGTTGTTATGCCCTTGTATTCAAATAAATTCAATGCATTCATTCTAATCTCTCCTACTAATTAGCAATATTCACATATTCTTAGTATTACACACTTTGATTTGTGTTTTAAAAGGATACTAGCTCTACATGAACATTTTAGGAGCATTTGCATGAGTGAAGATTACAATAGAAAATGGAATGTTAAAGGGAAACAAAAATAATAATATTCATAGAGGCTCAAGTTTGACATACCTGGTTTACGTTTATAATAACTTTGCAAGCTTTTTTCATGTATTCTCTATTCCTATTCTATTGAATACTTTTGTGTAGTCTTAATTTTTCTTGTCTTTTTTTCCCCATCTCCTTCTTTGTAAAATACCACTTAACAATTTTTCTAAATCTTCTCCTCCAAAACTTGCTTTGTAGAACAAAAATATCTTTCACAATTTTTCTATTTCTCTTCTCCAAAACTTGTCTTCTAAAACCTAAATATCCTTCACAATTCCTCTAAGTTTCTCTTACTTATATAATGATTTAAAAAAAAACCCTATAATTTCAATCCTAAAATTAAAAACTTGATTAACATGCATTTTAAAAAACTTAGAAAAAATAAGCTAAAACTAAACTTAACTACTAATATTAAAAAAAAAAGATAACTAATTAACATGCATTACATGTATTTGATAAATTTAGAAAAAAAAAATCTAAAACTAAACTTAACTACTAATATTAGAAAAAAATTTAAAAATTGATTAACATGTATTACATGTATTCTGAAAAACTTAGAAAAGAAGAAGTTAAAACTACACTTAACTATTAATATTAATACTAAAATCATTACATGTATTATGTATAACTTAGAAAAAAAGAAGTTAAAACTACACTTCATTGTTAATATTAAAATCTGGAAAAAACTATTAGGAAAAAAGAAGTTAAAACTACACTTAACTATTAATATTAATATTATAATTATTACATGCATTATGAAAAACTTATAAAAAAAGAAGTTAAAAATACACTTAATTGTTAATATTAAAATCTAAAAAAAACTATTAATATTACAATTCGAAAAAAAGGTAGAAAATCTAAAAAGTTGTTGATATAACATTTTTTTTGAAGGGTTGCATGAAAAAAATAGCAAAAATGGCTAATTTGGGGAAGATTTTAGCGGCAATCCCCTTCATTAGATTAGAACCTCTTTTTTTTTACTTTGCTTCTTTAATTATGAAATTAATGCATTTTTTACTTTCAAAGCTTGATTTGGAGGTGCAAATGGAGTCAAATAGATGAATCAAGTTGGAGAACTGTAGTCCTCAAAACAAGCTTCCTAACAACTATAAATTTGATATATGTTGCTTTTAATTTGTATTATATTTTTTAGTTTAACTAAACATATGTTTTTCACTGAACATCAAGTTTGGTGAAAAACTTTGTGGAAAAATAGTAAATTAGTAAATTTTTTTTTGGAAAAATATGTACGTACCAATATTTATGTCCTGTTCAAACAAAAAAAAAAGAATTTCAATAAATACAAAAAAAGTTATGTGATTGAAAGTGCACCTATGTCTAAATTGTAATTAGTTTGACTTTAAAATTTAATTAAAAGAAAAATATTCAACAAAATGTTATGGAACGAAATGGAAGCCCTAAATATCAGTGTTACCAACCTAAATTCAAAAGAATCATAATTTAATCCTTTGTAAAAAAAGTTATGTGATTGAAAGTACACATAACTTTTTAAAAATGTTGTTTACTATTAAAAACTAGTTATCAAAGGAGATTAAAAAAAAATTACAATTACAATTTTTTTTTAAATACATTTAAAATTTACAGAGAAAATCTCACAAATCGCTAGTTTGGATCATCTTCAAATTCCTAACAATTTACCTACTATAGGTGTCAAAAAGTGAAGATTTTGCTCAAAATGTTGCTTTCAATGTTAAGTTTAGCCAAAAAGGGTAACCACTATTGTGGGGCGATTATTTCTTTGCTTCTCAAGCAATTTCATCCATTGATCATCATTATTATTCATCATTTAATCCTATCCCTTCATTTTGAATTGGTTTTCTATAAAAAGACCTAGCCTTTTCATTTCAAGAGTACAACCACTATCTTTGATATTTTGCTATCACTATCATTAGGCTTATTCTTGTATACTACAAATATGAGGGAAAGCAAGCATATAAAGCAAAATGGAGAAGAGCAATGAAGGTGACTCAACTATGGCATATGAATTATGGTATTATTGTTTTATTATCTATATTTCTATTGTTATTTATACTTTATTATTGGATTAGGGTCTTTAGGGCTTGGATTTAGGTAGTTTTGGTTGTTACTATTGATTCATGCTTTGTACCTTGATTTTACCCTATCCTACATTGGTGAACCTGACATGATCTAACCATATTTGAAGAAATTTGTGAGAAATTTTGAGTTTTCAAGTCTATGACACATACAATTGATAGAGTGATGCAATCCTATATAATATGACACATCCAAGATTTTCTGCACCACATTTCAACACAAAAGGTTGTATTTGTCTAACTTAGGGAAAAATTATTAAATCACTCTATTATTGCTATTTTTTGTCATTTTCTTGGCTTCTGGTTTTTATTCTGGCATCTAGATAGATTGCTTGCATCATTCCTATCATCATATTTTCTATCTTTTTGTCAGATTTTGTTGTCTTTACACCTTTCAAGTTGCGCACCGCATCTATTGAACAATACAGAATATTTGAATGACAATCCACTGCATTCATTTGACAATTTTCCACAGTCATTATTCCTTTAGCTGCAGTCATTTTTTGGTTTGATGCATTTGTTTGCATTAGTTCGTCACATCTTTGAAATAAAATGATGCAATTGTCTTTCATAAGGTAAAAAGGGTATAAGTTTGGAGTTTTCATTTTCTACCTTTTCCATTCATTAGGGTAGAGGTTTTTGGTGTTACTAAAATCTGATCTGCAACATGTGGCAATCATTGGGAGAAGACATTGTTATCTAGACTACTAATCAATGTTCTTACATGGTTTATGTGTCTTTGATTTTTTAAAGTAGGAACACTTAGATTTGGGCTTAAAAAGAACAAGTTTTTTCCATGTTTGGTTCCCTTGCACATTGTGTTAAAATCCCAGATTGGTGTGTGTGTATCCTCTCCCCTTGCTCTTCGTGTGATATTTGGTGTAAGAGAAACACATATCAATCTCTTTTCTTTTTTAGGAGGCCTACCTTTGAGATACATCCTAATGGAGAACTCAAGGGGGATGACCTAAAAGCACATTTTTTCTACTGGGCTATGATAAAGGTGCAAAGGAAAAAGTTAGTAGCATTATCTAGGGACATTATACATTGCGTGTCAATGCTATTGTGGAACAATTGACCACAATAACATTGATTAGAGGCTTAAGTTTCTCATGTATGAAGTACACATTTAGTGTTCACTGACCTTCTAGAAAGCCATTTTTATTAGGATCCTAAGACCTTTTTGGCCATCTACTATTGTTCTACAAGGGATGTGGATCATACCTTGAAGTTACTTACTACGTATGTCCATGGTTGATGTGTAAGGTGTCTTGCTAGAGTTTACACTCTTTCAAGGCTAGGAGTATCAAGGTGGTCCATGAACTTGGTATACCCTATTCACCCACTCCTTGGATGAAGATTTAAAATCACTCTTTTTGGGGTGAGGTAAGCCCACTTTAGTAGATAAACCCTATTACTACTAGCTAGGTTGTTCTTGTTTTCATTGTGTGCAAACTAAGGCCAATAAAATTTTGTGGAAGAAAGCTTGTGAAACACTTGCTTACCTTGAAGTCAAAAGAGTCAAAATCAACCAAAATCTATTTTCCAAGTTTTTGTTGTGTTTTCTTGTCACATTTCAAAATTTCCCAAAATGAAAAACCACTTGAAAACATTCAACTTAGGACCAAAATATAGAACACCACATTTTCTAGGTAGTACACCGCATTTTCTAGATAGAACACCGCATTTGAATGATAGTATATCGCATTTTATAGATAGAACACCACATTTGAATGACAATATATCACAATTTCTAAGATAGAACACCACATTTGTGGTTGGGAACAACACAACGACTAGTTCTCAAAATTTTGGGGAAATTCTTGTGTAGTCTCATTCCTGGTCAATTCCTGATAGTAACCATATCTTCAGATCATAGACTTACTTAATCCAATCTGTCCATTTCATTGGATTTCACTTAGGTTGCTTTGCATTACCTAGTTGGTCTTTGTTCATCCTAGGTCATTCGTAGCCATATCCACATTTCAGATTTTAGACTAGGAAGCCTATCATACTATTGATCAGTTCATTGTAACACATCTAGACTGTCCTTTACCTTGTCCTTTTTTTCTATCAATAATCATCATCCAAGTTGGGCCTTAAAAATCATGGGTCTAGTTTAAGGTTCACTTTATCAAATCATTAGCATCCTTTTAGCTTTTGTCTTCTTAAGGTCTTGATAGTATGATTTCTTACCTTGAGATATCATAACTTGCTTAGCATCCTTCTCTTAAGTCCAAAGGTGCATATTTATAGTCTCATTTGTCATCCTTTAGTATTAATCTCACATAATAGCTTTGGTCATACCATATCTTTGGTCATAGCTCCCATTTGCATCCTTACATATCTTAGCTTTGGTCACACCATCATATTGCCATATTTGCACCATATAATTTGGTCATAGTGACATTACCATATCTTGGTTACACCTATTGTCACTTTGCATCCTAATCTTGGTCATAGTGGCATCATCATTTGGCATCCTTATATCTCAAAAATCCTAAAAACATAGCATAGTTTCACACCCATATTGTATTATCATCCCTTAGATTACATACTCCTCACCAAGTTTCAAGTCTTATATGGTCCAAACCAGGTTACAAAGGAAGAGAAAAGAGATGGACTACACAAATGAAGTTCCTATCTTAATCCAACTAGTACCATGAAGTTTGAGTCTTCTTCAAATGAGCTACCCAAGTCATGATCTAAACTTACAAATCCCTTTGAGAATTACACCTTACAAGAAGTCCAAAGATGCTTAATTAAAAATGAAATTGTAGAGGCTGTCCAAGACCCTAGAATAACATGCATTATAGATGAGATGGTAGCGGTAGACCCCTAATGATATCTCATGAAACTTCTACAAAGTGGAACCAAAATCCCTCCTAGTTTTGATGTCAACATGCTTTGAAAATCACAAACAAATGGTGTTACACAAGAACAAGGACACATCACATATACTCCAAACCATATTACTTCACAATTGCATGCTACTTTACCATTAGGGGGAATAACTCAAAACACTACGACAACCAACATAACCTCCACACCAATATTTTGAGCACACGGTTCCCAAACTATGTCCCAACCACCTAGCATCACATCTATCAATCCATTTGCCTCATCATCTTATACCATAGGGGCTTAATCTACTAATACTTTTGCAACATCATCCCAAATCATACCACCACTCACCAACACCATGGGTTAAAACATGTTGAACACCAACCCACCCAAGGTGTGAAAGGTTTACATCAGTACTCCTAAAACACAACCTCCAATGACAAGTTCTACATCATGTTGGAATATGGCTTCCAGTGTTGTCATTGATGGCAACTGAAGTCATCTTCATGGTCCGCAAATTTTTATCTAGTCATACCGACAGATAAAGTGCAATATTGTGTGTTACCGACAGAATATTTGAAGAATAGGGTATCCGGTCAGTCAATCAATCTGTCTACTTCACCAGATCATCTTTTTGTGTTGTGGACCCCTAGGATTACTTGGTGAACACATATATTATCTTATTACTGAATTTTGCAGTGTTGCATTAGTTGCAATATGAGCTTGGAGGTTTGGTAGGATGTTTTATGTTTATTTGTTCGTTGTAGCCAACTCAGTGAATGTGGCGCATTGTGGATGTGTAAAGTGGAATTATTTAAAAAAAAATTATGTTCAAATATTTAATTATGGGTCTCAACTATAGTCTAGCCGATGGTGTTAGATCCACATTGAAAATCCAATTGTAATTTTGGGCCAATAGTTAATAATATTTCTAAGTTTTATTAAGGCCAACCTATAGCGATGGTATTTCTAGTTGTGGATATATATAAGAGATTTGATATATCATTTGATTTGTGTGAAAGTAGTGTGGTGGTATGTTGCGATCATCAGGAACAACGATTAACTGACTATGCATAGTTTCACTTGTGCATTAATATTTTTGCAGTAAGAGTTGTGTAGAGCAGAGCAGAATTGTTGAATCGATCTGAAGGATAGCAGATTATTTATAGAGCTTAATTGGAACTGTAATTAGGCATTGTGGATGCTATTTCATCAGTTCAATGTTTTGGATTTATTCCAAGCCTTTGTAGGGTAGTGAGCCCATCCATTTTGAGTAGTGAGCTCTAGGCAGTGAGCCTAAATGCAAGTGCATTCCCATTTTGTACTTCTTACTTTGGGTATACTCATATTATATTGTGGATTGGCCATTCACCATGGTTTTTCCCCTAATAGGGTTTCCATGTAAAAATTTTGGTGTTATGGTGTTGAGATTATTTTCATTCTATTGATGCATGTTTCTTTTATTGAATGGTTAAGTAAATTAAATCATAGAATAATAAAGTTGATTTTTTGCTCAACACTGATTCATCCCCCATCTCAGTGTTGCTTGTTTCCAACAATTGGTATTAGAGCTAGTTCCTTGGAAGAAGTCTTACAGCTTGGGGAGATCTTGGAAGGTGTTTTTCAATGGATACAAGCAGACTTCAACAACAACTTATCATGGCCCTAAATGATCTTGACCAGATAAAATCTGAGAACTAGGAACTGCAAGAAAAATCTTGAGAATGCAAAAAAGTTCATCCAGTCACTAAAAGACAAGATCAATGAATCAAGGGAGAAAAGAAAGGAACTATGTGGTCAGCTCAAACAAAAGAACAAAGGTATGTAAGATGAACAACTTAGTCTGGCTCTAAAGGAGAAAACAAAAGAATGTGAAAAGTTTTCCAAAGAAAATGATACCTTGAAGCAAGAGATAAAATCCATCATGATGAGAATGACCAAGGAGATTGAGGACAAAAAGAAAAATGAAGAAAATATTGCATAGTCTTTGAAAGAAAATTTTAAACAATGTAATCGACTAGATAATGAACTGGAGCAATCCAAGAACAATGAAGAAATGCTTGAAAAGAAGCTTGATGACCTTAGAGATGAACTTGCTACAACAAATGAGTATAAGGAGAAATTCAAAGCAAGCTTGATCAAACTTGATGAACTGATCAAAGGACAGAGGACTGATGGTGACATACGAGGTCTTGGATATGAAGAAGGAGAAAGTTTCGGATCTGGACAAAGGAACTCTAGACAAAGGAATTCTAGACAAGGAAGATTCAGACAAGGAAAATAGATGGAAGGAGGCATAAGAGATCTGGTAAGGCAACCAAATGCTCAAAGATTTAATGGCTATTGTTACGTTTGCAACAAATTTGGTCATATGGCTTCTTAGTGTAGAAGTAGGTTGAACTCAAGTAGACCATCATTCTTAGGTTAGTGTTTTAATTGCTACAAGTATGGTCATAAGTCAAGTGAATGCAAAATTGTGATGAACAACTTCCATAGAGATTTTAGATGCTATGCATGCAATAGATTTGGACATATTGCTAACGAATGCAGATCAAGACAAAGTCAGTGGAACAATTGTTCTGGACAGAGAAATGTTGTGTGCTACAACTGCAACAAATTTGGCCACATTGCTAGATTTTGTTGGAATAGAAGAGGTCCGATAAAATAGAACATGCAATAGGATGTTAAAGGGAAAGGAAAAGTGACTAATGATGTGATAAAAAAGCAGATGCAAAATAAATGGGTGAAGAAGAATCCCTCTTTAGAAGGAAATGGACTTGCACCAGAAGCAACTTCTAGTAATTCCTTAGGGAATTAATGTTAGGTCTCTGGCATAGGGGGAGCTATCAAGAAAAACTATCAAACCCCCTCTTATAGGTGAATAATTCGGATATGTCTAGTAGGAGAGTTGATACCTTTTAGATATTGTTTGACCAGTTAGAAGCATTAGTGAAGCATATTGGTGATTCACATAAGAGTCATCTATCTCGGTGCCTGAAAGGAAGAAAAATAGAGGAGTTAAGGCAAGAGAATTTATTGCAAAATAAAGGAGTTAGGTATGTGGACAATAAAAGGAATAACTTCAACCCTCATTTGTCATATTGCATTTGGAAGAAAAGCGGTTTGGAGAACTCGGAAGTGATCATTGCGAATTTGTGGAAAGACTCAAGCATAAAGGAGAATCTGCAATCAAATTTTGTTTTCGTCCCCGAAAGGTATTCATTAGAAACCTATAAATTTGTGTGATTGCAATCATGTCTACTCCTTCGATAGTCAAAGTTAAGGATAGGCCATGTCCAAAGTTCAAATGGTATTCGTATAATTTTGTAGATATATAGCCCTTAGGTGCATTTTCATCGGTGTCATACTGAGTCCTGCATATTGAGGATATTAGGGTTTATGTGCATGCAAACATTGAAGATTTGGGAACCTATCACTTGCTGGATTTGTACATTCATCATATAACTCAAGAAGATCTTACTGTGAAACCGAAATTCAAAACCCTAGAAGATAAGAAATTTGCATAATTTGTGAAATTCCCCATATTCGAAGAAGATGAATGGGTTCGATATTTGCTGAACCGTGTCCATGATGAATTCATGTGGTTGGATGTGCCATTCAAAATCACCAAGGAAGCTATATGTGCGGTCACTGGACTAAATTCCATCGGTAAGCTTCCAGTTTTGAAGTCTATGAAGAATGATAAGGTTACTAAAGCGACAGGCTCGAAATGGGACAAAAGGGAAATGACGATAGACGATATTGCTGCAATAGATGTAAAATTTGCATCAATGATTATTGGCTATAAGATTTATCAAGGTATGTGCAGGATCATCATGGAAAAAACAGGCCCTTAAGTGGCAAAAAATTCAGAAAAATCAGAGTTGGGCAACTTGACATAAAAATTTGAATAAGTTATCTATATTATTTCAAAAATATGTAAGAATAGAATTTGTAGCAAATTGAATGAAGTTTCTAAAATACTAGGTTTATTTTTTAAAAAACAAAATCTATTTGGTAAAAAATTGAAATTTCAATGTAGTAGTACTTAAATTTCAGGGAAAAAATAAGAAGTAGGTGTCTGTTTGACCAACCTAACCACAATAAAATGATAATATTTTTTTATAAGATTTTAGATATAAGTAGAGGACTCATTTCTTGATGTGATGCATATTTTTTTGTAATTTGTTTGCATGTAAATAATTAATTATGATTTTTTTATTACAAATTTTAAGAAATATAAAAACTCGTGCGTCTAACCACCTTAACTTGGTCAAAACTTCATGAAATTCAATTTTTTTTTTAATCCTATAGTACATGAAACATAGAATGTAACACATGTTTTGGATTTAAAAAATGTGATACTATTTGAAAGCTATAGATGTTTTTCAATCAGCCTATCAATTAAGGACTTTAGTCGTAATTCAAATAGAAAATGAATAATAATTATTTATTAAATTCAAAGTAATGAATAATTTATATTGGTGGAAAGTTGAGAATCTCCTTTAAAAACCCTTTTCATTTCATTAATTTTAGGTTTAAAAAAAGTCATTAGCCACATACCCTACAAATACCCATCATATCGCCACTTTTTGGCCCATCATGATCCTGCACATACCTATCATTCAATCTAGGAGAATTCAGTATCCGACATAGCTATATATGCATCATATGAAATGGTCAAACAAAATGTAGACTATGATTTATGTGAACTGCTCAAAAGCTAGTTAATGGAGAATTTGGGAAAAATCAAGATGGATAAGAAGAACACATTCAAGTACGGTAACTTGTTGATACGTTTTCTTTTCTACTTCTCGGGTGAAATACCGAGAGTTGGTAAATTTCAATGGTATAATGATATGCCAATAGCTGTTCAGATATGGAATATGTTATGTGGATTGGGTGATCGACAAACCCGCAATACAATCCTGTGGGGATACTTCAAAAGTTTTTAGAATTTAATGCATGCCAGAGAAAGAATTCCTGCAACAATTGTGGAGCAATACAAAGACTCTATTTGCTTCATTGTAGACATTGACCAGTGCCATATGGAAGCTGCTAATCCTAGAACAGTTTGGATCATTCCTATAGGTTATGAAGTAGATGAGAACATTATGAGGATGTATGCAGAACAATAGTTAAATTCACCACTGGATCAGGGTGAAGAAAGGTTTGGTACTTATGCAGAGAAAGGCTTACAAGTTCATTCAGAATTGAAAAATCCCCAGATATCCAAAAGGGTAAGAAAAGAGACAAAATCTTTTGCAGAGAGTTTTGGCATCCCTGTGCATCAACTATGAGAAGAGAGGAGACAAAGAGAGGAAGCTAAAGAAACTAAGGAGAAAGAAAAGGAAGAATCAACCGGTCTAGGAACATCTCCTTCTCATACTAGAAGTTCCTATGTAGCCAAGTCAAATCAAGTCGAGGCTTCCAGAAAAAAGATAGAAGAATAAAAGCACTATATCCTACAAAGCTGTGTCTGTAGATGAAGAAGAAGAAACTGATTCAAAAGAAGTAGTGAGGGAGTTAAAGGCTACTGGTACTCATGCTGTCAAATTAAATAAGAGAAAATCTTCTGGCAAAGGAGAAGAAGCAAAGAAAAAGGCCAAAGTTGACAAACCCAATATGTCTATTGAGGAAGTTGAGAATGCAATAGTGAAAGATGGAAATCTCAAGCCACTATGTGATTGGTATGAGTCCTTTGATGAATCCGGTAAGAAAATTCTTGAAGAAGCAACAATAAAACATATGATTGTTTTTAGTAAATCTCTTGTTGAAATCATGTATGGTTTTCCTACAAGTCTATACAATGCTTTAAAGTCTAGGAGGTCAAGCACCTTATCAGAAGAAGAAAATATGAGGAAGAGAGTCCTAGCAGATTTGTGCTAAAAAATGACAATTGAAGAAATGGATTTATTCCTTGAAAAGGCCAAAAGGGAATTCAAGAGAAAAACAAGAATAAATAAGCTCATGATTGGTGAAACTAATGCTATTGTTAGGGAAACTAAGGAAATTTTGGAAGAACTTTTGTCAAAGGATCAGATTAACATTGAGGAAGTCAATGTTCAAAGAAATGAGGAAGTGAATGTGGAGGTAAATGAATTAGGAGAGGAGAATGTGAATGAGGAAAACATGAATGTGTCTAATCCTCCAAAGTTTGAGGATATTCTCACTTCTCTTGATGTGAAAGATACAAAGACACCTGTTGTAACTAAGGTCCCTGTTGAGGTGATAGCTGAGGAAAAAGATGTGCATACTGAAGAAATTGAAATGCCTAAAATGAATCCTAAATCAGAATCCAAGGTTGAAAAAGAAAAAGGTCAAGAAATCAGAATAGAGAAAGTGAAGGAATATTTATTGGAGCAATAGGTAGAGTCAGATCCTGAGTTGGATGAAAGCTCAATTAACCTATCTACTCTATCTCCAATTCAGATGATGAAGGTTGCTAAAATTTCTCAAGCCAAATCTAGTGAGAGGATACCAAAATCTCACATAGAAGACAATGAAATGCTAAAGCTTGCATCTGGAGTCTTACAGAAAATAATTCCTACTTATGTTGTGGACCCATCAAGTTCCTCCTCGGGTGAATTAAAGAAGCTAATAAGTTCTGTAGATTCTCATTTTGAATCTTTTGAGAAATCAGCTTTGGTTAAAGTGAAAAAGGAGTTCAAGGAGAAGAGAGTTGGTAGCCTAAAAGAATTGATTGCCAAAGACAAAGCTCTGTTAAGTACTTGCATAAAAAATATTCAAGGTACTATGTCTGAGGGAGGAAAAGTGTACAAATCTTGCTTGGTATTATCAAAATTTACTGAAGCAAATGAAAAGAAAGTGAAAGACATTGAACAACAACTGGTCAATATTTCCAATACTTTTGATCCTTTAGTCAGTAGTGTTTGCAATCAAGAAAATCGGGTAATGTCTTTGCTCAACCAAATAAAGAGTCTGAAATTTGAAAATGAAAGGATTATTGGCAGAGTATGCGAACTCAGGGGATTGATAAGTCCAAATATTGAGATGATGGTAAATGCTCTAAAAGAAGCTAAAGAGGCTACAACCACTCTTGATCCAGTAAGTCTCAAAGCAACATAAACCTTGTCATATTTGCTTTGTGGTCATATAACCATTTTGGAGAGTTTGAGAATTATTTGGGACTCAAACTTAAGTGGGCTAAAGAATAACTTTGCAGCTGTCTTCAAATTTTTGTAAGTCTCAATAGTTTTTGCAATTTTGGATTCCCCAATTTTGTCATTGATGTCAAAGGGGGAGAGAGTGTAGTGAAAAATGCCTTAACATTCTTAGGGGGAGTAGTATTCTAAATTATGGTAATGTACTTATCAGTTTTGACACTTAGTCATTTTTCTCCAAGTGTTTCCATCAATGCCAAAGGGGGAGATTGTTGACATATGGCTTTCAGTGTTGTTATTGATGGCAACTGAAGTCATCTTCATGGTTCGCAAATCTGTCTCTAGTCATATTGACAGATAAAGTGCAATACTATGTGTTACCGGTAGAATATTTGAAGAACATGGTATCCGGTCAGTTAGTCATTCTGTCTACTTCACCGGATCATATTTTTGTGTTGTGGACCCCTAGGATTACTTGGTGAATGTGTATATTATCTTATTACTAAATTTTGTGGTGTTGCATTAGTTGTAGTATGAGCTTGGAGGTCAGGTAGGATGTTTTATGTCTATTTGTTCATTGTAGCCGACTCAGTGAATGTGTAAAGTGGAATTATTTAAAATGTTTTTATGTTCAAATATTTAATTATGGGTCTTAGCTATAGTCTAGCCAACGGTGTTAGATCCACATTGAAAATCCAATTGTAATTTTGGGCCGCAGTTAATAATATTTTCAAGTTTTATTAAGGCTGACCTATAGCGATGGTATTTCTAGTTGTGGATATATATAAGAGATTTGATATATCATTTGATGTGTGTGAAATTAGTGTGGTGGTATGTTGAGATCATCAAGAACAATGATTAAGTGACTATGCACAGTTTCACTTGTGCATTAATATTTTTGCAGTAAGAGTTGTGCAGAGTAGAGCATAATTGTTAAATTAGTCTGAAGGATAGCAGATTATTTATAGAGCTTAATTAGAACTGTAATCAGGCATTGTGGATACTATTTCATCAATTCACTCTTTTGGATTTATTCCAAGCCTTTGTAGGGTAGTGAGCTCTAGTCAGTGAGCCTGAATGCAAGTGCATTCCCATTTTGTACTTCTTATTTTGGGTATACTCATATTATATTGTGGATTGGCCATCCACCGTGGTTTTTCCCCTAATAGGGTTTCCACGTAAAAATTATGGTGTTATGGTGTTGAGATTATTTTCATTTTGTTGATGCATGTTTCTTTTATTGAATGGTTAAGTAAATTAAATCATAGAATAATAAAGTTGAATTTTTTCTCAACACCGATTCACCCTCCCTCTTAGTGTTTCTTGTTTCCAACACATCAAACACCAATTTAAACTTGGGGTCAAACCAAAACACCAACACGTCTCAACAAGGTCTCAATTTGGGTCTCAATTTGGGTATTCCTCCACAAAACAACAACCAATGGTCCTCTCAACAACAGGGAAATCAAAACCCTCATGGTCAAGCAAACCCATTGCAATAGCAATCCAATATCAATCCCTGATTTACATAACACACTCCATACATCAACCAAAATCCAGTCTTCACTCCCAACTTCCAAAACCCAAATCCATCCTCATCAAATTCATTTGGCACCAAGCTCAATTCTTCCACCCCAAATATTGGATTGCAAAAAATTACCTTAAACATGGGTCATCCATATCACAATGCACTTGCTAATGCTGCAGATACGTCATTATCCTTCGTAGAAATCTTGGCACATCAAATGCATGCACTACAATAATATTTATTGCCAATATGCAAGTATTAGGTCCTCACAATTACACTATCCCTTGGAAATTTCAACAAATATAGAGGGAAATGAAGTCCAATAGAACATGTGAGAGAATTCCATACTACTTGCATAGAAATTGTATTTGAGCACACCTACTTAATGAGATTGTTTCCACGAAGTCTCACAATACAAGCACTTGAGTGGTTTTCCAATTTTCTCTCGAGAATACAAACATGGAGTGAGTTAGATGATAAGTCTGTGACACATTTCTCGTACAACATTGAAAATGATATAACCATAGAAACATTGTTTCAAACCAAAAAATAAGGGGAAACCTTTATATATTTCTTCCAGAGATGTAGAAGCATTGCTAGAAAATGTCCTTGTCAAATACCTGAAAAATAGTTGGTACACATGTTCATTGAAAGCCTAATCACGGAATTAAAACACCAAATACAAATCCATTGAACCGTATTTACTGAACTTGTTGAGAAAGGTACTACCATCAAGAAAGAACTTATTGCTAAAGGAGAAATCAAGATCTTTAACAAGAATTGGAACAACCAAAACACCTCTAATGACAAAGAAAAATATTGGTCTCAAAACAAGAATGTCACAAATGATGGAGTAGTAGATGTGAAGATAATAAACAAAGTTGGCCCTACAATCACTCTTAAGGGACCTAATGTATCCAATAATCCACCACATGTTCCTGATCAAACAAAAAATGCAGTTCAAAATAACCAAAGATGTGGAACTCCAAGAAATAACCAACCAAGATGCAATTACACTTCCTTAGGGGAACCTATCTAATCCATCTTGAAGAAACTCCCGCAATCCAATGTCATCCAACTTCTTAAGGCCAAGAATTATGATCTAGGTCCTTTTAAACCATCTTGGTGGGATGAAAATTATTTTTATGAGTGTCATCACATTAAAGGGCATAAGACCTCATCTTGTTACCAACTAAAGAATATAATTCAAGATCTTATTGAGAATAGTGACATAGAAGTGGACAATTCCCAAGCGACCTCCAACAATGATCACACTATTTTCAAGAATCCTTTGCAAGACCATGGGATAAGAAAAGCCTCTAGTTTAGGTACTATGACCAATGGCCAAGCCAATTACACCTATGTCACCCATGAGTATACCATAAATAAAATCCAAGCCTTAGATGATAATTTCAGTATAGTTACAATCAAGAACCAATCCAAGTGTGTGGTCACAACTTGAAGAACTAAAGTAACCCTACAAGGGAATCCTCCTAAACAATAGTTGAAAACCCAATACAATATTTTAGATCATTTAGGGAAGACACCCACACAAATACCTATCCTTGATTTTCTTCACATATCTTCTGAACATAAAGCTATTTTGGATAAGGCCTTGCAAGAAATTTCTGTACCCACAGACCTTAATATCAATCAATTCTAGGAAATGGTGGGATACTTAGCTAATACCCACCATGTTACCTTTTTTGACCATGAATTCTCCTCATAAAAGCTTAACCATAATGATCCTCTACATCTTGAGGTCTTTGTCAACAAACATAAAATTAGATGAGTCTTGGTAGATGATGGACAAGGACTAAAATTTGCACCCTAAAATTGGTCATGACACTGGGATTCTCTGATGCTTGTGTAGATACATCAAAGAAGATTATCATAAAGTCTTATGACGATGAAAAAACACTCTTCTAAGGGTGTGATTTCGTTACCTATTAGAGTTGGACCTATTATCTTAGATAAAATATTCCAAGTGTTGGACTTGGACCTCCCCTACAATCACCTCCTCATTCAACCATGGATTCATGCCATGAAGGTCGTCCCTTCCACATACCATCAATGCTTGAAATTTCCCTATAATGACATTGGAATCACAATAGTTGGTGATCCTAATCCCTTTTAGTATTTCAGCAAACTAAGAGGGTCATCTAAACAATAAGTGCCCATCAGTTGAGAGAGCTCATTGTCCAATTCATCCCATTACATTGATCCCTTCACTTCCACCATTTCATCTTTTGACTCCAAGGTTCAGATTCAAGATAAAGCATGTGGAGAGTACCACATGAAAACCACTTATTGTATCTGGAAGCTACCAGTATTTCCAAAATCTCATGGCAAACCTTCTCCTATCAAAAAAGAGCCCAAGGTCATTATCCGAGCATCTCCCACCACCACCTTCACCAAATGGGGAGAATTGAGCAAAGAGATTGTTGATGAAGAGGATATTTCCACATGGATGTATAAAGAGGAAGAAGACATTGAACCTCCATAGATCCTATGATTGACGAATTAGTATGGGCTGACTACACTTGATCCATGAGGATACGAAGCATAATTGTGCCACTAAACGTCAATCCCAATAAGATCATTCAACAAAACTAAAATATGAATCCATTAAAACTTAGCATATTAAACTATAAAAGCTTTAGAAATACCTATTCTAACGCATTGAAACTTATCCTATTGGGGGAGTGGTGTCGCATTGATGTGGAATGGCAACCCTTTCCCAATCTTGTGGATAAATGAGCCTATTTTGATCAATTCTATTGAAAAGAATCGACAAAAATGATGATAGATGTGTATGAAAACATGATTTGAAGCTAAATGAGCATGATGCAAGCTATTTTAATATGTTTTATGCTACGGTGATCAAGATGTGTGAATGCAAATCTAATCTAAATGGATTCTAAGCTCAAAAAGATTGAAACCCTAATTACTAAATAAGCTAAATGGATGCATTTATGTTATCATGGAAGCCATTAATGGAAGATAAGCTAATATGCAAGTAAACAAAGCTAAATTGATGTAAAAATTGAGTGCAAGTGAGAGTGATTTTAACAACATAAGTTTGATGTTAAAAGATGGATCCATTTGTCTCCAAATAGTGACCTATTTATAGGAGGACAAATGAGAAATGAAGGGTTGAGATCAAAAAGGTTAATCAATGGTCAAGGATGGAGGAAGTTAGAGGCATGGATCATGGATTCTCATCAATGATGAGATTTAATCAAGGGTTCACCTTTGTCCAAACAAACACACTTTCAAAAAATCTTTCCCAAAAGTTTTTTGAGAGTTTGTTTTGAAAAAGGAATATTCCCATTTTTCAAATGAGTGAAGAAAGAGAATATTCTTTGGAATATTCTCATGGGTGAGGAAAATACACATTTAGAAACTTAAAATAAAATTTTAATGTGCAAAAGGGGGAAGGAATACTCCATGGGAATATTCCTTTTGGAGGAATGTGCAAAGGAAGAATATTCCCTTGGAATATTCCTTTGCAAGTGGGGAGGAAATTAGATTTATTAGTAATTGATAATTAAAACAATGTTAATTATGCATTTTTAGAAGAATTAGATGATATTCATTAAATAAAGTGATTTAATGAAAGGGGGAAACTAAAATGATATTTAATTAAATAACTTAGGGTTATTTAATTAAATAAGAAGATTTAGAGATTTAAATTAAATAGTTTGATGTATTTGTAGACACCTAAAAATGACCTAGGCCTGCAAGCTTCATTTTTACCACTTTCGTCCTACCATA
The DNA here is from genome assembly GCA_007258455.2 of Sequoia sempervirens. Classification (NCBI taxonomy): domain Eukaryota; kingdom Viridiplantae; phylum Streptophyta; class Pinopsida; order Cupressales; family Cupressaceae; genus Sequoia; species Sequoia sempervirens. The sequence continues at coordinate 356,574,199 of VDFB02271358.1, read as the reverse complement.
ATTGTGACATTTAATTATGTCCTTGGTCCACATTCGACTATTGATTAAATAATTCATGTCCTTTTATGCTTCATGATTATTAAATAAATAAATTTCATTTATTTATTAAATACGTCATTAATTGTCTAAGTCTTCCCTTAATTAAATAAATTTCTTAATTTATTTAATTACCTTCTATTCACTTTATGCTTCTTGATTATTAAATAAATAAGTTTTTATTTATTTATTTAATATGTCACTAATTGTCATAATTGAATGAATTAAATAATTTATTTAATTATCGGTCTTATTTGCTAAATTAAACAATTAAATTTAATTATTTAATGGCCAAATGGGATATTCTTCTCATTTTAAATAAATTAAATTATTTAAAATGTCATCTCATTCTTAACTACAAGCTCAGTTTGGTAAATAATTCGAAAATTGATTATTTACTATTTCCCAAAATTCACATTTGGAATTAATTTAATTCCAAATCGGTAACTTTCCTTCAAGAATTAACTGATCAGGCAGGTTCTTGATCTTTCCGAATTTGATCTTCAGTCCACTCTTATCTTATTCATTTTCAAAAATCTTTATTTTTGAATTAATTTCCTCTTTTATTCTCCACTGTCGATTCGATTCTCCGAGATGACATCTTGACCGCTCAATTAATGATTTTTCCCTAACTCTAATTAGGGATTATGAGGTTTAATCTGGGCCTCTCATTCTAGGTCTTTCTTAGAATTCGATCTCACCCGTCCATTCGAAATGGCATTTTCTATAAAATGCCATTTTCTATGAAATGCCATTTTCCTCTCACTTTTCGATTACACACATGCATTTTACACATTGCACACGCACGTATTATAGGCGCATTGCATACTTATTCACTTGCAACACTTATTATCTTATTTGATCAAGTCTTAGCATGTTTAGGCATTGTCAATTATAGTCATTTAGGCATAGGCATTAGACATTTATGCAAATCCTTCAAAGCTTGTTGTAGGACATAGGCATATATTTGCAGATTGCTCGCACGACAGATCTGAGGGCAAAGCATCAACCAACAAGTAAGAAGGTGTTACAAAGGTGAGTCATGGAGGCTTCAAAAATTATTAGGTATACTTGTTTCATTTACGTTTGCTTCCTTTGTTCTTTGTAATTACTTTGGGTTTTGTCTTTTATATTGATTTGATAACTTGAATCTAAACCTAAAAAGAAATCCTCAGTTACAGTATTTAATTTAAATGAAAAAATGTTAGCATGAGAGGGGATGAATTCATCTAATTAGATTAATTATATTACTAGATGAAAATGATGCAATTAATTAAATAACTAGGCTAATTTAATTAATTAAGTGAAAAGAGGATGGTTTTGAGGATGAAACGGTGTTAGTATACTTGATTCGAGTGTATGATATCCTTCAGGACATTTTTAGTGTCTACATTTTCCCCTCTTTGAAGTGAGGTACCTGCTATGTTGGTTCAAAGACTAACGCCCTTTCGGATTAAAAACTACTGCTTAAATCAATTTTTATTTTTTTAAAATTTTTTTTGGATGCCCCACTATTGGCCCAATAGAAGGAATAAGCTGGTTCCTTGCCCCCTCAAGAAATCGGGTAGGAATTTTGAATTTGGGTTGATTTCTCGACAAAGATAAAATGTTGCATCGGGGGTCTGAGAAGGCTTTGGGATGTAAAAAAATGCCAAAAATGCAAAAAAAGATGCAAAATAAGCTTCAATTTGGCAAAATTGGTGAAAATGGTAAAAAACCCTAGCTTTTGGCTGAAATTAGGGCAAAAACCCTAATTTATAAGCTTAAATAAGTAAGGGTCACTTTCAATTCATTTGTGCATTCACACCTTAGAGAATTCTTGCATTTTGAAGTCTGACATCTTGAAAAAATGGTACAATGAGTTCTCCCACGACACATTTCCAACTGGGTTTGAGAGTACTAGAGGCATCTAGGAGTGGGACCACCAATATGCAATTTGAAAATTTCCTTGCATTTTGAATTTTAAGCACATTTATTGCAGTTTGAAATTTAGGTTAGGGTGGCATCGCTATATTGCAACATTTTTTTTGAGAATCGATGACGCTATTGTAATGACCAACATACTTTGCGATTTGGAATTAGGTTTCCATATTTTAAATCATAAATCATGGCACAGGGGTAAATAGTGACACTCTTACCTAATTTGGAATTTGAATTTAGGGTTTGCAAATTTCAAATGTCGACACAGGTGTAATGACTGACACTAGTTGCGATTTGCAATTTGAACGCATATAGTGTCATTGTTTGGAATTTAAACCGTAGCATCACTTTTGTAAATAGCGACAGTTTTATCATTTGGGGGATAAAAACTCAAAACTTTAGCCAATTATAGAAAAAATTGACGTTGTGCACTTCATGGGTGTAGGAGGTTATCTAGCCTTTGATGTCCTATGAGCACTAGCCTGTAGTTTTGTCTAGACTTGATGATTTATCTGAGCTTCAACAAGAGCACCTTGGGGAGATCGAGTTGTGGTATGTTGCGTATATGCTTGTCGTGCGGACCCATTTGGCAATGATGACAATGCTATGCGAGCAATGGCATAGTGAGACCTTGTCATTCCACTTACCCATTGATGAGGCGATAGTGATGATGGAGGATGTATGACAAATTTTATGATTTCCCATACATGGAGAGTAGGTTATTTATGACAGTGATGTTAGTTATGATGCTTGTCATGAGTGCCTTGACCAGGATATTATTGTCTTGGTTAACTCATAGATTGACCTAGAGATGTACAGAGATCGCTTGTCAACCTTCAAATTGATCATTTCAACAGTGATTTTGGGTTTAGTTTCCCTAGATCATTGGAGTAGGGGATTCAGTCTAGGATGGGGGGATATCATGGCACAAAATGCTTTCCAAAGGACTCAATATGCATGGGGTCCAGTGATGCTGGCCTCCCTATAGCATATGCATGACTTTGTGCACTGCAATGGTAGAGCTATTCTTATAGGAGTCACTCTTCTACACATATGGGCATGGAAGCACATTGCCATGCTCTGACCTATTTTCCATATGGCAGATGTGGAGCCAGATATGATTTTCTGGAGGTATAGAGGTGCCATTACTCCTCATCACATAGGTTAGCTTGGTAACCCGTACTGGAGGAGAGTGATTGATGAAATGATAATGTTTAGATGGTGGCCATGGCTCTAGATGCCAACATGGTATGACGATGTACAATAGTTATTATTTTCTCAACAGACCCAATATATGCAGGGTCAAGATCATACCATGATAAAGAGGTACCTACCTGTTAGAGTTTCCAGACAGTTTGGCAAGAGGCAGGAAAGGCCTGATGATGCCTATACGGTCATTTTTTCTATATGAGAGACAATATGGGGGCACACGATCCCAAACCATGAGGTTGTTGAGGGCTTCAAATAGTTGGTTGTGAGGCCATTGGCCTATGATTAGGGATAGGAAGATGCACAAATGATTCTTGCATATGATGCATGGTTTGTACCCCCTCCTAGATTGACAGATCCAATAGGTATACCTCAATGAGGGAGATTGAGAGGGAGGGAGTAGGTAGAGGTCAAGGCCAGGCATAGGATGGTAGGGTAGAGGACAAGGAAAAGGACAGAATGGCCAGGATGGCCAACATAGGATGGACAGGTCCCAAGTGCAACCCCACTACCATTGCATCAACAACCACCATAACAACCACCCACATAATAGTATCAAGTGCAAAAACAACCTGTACAACCACCACCACCAGGGACAGATCCCTATGATGTTCAGATACAACAGTTGTAGGTGGTGACAACTGAGTGAGACTAGGCTCAATAGTAGGTTTTGGTAGTGATAGGTGAGAGAGACCATGAGAGGCAGTTGAGGCAGACCTTAGATGTTCAATTAGATCAGGAGGTCAGTCAATGGCAGTAGCTAGTGGCAGTATCTCAGTAGCAATCCCAACAGGCTCAGGGGTTAGTGGGTTAGATTGTGTCTATATAGTTGTATGAGATAGCAAGGGAGGAGGTAGCATATTGGTGGACATTGTATTATAGAGATGTCCCTCCCCACCATAAACAACCTAATTTTGAGCATCGTAGCCAGGTTTAACCCAATGCCTCCACTTTAGTTAGTCAACCAGACTAGCCAGTGAGGGATAGACCTCTTTTGATTTTGTAGAAACATTTTTTGTATAGTTTGATTATTGATACAAAGATACACTCATAGGATCATTTTCGATAGCCTCGTGTACATTGTACATTTTGATATACAAACACCAATTTAGATATTCTATCCTGATAGTCATTTTTTGAGATATATACGAGATGATACAGATTCATGATGTGTTCTTTTATTTCATGCTTTATAAATGTATGGATGCATTTTGATATGATGTTATGTGACATGTTTATATATTATGATTATGTATGGATGCAATGTAATGAATGGATGCATTTCCTTTTATTCACGTTTATGCGATATGTGATGATATATGTGATATGTGATGTAATGGATGGATGCACTTCTTTTTGTGTTCTTTTCTATGCAATTTATGAGACAATGATGTATGCATATGGATGTATGTATGGATAATGCATATGTTCATGCTTATGATATGATAATGCGATGTATGTTTATGATATGTATGCATGCTGATGATTTGTGAATGCAGGGTGAATGCATTGATGATTTTTTTCTTGACTGTTTTGATAACAGGTTAGCATGGAAAGAAGATAACAGAATGAGATGATTGACCATTGATTTTGATGATTGATCCAAAAAGTCCAACAAGTCTATGATCCACCGAGAATTTATTAGAGATGGTGATGAGAAATGCATGATGATTTGCTCATATCTTGGGATTGGGATTTTCTATCATTCCTTTATTGTTTGATATAACACATAGAAACGATGCATCAAGGTATTGATAACTAGGATGGCATTGCATCTAGTGTAATGGAATTTCACTCTGCAAATAGATAGGATGGTTCTTGTTCACACCTTGACATATGGAAACCTAAAGCAAGTATGCACCAAAATAAGCATACAAAAATTATCAGACTAAAGCATACACAATAGTAAAAAATATACTCCAAACAACCTCCCTACACACAACTAAGCAAGTACGCACCAAGATTATTTTACAAGAATACCCACAAGCACAAAAAATGAAACATAATGATCTATATCTCTTGTCAATTTAAACTTAGCTAAGGTGATTTCTGATGCTGATGTCCATTGTAGGAAGGATGCATCCTAGGGCATGTTGATCAAGTGTTTTGATTAGGATGAGGTGCATGGTAAGCCGTTGACACAAACTTCACTGACTTGTTTACTTATGACCTAGACTTTAGATTTTGACACGTAGGTTCTCACTTTACAACTTGTGATACTTGTTTTCTATTTGTTTTTCCAAAGTTTGAAGGTGATGAATGATTTATTATGGGTGAAGGTTTATTGTAGGTGAAAGTGAGATGGGATGGGTAGTTTTTTGGATTTTTTTGGAATATTTCAATATTTTTGGCATTTTGAAAATGTTTTGAAGCTGTTTTTGGTCTTTTTGCAAGATTATGTGAATGTTTTGGTTTTCAGATTATTTGAGGTTGTTTAGGGTTTTCTTTAAGATATTTGATGTTGTTTAGGTCTTTTGAATGTTTTCTAATATTTTTGTGTTTTCTGTTTTCAAATGTTTTGGGATTTTTTGATATTTGGATGTTTAGGGATTTTTTGAGTTTCAACTAAGAATCTAACCTAAAATACCTATCCTAGGGGCCTCAAGGGTTATCAAAGATGAGCCTTGCCCACGTTATACACACAAAGACCACATAGTTTGACTGAATGGATTTATTGATGATGAGAAATGAACCATTGTTGGATTTCCAGTATATTATGATAGACTCCTAAAGACTGACCTAGGGTGTCTTAGGGGCACATCAATGATGGCCTTTCCTATGTTCAAGCTCAAAGACTTAGTTCGACATGGCACTATTTTTGGATTTTTGATGTTTTGAGCTTTTTAGGGATTTTGATGTGATTTGGATTTTTTGGATTTTGACTTTACAATTTTATGATTGTTTTTGGATTTTAGATGTACATGATTTCAATTTTGTAAGTGTTTTTGGATTTTAATGAGGTTTTATGAATATTTTTAGGATTTTTGATGAGATTTCCAATAACCTTAAGATACACAAGAACTCAATCTGATCCAGAATGAATCATCCCTAGTGTGATGCAATAGACTACCTTGATATAGGAAGGACAAGCTGACCTTTGGAATATTCCAAGTAGTACTAAAGGGATACGATACTTCACAATATCAAGCTATGATAAGGATGCAAATGGGAAATGGGATAAATAGAATGAATGATGAGATGAATGGATGTGATGACTGGATGTGATGGAATGATAGGATAAAGAGCCCAGGTAGATGGAGGTGCTTTATTTATGCAAGGCACCTATTTTCCAGGTTTCACCAAGATACTTACCCAAAGCACCACCGAAGTGGTTTTCACTAGAGGATGATTGTTAAGTGAAAACAATTGTTTTTCTTTCCTTTTTTCAATCCTCTTTCTCATTTTTTTGGATTTTTAATCATTTTTTGATTTTTTTGAATTTTCAGATTTACACCCTTCAAGCCTAGGCATAAATTTTTTTAAGATGCAAGATGTTGGTTTGTTCCTGCAAGGGTTCACCTTCAGGTGTTGACAATTGATATGGTCCTGATCCATAACTTGCCATGATGAAAAAGGGACCTAACTAGTTAGGCTCAAACTTTCCTTTACTATCTTGATCTGGGAGATTTTTCTGATTCTGTTTTAGGGGTATGTGCAGGATCATGATGGGCCAAAAAGTAGTGATATGATGGGTATGTGTAGGGTATGTGGCTGGCGACTTTTTTTTAACCCAAAATTGATGAAACGAAGAGGGTTTTTAAAGGAGATTCTCAGCTTTCCACCAATATAAATTATGCTTTACTTTGAATTTAATACATAATTATTATTCATTTTCTATTTGAATTATGACTAAAGTCCCGATTGATAGGCTGATTGAAAAACATCTATAACTTTCAATGGTAATACATGTTTTGAATCCAAAACATGTGTCACATTCTATGCTTTGCATACTATAGGATTAAGAAAAAATGAATTTCATGAAGTTTTGACCAAGTTAAGGTGGTCGTATACAAGTTTTATATTTTTTTAAAGTTGTAATAAAAATTCATAATTAATTATTTAAAAAATCACAAAAAATATGCATCACATCCATACATGAGTCCTCTACTTATATCTAAAATCTTATTAAAAAATATTATCATTTTATTGTGGTTAGGTGGTCAAAAACACCTACTTCTTATGTTTTCCCGAATTTCAAATTTTCACCAAATAGACTTAAAAAAACCTAGTAGTTTAGAAACTACATTCAATTTGCTACTAATTCTATTCTTACATATTTTTGAAATAATATAGATAACTTATTCAAATTTTTATGTCAAGTTGTCTAACTCTGATTTTTCTAAATTTTTCGCCACTTAAGGGCCTATTTTTTCCATGATGATCCTGCACATAACCTTAGGAAAGGATCCCCTACTTGGAAAGACTGATTCTTGATCTTCTTGTTATAGCTTTGTTTCAATCGGTTTTGATATACTTGCAAGTGATTAAGGGTGTCAAGACGATGCTCATCCAAAAATTCTAGCTCATTTAGCCGAGATACTCTATACTCTTCATTAGTGATTAGGTTTTGTAGTGACACTCACAATTATGGAAGCTCAACCTCAATAGATAGGATGGATCCTAATCCGTAGATCAAAGAGATCGAGGTTGCACCTGTAGGCATGTGGATACTAGCTTGATAGGCCTAAAGAGCGATATTTAACTATAAATGCTAGTCACAACCAGATTCATTGACCATTTACTTTAGGATCATTAGGATGGTCTTGTTTGTAGCCTCAACTTGACTTTTTCCCTAGGGGTAATACAGGGTAGAGAATTAGTGTTGGATATTGAATATTTGACATAGCTCTTTCACATCCCGATTCTTGAAGGGTGTTCTATTTTCTGAGATAATGGTTTGTAGAACACCATAATGACAGATGAGGTAATTTAGGATAAACTTAGAATTTTTCTTCCCGTTATGAAGGTCATAGGAATGGCTTCGACCCACTTGGTAAAGTACTTAGTGGTTGTTATGATAAACTTGTGGCCATTAGATGAAGTTGGGGTAATCTTTCTTATGCGGTAAAGCCCCCACTGAAAGAAAGGAAAAGGTGTAACCATTGGTTGCAACTCCTGAGCTGGAGCATGAATTAGATCTCCATGCTATTGACACTAGACACACTTCTGCACATATTGATGGGCTTCTCTTTCCATGGTTGGCCAGTAGCACCCCATCCTCAACAATTTCTTAGGTAAAGTCATTCCAATAGAATGGGAACTACATATTCCACAATGAACTTATGTTAAAGCGATCAAGGCTTCCTCTTGGTTAAGAAATTGTAGTAATGTCACGTCAATGCTTTGGAAGTATAAGGTATGACCTAGGATCACGAATTAGGATGTCTTCTTAACAAAGGTCTTTTTAAGGTTGGAGGTGATATCAGATGGGAGGGTTTCTCTACTTAGGTAGGTGAATATGTCATGATACCACAGGGATCCAGGACCAATAATGACACACAAATTCTAATTTTGAGATTTCAAAATTTGGTACAAGAAGTTGTTCTACCAATGCATTGAAGGATGTTGTGTGGAATGTCTAACAATGACCTAATTGTTGCCATAATATCTGTTGCTCGATTGTTCATGCGAGGAATTTGCTCAAAATTTATATCTATAACAAGGTCCTTGAGAATCTCTAATATCTTCTTATAAGGAGTAAGCTTGTCATCCTTAGTTTGGTAGTCATCATTGACATGATTAATAAACAGCTATGAATCTCCATAGACTTTCAGCTCTTGTATCTACCATTGAATTGCTATCCTTAGACCTATGATTAGGGATTCATACTCTGCAATGTTGTTAGTACATGGAAATGATAGCCTGTATGACTTTGGAATGCAATCACCTTGAGGGGTGATGAAAAGAAAACCCACCCTTGATCCATGTTGGGTGAATGATCCATCAAAGTACATCTTTCACTGATTTATTGCATTGACAAGGAATACTGATTCATCCGAGAATTTAGATATCAATGGATTCTTTGCATAGATAGGTGCCTCTGCCAATTAGTCTATGATCACTTACCCTTTGATTACCTTGTCCACATAATCTATGTCAAATTCAGTCAAAATATTACCCATTTGGCCATTTTCCCAGTGAGAGTTGCTTTAGATAACAGGCATTTCAATGGGTCGATCTTTGCAATGAGTTTGATTTGATGTGGAAACATGTACTGTCTAATTTTTTGTGATGAAAAAACCATTGCTAAGCATGCTTTCTCAATGGATGAATAGTTCATTTCATAGCCCACTAAGGACCTACTGATGTAGTAGATATCTCTTTCCTTTCCATTTTCATCATGTTGTGCTAGAAGAGCACCTAGTGCTGCTGATGTTGCTGAGATATACAGGATCAACGATTTGTTTGGTATTGGCAACATGAGCACTGGAGGTGTCAATAGATAGTCCTCGATCTACTGGAAAGATTTATCACACTTTTCATTCCAATTGTAAGTTATTCCTTTATGGAGAAGATGTGAGAAAGGGTGGGTTTTATCTAATAGTTGTGCCATGAACCTCTTGATGGACTACAATATTCCTTGTAACCCTCTCATCTATTTCAATGTTTGCATCAATTCCATGTCTAGGATGGCTTTTACTTTTGTTGTATCAATTTCTATCCCTCTTTGGAGATGATATAGCCTAGAAGCTTTCTTGATTTCACCCCAAAGACACATTTTTTTGGATTCAACCATACTTTATACTCTTCGAGTCTATCGAAGATGGGTCCCAAGACTTGTATGTGTTCACTCCTTTTCTTTGAATTTTCCAAAATATCATCCATATAGTCTTCAACTATTTTTTGGATCATATCATGAAAGATGAGGGTCATTTCTCTTTGATAGGTTTCTCCTTTGTTCTTTAGCTGAAATGGCATCATGTTCCAGCAATATGTCCCCCATGGACAAGTGAATGCAGTTTTGAGTTGATCTTCCTTCATGATCATGATTTGATTATAGCTTGAAAAACCATCCATGAGTGACAAAATTTCATGCCCAGCTGTTAGGTCCACTATGATGTCAATGTTAGGAAGATGAAATCATCTTTTGGGCATGATTTTTTCAAGCCTCTAAAATTAATGCAAATTTTGATGCCCCCAATGGGTTTGGAGACTAGTACTAGGTTTGAAACCCACTCAAAATAATCTATGAATCATATAAGTCCAACATCAAGAAGCTTTGTAACTCAAGTTTGACCAAGAGTGTTATATGAGGGTGCATCTTCCTCAACTTCTGCTTTATTGGTTTGGCTTCAGGATAGATAGCTAGATGATGCACAAATACTTTTGGATCAAGCCTTGGCATATCCATGCATGACCATGAAAATTTATCTCTTCGCTCTTTCAAGAATGTTGTTAGGTTCTCCTATTCTTTATCCAATAAAGATTCAATGTAGAAAGTGATCTTGGGTGCTTCTTCCGTTCCCACATTTATTGGAGTGCCCTTTTCTGCTAAAATTGATGACTTCTCTAGATGCATTGTATTAAGGGGGAGATTGAATCCCTCATCCTTGGGTACCTCATAGAGGTTTTCACCCTTGTATTTTTCCTTTCTTTTTATTATTTTAGGATCAAAGAGTGCCACAGTGTAGTTTTCACTCAAAGATCTTCAAGTTAGTTGCATGCCATCAATTTTGTGACTAAAGGATTCAATTGTCTCCCCATAGTACACCCTTGTGTCGAGTTTTGTATCAAAACCAACTTTGTGATCTCACCCTGATAAGTTGTCATAAATTCCTATGAATTATAAGATCGCTTCATCATTTTTGAATAAATCTAGAATCAATGGTCGTCATTGGTCCAAGTCAATGAGTTGTGGGTATACTAGGAATATTTCATTTGGTTGGTTGCTTGGGGTAAAGGATGATGTGGATATCATGAAGAGGGAGTTATTCTCAAATAGGTTAGCAACATCGAGGGGGAAGTCTTCTAGGGTCGTATCATGCGATGTTGGTAACCAAGAGGAAGCCTCAACCCATTTAGCAGAAGCACCTTTTCTAATAAGGGTAACCTTGCTAGTAGTACAACCTAGACCAAGATTCTTTGGACATTTCTTAGGAATGACAGGTTCTAGCAAACCGTTATCATTTTGTCCAAGTTTTTCATTCTTGATATACCCCATTCCCTTCATTGGTTGCAATTCTTTGTTGTCATCTTCCATGGGAAGAACGAGGACGGATCATTCATCTTGATAGAATAGTTTAGAGATATCCTCATTGTTGACATCTTTGTTTAGGTCACCCCACTTGGTGAAGGTAGCAGCTATCATCTTGATAGTTTCAGGGACATTGTTTCTAGGTGTGGGTTTTCCATGAGATTTGGGAGAGAGAGGTAACTCTCCCAACACAAAGTTATCCTTCATTAGCTTATAGTTTCCAAAAACATCATCCTCGATCACTGCTTTGATATCGGGTATGTTCTGCATAATGGATGTTTTCGTTTTTGAGGTAGATGCAAGGGATGATGGGTCAAAAAATGAGGTAGAATGTGTGGGCCCTTCATCATTCTTGGGTATTTGGGTGATCTTATAGAACTTGGCCTCAATATTCTTACAGTAGTAAAAAGGATCAAGATCTCCATGGATGGTAACTTCTCTACCCTCGAAAGGAAAATTTACACACTAATAGTAGGTTGAAGCTACAACTTTTAGGGCATGGATCCAGGGTCTGCCAAGTAGGATGTTGTAGGGAATATCAAGGTCTAACACTTAGCATGTGGTTTATTCGATGACAGGTCCCAATTGGATGGGTAGTGAGATGATGCCTTGTGACACTCATTCTTGGTTGTCATATGCTCTAATGGTGGTGTTCTTTGTTTTCTCAATAGTATCCTATGAATAGTCAAAAAATTTGATCAATTGAAGGGTGTAAATGTTCAAACCAACACCTCCATCTACTAAGACTCTTTTAACCTTATTCTTATGAACGATGACCTCAAGGTGTAAAGCACGATTATGATATGGTTGCGATGGTAGGTATTGATTCAAGAAGGCGAGGAGATGATTAGTGATATGCTCTATCATAGCTTGAAAATATTCAATATCTATATCCTCGGGGACAAATGATGCAAATAGAGCTTCCTTTAAGATTTCCCTATGAATGGGGGATAGCCTCAATAGTTCTAAGATAGAAATCTGCGCAGGGGTCTTCTTAAGTTGATCTAAGAGATTGTACTTGCTAGTGCTTACTGTTGGATGAGTAGGGTGTGCCCTAGATTGAGATGGGACTCCTTGGATGGTGAATTTTTCATGTCATGTGGTGACTCCACATTCTGCACTAGGCCCTTTGATGGTGACGATGATAATGATGCTATCATAGGAAGCGACCACATTGGAATAGGTATGCTGCACATTTGTGTAATCCTTAGCTTTTCCAGTCTTGGTTCCTTTCTTATGATTTAGAATAGGGGTCTTGTATATCTTAAGATCCTAATTACTAGCTAGTACCTCAATAGATATGGTGTCACTCTCTATAAGATCTTGGATAATGTTTTTGAGTCGCATGCAGTTCATTGTCTTGTGTCCATCGATTTTGTGAAAGTCACAAAGATATTTTTCATTATACCAGGGAAATTTATCCTACGGTTCTTGGTAGTTTTCAAAATTTGGAAGTGTTATCAAGTTTTACTCTACCAATTTCTTCATGATAGTCTCAATAGGTTCCAAAAACACTATATATTTGCATTTTGGATAGTTATTCTTGTTAGGTGTTTGTCTTTGTTGTATTTCAGCATTGTCGACCTAATTGTTTTGTGGTGGTATTGGTTGTTGCACAATTGGTTGAATGTTAACTATTTGATTTTTGTTTGGCCTAGGAGCCATTAGGACTGCCTTAGCATCTACCACTCCATCATTTGTTACATTCTTGTTCTTAGCCTAGACATGAGGCTTGTTGTTTGAACTAGTTTATGGATGGTTGTCTTTGTAGGCTTGAGTATTTCCATGTGAGATTAGAGCTCTCTCGATGCTAAGGGTCCTAGGGACAATCTCATCATAAGATGTGATGCACTACATTTTCAAGTGGAAGGATAGATCTAGATCTAGATTTTCTATGATAATTCCCCACTTGTTATTCATCGGGAATTCGACACTTGCTTTTAATCGCTCTTTGACCCATCGTTGTAAGAAATTGGTGAAAGATTCCCCCTTTTTCTATTTGAGAGTATATAAATCTTCTAAGCTTATGTCCATGTCAAGATTGAAGGAGAAGTGATCTATGAATTTTTCAACGATTTCTTGGAAAGTTTTGATACTTGGAGGAAATTGAGAAAACTAGTCCATAGTAGGACCTGTTAAAATTTGTGGGAAGAGGAACATCAAATAGGACTCATTATAGGCGACCTCCATACACATGACGTTAAAATCTTTGATATGGTCCACAAGACTTCCTCTCCCTTTGTATTTTTCAAATTGGGGATTTCAAAATCGAGAGCGAATGACACCATTGCGATGTTTTGATCAAATGGATATGGGCATAGGTTTTGTGTATGGGGTTTCTTCATTTTTCCCATTTGGATATCTTGCATTTCTTGTGTTAATGCCTTGACTTGCGATGCCATATTGTCTGCTGGACTTGGTGGAGGAACATAGGTTGCATATTGTGGGATGGTGGATGAAGTGTACATGGGATTGTGATATGATGATGTGTTGTATGGTGTGTATGGTGGTGTAGGATAAGGTGATGATGGTGTAGGCATATATGTTCCTAACGTGTTCAGGTTGATGATTTTTTGTTGAGAGTTATAGTATAAACCCTATTTTTTCTATTGTTGCGTGAGCAATTATTGTTGTTGGGCTTGTTGCTATTGTTGAGTTGATAGGGCTGCTTGATGTTTTTGCTGTTGTTGTTGTTGGGCCATTAAGGTTGCTTTCTATTGTTGCTATTGTTGTTGTGTGACTAAGGCTACTTGTTGTTTTTGTTGTGCTTCTAGGACTGCTTGTTGTTGTTGTGTGACTAAGGCTACTTGCTATTGTTGGGCTATTAAGGTTTCTTACTATTGTTGCTGCTATTTTTGTGCAACTAAGGCTAGTAGCTATTGTTGTTGCTATTGGATTGCTTGTTGATAAGCTTGTTGGGATTGCTGTAAATATAGGGCATGTGCTTGCAATGTAGGATCAATCAATGGTTGGGACATTTGTGATGAGTTTTGGGTGTTGACGTTTTGTGCATGTTGTGTATTGTTATGAGAGGTTGGGGGTTTGCTTGGTTTAACATTCCTTGTAAGATAGTGGATTGAGATGGAGGAATGTAAGTTTGAGGCCCCATTTCATTTTTCATGACTTGGGGGATGAATGGTAAAGATGATGATGGCACCATTAAGGATTGTGATGTTAAGGGCATATTAAGACCTTGGGTCCACTGATTGAAAGGATTCCCTTGATCGATGTTTTGGAGAGTGTTTGAGATGTGGTCAAGGTATTACCTTGGTTGATGGGGTTTGTGATCAAGGGATTGTTTTGATGTGGGTTGATGATGGATGCAATAGATGTGTTTTGGGAAATCGCTAGTTTTGATGAATCAATGGGAGGATTGGATGAAGATGTTCCATGTTGCATAAAAGTTTGATTTTGCGTGAGGGTATTTCCTTGCCCTTTTGGGTATGCTTTTGACACTTGGTCCACACTACTTTGTGTGATGTTTGGCATACTGGTGGTACTCATGGGTATGGATGAAGATGGGTGTCCTTGGTATGTTGAAGTTGTCATGGAGTAATGGAGTGCAAGTAGTTTATGCTGATGTAGAGGATTCTTAGTAATGGGGGGAATTCCAAATGTTGGTGTCCAAGTTGTAGTTTGAGCAGGATTGGTATCGAGGATACCTGCAAGTGTGTTGCTTTCAAATGGAAGAGTATGGCCAAAGTCCTTAGCAAGACTAGCTGCAATACTAGGTGTTGGTGTTTGATTGAGCCCTAATGATGGAGTTATTTGAATAGTGGGTGAATTTAAGCCTTGTGTCAATGATTGTGCAACAAAAGATGGGGAACTAGGAACTACGTTTTCTAAGGCTTGATGCTCCATGATTTCTTCTCTAGTAAGTCCAAATGGATTGTTCATGGTATCTTCTATCTCATAGGGTCCTGATGGAGATGAGGGTTGTTGTGATGGGGTAACATGAATTCTCAGATCAAATTCTAGAGGATTAGGATCACTTGAGGCAAATGTGACTTTGGTTTTCTCCATGATTCTCTTGTGTTGTGGTTTTGTTTTTACCATAAAATTTGGGTCACTTATGGGAGAGTTTTGTTGAGATTTATAATGTTTAAACTCTCTAGTTGATTGAAATCTAGGTAGAAGAGACACTCTAAGTATTTTTGGAGCAATGATGGTAGTGAGAGATGAAAAGATGAATGATATGGGGAGTGATTTTTGCAAACATTTTGGGACAACACTTTTGACTTAGTTTTGATGTTTTGATGTTTGGATAGAAGGATGTTTATGAATTTGTGAATCTTTAGGGTAGACTTTTGACCTTCAAGATAAAATAGTTCAAAGATGATAACTAACTTAACCAAATGCATGGAAAAAGATCCATTTCACATAAAAAGTAGCTAAGTTAGGGGTTGGTTGATAGATGTCTAAGTCAAGAAGTGTTGGTATTCAAATTTTTTGCAAAGTTTAGTAAAGTGAAATTTGTATTTTGATGAAGGGGCAGATGAAATGTTTGAACCAATGATGACCTAGAGTGAACCTCTATTTTCAAAGACCAAGGTGGTGAGAAACATGCTAGACCTCTAAAGTTTTCAAATCCTATGACCAATGTTTGACTTTAAATGAGGGTTTCATATTGAGCATACATGTTTGGATTATTAAGTGGAATATGTCTATAAAACCTCCTTACAAACCTATTCCTATTGTGGTATTGCCTTAGGATACATATTGTTCAACTAGAGCGATCCAATGCCAAATGGTCATGTGGGGTTTAATTTTTCAAGTTATCTTGCTTAAATGAGTTTATTTTTACCACAAACACTTGTCTTGATTTTGTTTCAAACTAAATGTCAATGTCAAAAACATCATCAATTCCATAAGGTCCATTTTGTGGAAATCATGAGGTTGAAGCCATAGTTGCCTATGTTAACTTTGGGAAGTATGGATTGAGATGTAAACCAAAATATTTAGAAGTCTCTAAGAATAAATCCTTAGGACATGCATCAATATCAAGGTTTTGTAAAAGGGTATCCATACTTAGACCAAAGGATTTGAAATTTTGAAAAGACTTGTTGATGTTTGTAATTTTTTGGAACTAAGCAAAGTATTAAATTTACTCACAAGCATTTAACACCCTAGGTTCAAAAGATACTACTTGCTGAATCCCGACTTGGATTTCTCCAAACACTAAGACATTGTGAACAATTAGAGATTTGGTGACACTGGCTCCCCCTTACATGACACACACTTCTCATGTACACGAAATCACAAATCCTTAAGATCTATAGATCCAAAGAATTTTTGTTTCTACATTGAATAGTAAAATGTGGGGCAACTTTGGAACAACTTTTCCTGCACCAACAAAAATAAAGGTTATTTTGGCTTCTAAACAATTGATTCTTAGTAAGGGATTTCGTTCAAGGTAGCCATAAACACGGAAAGATTAACTCCATATTATTTTAATCAAGAGGCCTCCCTATACATTCCTAAGAAAGGATTTTGATGTGTCACGTTGACACTAGGGGTGGCACTTGTCGGTATGACACATCTGCAGCTATTGCTTATGAATTTCATCACAAATTTATTTTTTATATAGTGGTTCAAAAGAGCTTGGCTATAGCTCATTACTGTTGGGGTCGTTCCCACCTTTTGAAGTGGGGTGGTAGGTCCTCTAAAGGTATAAAAAAGAAAGGAAGTACATTTTTTTTTGATCTCCTAGTTCGCATGAAGCACAAGGAGAGAGCATACACAATTCCTTTTCCTCACAAGTTAGCATGGGGTTCATTTTAAATCCAAATCAAAATATGTGGGTGGTTTATACAAAATTTCAAAGGAATGATTTTGATTCTCAATATCACTGAGTTGCACGAGAGAAGAGCATACACATTCAATGATGAAAATGCAAACCACAAGACATGACAAACACTTGTTAATTTTAACCCTCAAAGCAGAGGTAAGTTCAATTTAAGCACTAAACTAAGTGTGAGTTTTCCTTGTTCAATTTTAATCCAATAAGCAAAATGATGCGAGGGTTCAATTTTAACCAATTTGAATATTCATTTTAAAACCTAATTGAAAGCTAGTGTGGTCCTAAAGCGTGAAATAAAAAGCATCATAAATGGGTTATAATTGCCCCAAAAGTGTTGCAACACCTTTTACAATTATAATTCAAATGATAGTAGTATGCTTCTTCACTTCAAGTCTCATTTTCCAAACCTACAAAACACAATTAGCCTAAGAAAGTGAGAAGTCAGTGATGTATTGAAAAGTAGATAAAATCAGAAATTTAAGCCACATGCTAAAAATTACTCACTGTTTTTGTTTACTAGTAAAAAGTGTCATTGTTCATGATCGCATCACTATAATTCAAATGAGCATCGCTATGGTGAAAAATAACATCACTCTACAGAAAGACATATATGTAGATAACATTGCTAGTTGGTGGTGTCACCATTTTTAAATTCTTGATACTTCTAAAAAGTATTAGCGTCACAGTTTATTTTAATTAGCACTGGTTATTTAATTAGGCGTTGTTGTATCCAATAGAAATAGCATCGCTATATGGCGATGCTTGACAAAGGCATCACTGAAATATCCAAGAGCGTTGTTGTACCTACAAAAACTAGAAAAATGGACTTTGAGAGAAAAATTCATTAAATTTGATTGGTATTGCCCTCCTAGAGCCAAAATGTGACCGATGGATTAGTATGGGATGACTACACTTGATCTATGAGGATACGAAGTGTAATTATCTCACTGAACATTAATCCCAATAAGATCATTCAACAAAACTAAATTAGGAATCCATTAAAACTTTGCATATTAAACTATAAAAGCTTTAGAAATACCTATTCTAATCCATTGAAACTTATCCTATTGGGGGAATGGCATCGCATTGATGTGGAAAGGCGACCCTTTCCCAGTCTTGTGGATAAATGAGCCTGTTCCGATCGATTCTATTGAAAAGAATCAACGAAATTGATGATAGATGTGCATGAAAACATGATTTAAAGCTAAATGAGCATGATGCAAGCTACTTTAACATGGTTTATGCTATGATGATGAAGATGTGTGAATGCAAAGCTAATCTAAATGGATTCTATGCTCAAAAATATTGAAACCCTAATTACCAAATAAGCTAAATGGATGCATTTATGTTATCATGGAAGCTATTAATGGAAGCTAAGCCAATATGCAAGTAAATAAAGCTAAAATGATATAAAATGTGAGTGCAAGTGAGAGTGATTTTAACAGCATAAGTTTCATGTTAAAAGATGGATCCATTTATCTCCAAATAGTGACCTATTTATAGGAGGACAAATGAGAAATGAAGGGTTGAGATCAAAAAGGTTAATCAATGGTCAAGGATGGAGGAAGTTGGGTGCATGGATCATGAATTCTCATCAATGGATGAGATTTAATCAAGGATTCACCTTTTTCCAAACAAACACACTTTCAAAAAATATTTCCCAAAATTTTGTTGAGAGTTTGTTTCAAAAAAGGAATATTCCCCTTTTTCAAATGAGTGAAGAAAGAGAATATTATTTGGAATATTCTCATGGGTGAGGAAAATACACATTTAGCAACTTAAAACAAAGTTTTAATGTGCAAAAGGGGGAAGGAATATTCCATGAGAATATTCTTTTTGGAGGAATGTACAAAGGAGGAATATTCCCTTGGAATATTCCTTTGCAAGTGGGGAGGAAATTAGATTTATTTGTAATTGATAATTAAAACAATGTTAGTTATGCATTTTTAGAAGAATTAGATGATATTCATTAATAAGGTGATTTAATGAAAGGGGGAAAGTGAAATGATATTTAATTAAATAACTTAGAGTTATTTAATTAAATAAGAAGATTTAGGAATTTAAATTAAATAGTTTGATGTATTTAATTTAATAAGATGAAATGTTAGCATGAGAGGGGATGAATTCATCTAATTATGTTAATTAGATTAATAGATGAAAATGATACAATTAATTAAATAGCTAGGCTAATTTAATTAATTAAGAAAAAAGAGGATGGTTTTGAGGATGAAACGTTGTTAGTATACCTGATTTGAGTGTATGATATCCTTTAGAACATTTTTTAGTGTTTATAGATCCCAATTGAACAATATGGTAAAGGATTCGAGATCATGAAATGCAAGGGTTATGATGGACACAATAGAATTGGTCTACATAAGAATCCAGAATGATAGAGCTCTTAATACCTCCAAAGATACCAAAGAATAGAGAGCCACCAAAAGTGATTGCTCTGAGTATTAAGATGCTATCGGGTGAGGACACTAATGCTTTAAAGGATGTTGAGACATCTAAGGACTACTATACTAAAATGGACTCCAATGAATAGGAATGGGGTTTCGACAAAACCATTAGTGAATTTGACCTAACTGAAACCTTTTGAGAGCCTAATCAATTGCTTATCTAGATCAAAACCTTTTGTGATCTTGATAACACCTTCATGTTAACCTTTTCTACCTTGGCCATGACCTATGCCAATTTTGATGATGACATTCCTTTAGTATACCCACAACTAATAGATTGGGATCAACAAGGACCACCCAACTTAGACATATACAAAAATTATGAAGCGATAACTGAGTTCATGGAACATCACAAAGGTATACCCAATGGGAATCATAAGGTGGGTTTCACTATATATCTTGATAATGCAGCCTAATTTGGAGAGTCTGTCCCACCCTCTAGTCGCAAAAGTGAAAACAATAAATGAAAAAAGGAAAGGTCTTTAGGTGAAAACCAAAAGGTTCCTCTAGACCAAGAAAAAGTAAAAACAAAGGACTTATCTGAGGGTTAAAACCTCTATGAGGAACCCAAGGATGGATGGTTGGATGTACTCCCCATAAGTCAAGAGAAATCACCATTTTTGGTAGAGAAATCCATTGAATTCAACATTGGTACCGATGAGAATCCTTGAATCGTCCATTTGGTGGCTTCTTTGACAAAAATAGAGAGACCAAATTTTGTACCTTCTTTTCAGAGAGGCAAGTTAACTTCGCTTGGTCCTATGCTAACATGCCTGGATTGGATCCCATGTTAGTGCTACATCATTTTTCCATTGTTCCCTGACGCTAAACTAGTTAAATAGAAGCTAAGGAAAATGCATCCCCATATTGCACTATTGGTAAAATCAAAGTTGAAGAAGTTATTAGATGTTAGTTTCATTTGACCCATTGACTATGCAGAATGAATCTCCAATCTAGTTCCCATGAAAAAACTAATAGGTGGAATCAAAATCTATACCGATTTCAAAGATTTGAATAAGGCATGTCCTAAGGATGACTTCTTGTTGCCCAATATTGACATCATAGTGGATTTGACAGCAGGATATGAGATGCTATCACTTGTGGATGGTTTCTCCAAATGTAATTAGATCAAGATTGCTCCCAAGGATCAACATAAGACAATTTTTACTTGTCCTTGGGGAACATATCGTTGGAATGTTAGGCTATTTGGTGTGAAAAATATTGGAGCCACATATCAACGAGCTATGACTACAATCTTTAATGACTACATGCACACACTTATGGAGGATTACATAGATGAATTGTTAGCAAAATCACTATCAAGGGCTGACCATCTACAAATATTAGATAATATTTTCAAAAGATTAGAAGAATAAAATTTGTTCGATTGAACCCAAAGAAGTGTGTTTTTGATGTAACTTTGGGAAAAATCCTAGGATATATTGTCTCTCGTAGAGGTATTGAAGTCGATCCTGCAAAAGTGAAAACTATCATGGATATGCGCCCACCAACAAGCATAAGTTAGTTATGAACTCTACAAGGAAGGTTATAGTCTATTCAAAGGTTCATTTCTCAATTAGTAGATAAATTTCAACCATTTTAACATTTTCTATGTAAGGGAGTACCATTTATATGGACTGATTGGTGTCAAGAATCATTTCAACAAATAAAGGACTATCTATTAACACTGCCTATTCTCATGCTTCCCATTGATGGTAGAAAACTCATACTATACATATCAACAACCACGTCAGCACTGGGCGTGCTTTTAGCACAAAATGATCATGATGAAAAAGAAAGGCCAGTCTATTACATCAATCATACACTTGTTGGATACGAGCTCAATTATAGTCCTATTGAACAAGCATGCCTTGCGGTGGTTTTTTCCATTTAAAAAATCAGAAACTACATGTTGAATCACTAAAAAAATCTAACAAAAAATATTTATCCCTTGAAGCATCTCCTCAACAAAGCGCCCTAATGGATCGATTAGCCAAATGGGTCATGATATTAAGTGAGTTTGACATTGAGTATGCTAATTAAAATACAATAAAATGACAAGTCATAGTTGATCAACTTGCAGATCCACCCACAACAACAAATCATCTGTTGATATTTGACTTTCCCGATGAGTCCATAATCACATTAGATGGTTCAATAACATGAAAACTTTAATTTTATGGGTCCCATACGAGTCTTGGTTCAGGAGCAAGGACACTCTTTGTTACACCCCAAGGAGAAACAATACTAAAGTAATTCAAAATAGCCTTTTCTTGCACCAATAATATAGTAGAATATGAGGCATTACTCACAGGACTTCGTATGGCCATTGAATGGAAAATTAAGAGTCTTCAAGTTTATGGTGATTTGCAATTGGTTATTCAACAAGTCAATGAATGGTCGATGAATTTAATCAGTATTTTTATGATATTGTTTTTTGCCAGGTCTTAAAAATTCAGAATAAGGCATCTGATGCAATGGCTACAATACGATCTCTCTTGGACATCCCAAACAATGTACTATAGTATGATTTCTTGGTGGAACAATTATTGATCCCCACCTTTGACATCCCTAAATCTGAGTTGGTGTGCGAAATTGTTGGTCTCAATTCCTCTTGGTTCAAAGATATCTATGATTACCTCCATGACCAAATTACCCCTCCTGACTTGTTTTCCAATCAATGCAAAACCTTTATCCATAAGACCTCTAGATACATCATCATTGGTGAAACCATTTACTATTGAAGCCAGGATAACACTCTCCTTAGATGTCTTGGTTCTAATGAAGCACAAATGACCTTACACGAAGTACATAAAGGTATATGTGGAGTACACTTGAGTGGTCCTACCTTAGCCAAGAAAATTATGCAAATTGGATACTATTGGCCCATTATCGAATGCCATACCTACAAATTTGTTAAGAAGTGTTGATAGTGTCAAATACATGGAGATCTTGTGCATGCACCTGCCTAGGAGTTTTAACTGATCACATCACCATGGCCTTTCTATCAATGGGGACTCAACCTCATAGGTAAGATTCACCCTACCTTAGCCAAAAACCATAAATTAACTATCATGAAAACTAAGTATTTCACAAAATTGATTGAGTCTATCCCTATGACATACATTACTGGCAAGAAGATATCCAAATTTATCCTCAGTTATATCATATACTGGTATGGTATACCAAAATTAATTGTTACAAATAATGATCATCCCTTCAAGAATTAATCCATGTCCATGAATTATATGAGAAATTATACATTCAACACCACTTTTCCACTCCATATTACTCCTAAGGTAACGAACAAGCCGATGCGTCTAATTGAAACCTAGAAAATGTGGTTCTAATCTTTTGGGAGATAGAATAACCAAATTTTTATAAGTTTCACTCAAGGAAACCTTAAAGATCTCAATACAAGCATGGAATGAAGGAAAGAGATCTGCAATAAGGTGTCCTAGGGTGTGATTTAAACTATGAAGGGGTTTCACCACCAAGCTAGGGCTTGGAAAGACTAGAAATGTAAATGAGATGCAAAACTTAAGTAAATGACCTAGAAATGAACTCAAATCAGAATAGTAAACTAGGGATTAAAAAAAGTGCACTTGGAAACTGAAGAGGCTTGAATGAGGGTCTGAAATCCTAAAAATGTTGACTTTAATTCTCACTAGGACTCATATGCTAGGCTGGGTGATTTAGTCCCAGGTTAGGATCTCTGACAGAAACTGTAATCTAGAAATAGCAATTCATGATTTATTGGAAATGTCTGAAATGAGGTATATTGGGACTCATATGCCACAAGTGGAGATTTAGCCCCAGTATTAGGGTTGATCTAAAACTTTGGTATCCTCTAATTCTTTCTTCTATCTTTTTCCTACCAAATCCCCGATTCTAAAACACTGAATTGCAACCTGCAGGTGACTTTCCGTGATCTTGCAATGTTGATGACAACTATGACAACTTGACAACTTTATCCAAACTTTCTGTTCAATGGATCTTCAACCTAAACTTGCAAATCACACATCAAAGAGAGGGAATTTTTTTTTTTTTAGTGGATAGGGGTTTTCCTTGGTCAAACCCATTTTGGTAAATAAACCTTGAAATGAAATAAAATAGAATGAAGGAATGATGAATGAACAAATAAGTTATGTTGCAACTCACCAAACCATTGGAACAAAGGCTACAATCTTGTATGTAATGGCTAGCATGAATGTGGATATTGAATCTTTGCTTGAATGATATGGATCTTGACTTGAATGCTTTCTTGAATCATAAAACCCTACATCACAAATCTTAGCTCAAAAATGAGCATGATGCATGATGACTTTTCCATGATGCTTGATACTTGAATAATGCTCCCAAATACTTGATAATCACTCTTGAATGATCTTGAATTCTCTTGTAATCATAAAATTTCTATAAAAATTCTCTCTTCAACTTTCTCAAAGAAAATATGTGAGATAACCTTGTATTTATACTTATTTATTCCAATTTTTTTGAAATTACAACACTACCAGCTGACATTACATCTAGGAGAATAAAATCCTACCAAGAATTTGAATTTAAATTAGGTCTAATCTAAGCAGGACTCATATGCCAGTTGGGGTGTATGAGTCCCATTAGGGTAAGCTTGGGACACATTTTTCAAGAAATGCTTAGTTTAATGCCAAATTCAGATCTAGGCCCTGAATCTTAGGTGGGACCCATATGCCCAAGGTAGCATATGAGTCGCAAATCACTAAATGTAAGACATTTAATCCAAAATCATTAATTTATGATTGGTAAATTGATATATGTCAGGATTATCCTTAGAAAGATGCATTAAATATGGCTTATGGATGCAAAATAGGACCAAATAAGGCATAAAGAAGCCCAATTTTAGCAGGGAGGGCCCAAAAAAGTGTGAAAATGTAAAGGGATACATTTTTATACACTAAATTTATCCCCCACTTTAGTGAGAGGAGGAACTTGCTTCAAAATATTACTAAAGTAGACAAACTCAAATCAGGAGGGGTCCAAGTGTACCAATGCTAGTGAGATAGGACAACAATGATCAAGAGGGTTGCGCAAGCCCCTAGGATTGAGATCCTATGGAAAACCAACATAGGAAAAAAATAACACACATGAAAAATGATACAAGGAGTAATAAAAATGCACAAGCATACACTGCCAAAGAAAAAAGGAAAGAAAAACAAAAACAAAAGAGGGGTGGATCAAGCTTCGATTGTTTGTCCCACACGCTATGGATCAAATCTAGGCTATTTGTCCAAGAAAGTTTACAAGTGGAACATGATGTCCACTATGCAAAACAAACACATGCTCACAAGGGCTAGTGGAACCTCAGGTCATCCACTAGGTGATCCCCCAACGAGACACATACGCATGCGACCAATATGCACTCAAACAAGCAAGTGGCTATGGGAAAGTCCTGCCTAAGTTCGGCTTCGATATTTTCAAATAGACCAAAGCTATACATCCTGATAACTTTGATAAGGTGCCACACAATAATGAAATTCGAGCTTCATGAGGCAAGCAAAGCTTTGTATGCTTGAAACTCATGAAGAAACAAGATGGAACCACAGGCAAGAAAAGTGTGTTATGCAAGGTGGCCATATAACAAATGTTGTAAATGAAAAATAGTTTAAGGTACATTCAAAGGAGTTTTTATTAGTTCATGTAAGGTCTTAACATAGGGAACATCATGCCTAATGTCTCCAAGAGAGGATTGATTGAAGAATAGAAGATTCACAACTTTGGGGATGCATTGTATCACATCAAGCCACTAAGAGGAATATAATATGCTAAGAGAGATCACGCTCTTGAAGGACATCACACCCATTGTCACCACAAAGCAAAAGAAACATCACATGAAGTAAGAAGACTACACAATGAAACATGAAATGCAAAAGAATAATGCCAATGTATTCCCCCAATTTAAAGAAATTGCTAAACACCATGCTATGAGCAGTTAATTTAAAGTAGCAAATGATAAATGCTAACAATAAAGAGGAAATGAGAGCTTATTTGGAAAGCCCTATGCCAAGTCATATGTTTCCAAATAAAGCTACGTCATGAAAAGGAGTTTCCCCCCACAATGAAATCCCAAAAATTGCATAAGGGATCCATGGAGTCGAGGTTAGTATGTCTTTGCTACAATGTTATCAGAGAGCTAGAAACTGTCATCATACCCCAAATACTCATGGAGCAAGAAGAATGACACAAAGAGAGAAAAAAAATAAAAATCCTTTCAAGTAAACATGAAAGAAACCTAAATGTCTTGATGCCATGCATCATCCCCAAAAGGAAAACACAAGAAAAATAAAAAGATAAAAGGAAAAGCTTTTGGGTCAACATGGAAGAGACATGAATGTCTTGACGCCTTGCGTCATGCCCAAAAGGAAAACACTAGACAAAGAAAAATGTTTACAACATAAAGAATAATGTAGATACAAATAGAGGAATGCCACAAAGAGAGAAGTACATCAAATAGAACAACACAGGGGATCACATTACACACATGGAATCACACACATAACATGAAAAAGAAAACAATGCAAAAGAAGAAAACATGATTTTTTTCGTTATCTCGTGGTATTTTGTAGGAGATAGGCAAAGGATTAATATTAGGTTGGTCTTGGTTATTTGGAATGTATTTAGGTTCAATCATAGTTTTATCAAGAATAGGAGGCTCAGTCATAGGTTGAGGTATGTTTTTAAGGGATAATTTTTCTATGAATTTCACCTTGAAATTTTGATAGGATTTGAAAAAGAAGTCTTCTCAAGGTTTAATAGGTTCCATAGGCTTGGGCCAAAAGAAATCTAATGAAAATTTTCCTTGGGAAGACAAACGCTTAAAGCCACTATGGTGCATAGTGAAAATTTTATTGTCAAAGGGAAACTTTAATAATTTATGCATGTCCGACGGGACAACTTCCATGGAGCGTAGCCATGGATACCCAAGCTTCACACATAATTGATCTGATGTTGAGATGATGGAGAATGAGACATATAATTTTTTGGTCCTATTTGTAAAGGGTGATTGATCCCATCATAGGGCAAGCGAAACCATATGCATTTTTCTCGATGATTTTGGTTTATCATATGTTTCTCGATAGAGTTCATGCACAAGAAATAATTCCTCAGTGATCACATTCTCTCCATAGACGAGATCAATTAATATCCTATTAGTGGGCATGTCATTGATTTGACCAGCTATGTAAAGAGGACCATATCTTTAGATGAGAAAACAATGTCAAGAGGATTTTTAGTTCGACCATTACGAGGTTGAGTTTCGATCGATGCAATCAAATTTTTTTTAATAGTATCCATAGGACCTTGTTCAATAGTATCCATGTTGTCATAATCCGTGTCAACATTCATCACATCATTCTTCTTAGTTTCACTAGCTTTGACAAATGAAATGTTATGATTTGGCATAGGTTTGGTAAATATTTGCAAGTTTTGGTTGGGAGGGGAAAGAGACTTATTTCCTTGATCATTAACACCTCCAATTTGAAGTCAACTAGAATCAATGAGGTCTTGCACAAGATGTTTAAGACACTTACAATGTTTCATGTCATTTCCATTTTGTCGGTGATAATGGAAATAGGAATTGAATCTAAAATTCAAAGGTAAAGGTTCATTAGGATTGAGAGTTTTAATAGGAGGAAAAGTGATCATTTTATGTTTTAAAAGTTGTGACATTGTGTTATGGAGGGTATTTGGTAAGGGAGTGAATTGGCTAGCCGGATCCCCAAATGTGAAAGGAATTGTCTTCTTTATAGCAGCTACTTAGGTATCAATATGTTGGGTTGGTTGAGTGGAGTTAAGTTGAAGGAAGCCCTTATTTTGTTTCCGAAAAGGTTGATAATTTTTTTGGTTTGGGGCTTCAGAATTTTCAGGTTAGCTAGAGGTGGATTTTGTGTCACGATTACTAATTGAGTTTTGATAATCATGAAGGGGAGTACACACATGTATGAAGGAAGGAAACTTCATCATGGTAAACTTGTCTTGTATCTTGGTTTGCAAGTTCTCAATGAACATTTATTGAAGGTGAGGATCGAGAATCTTTACGTCGATTTGGGAATAAAGCGATTGGTAGCGTGAAATGAAATTTGTCATAACCCAATTTTATTGCATATTTATTAAATATGAAAAATTGAATTATTGAAGAAATTCAAATAAATATTAAATGGAAATTTTGAAATTTTTGAAAAATGAAGGAAAGGAGTTGATTAATGTTGACTTTGTGAAATTTTGGAAATTACTTTTATATGTTATCAAGAATTGAATGCTATTGATCAATTTGCAAGTGCAAGTGTGTGTATTTGCAGAGTGAGAAGTTGAAGGACGAGAACATAGTTGAAGTAGGATTGTTTAGTCGGATCGAATGGTAAGCCACATGGAAATCTGGGTGCACACACCACAAATGGCATGATGACTTGCATTTGAACTAATTTGCAGATATAAGAGAATGCAATTTTCCTGACTTGAATTATCTAAGTGCTTGAAAATGAATGATTGGTAGATTAAATTTTCTATTCAAACTTTGTGATTGAAGGAAATGAAAGCGAGCATTGTAAAGAAAATTCTTTTCTTTAGTATAGATATATGCATATATAGATGCTCAAAATGGAAATTCAAATTCCTTACTTTAAATGATAGTGTATGAAACCTATAAGGCATTCCAAAAGCAAGAAAATTGTATATGAATGCATATGTGTGTGTGTGTGCATGAAATGGGGAAAAATGGTAACACGGGGTGCTTTCTTTCACTTCTAGGGTTTTCAACCTAAAAGGAGAAAGACCAAAGACCACTTTTCAACACTTCACTCAAGAACAAATCCTTGAGATTTCAAGACAAAGGAGATTGAAATATGAAAAAGGGAAGCTTCTAGGGATTGGATAATGTCTAATGAGGGGTTCACCACCAAGCATAAACTTGGAAAAGAAAATGTTTGAAAAAATAGTGTGATATGCAAAATCACCTAGAAATGCAAGTAAAATGTAACAAAAAATTATGAAACTGGAAATGTACACCTAGGAAACTAAAGAAGGCAGAGTGGAGGTTTGGAATCCTAATTTTTTTTTCTATTTACGCTGACTGGGACTCGTACGCCAAGTTGGGAAAATTAGTCCAATTTTGGGTAAACTGTGCCAGAATAGGTTTCAGACAAATGGGTACTCAGATCTGCAAAAATCCTTGACAAACATGTATAGTGGGACTCATTCACCAATAGTGGTGAATAAGTCAACTTCTACTTTTCTAGAAATTCAAAACTGAATTCTATAGCTCTCAATCTACTTTTCTATTCTTGATTCAGATCCAGGTCCGAAACTACAAAATCTAGCCTGTAGATCTTCTTAAGCTTCTCCAAGGATTTATGGCAACTTTGACACCTTTGAATTTCTTTGACAACTTGATGAAAACTTTTCCAATCTTTCTCCTTGATAAATCTGCAATCTAAACCTGCAAATCACATGCAAAGAGAGGGAAAAATGTTGTGGGGTTAGTGAATAGGGGTTTTCCTTCGTCAAACCCCTTGTTGGTAATTACACCTTGAAATAGAAAGCAAATATGAAAGGATAATGATGAATGAACAAAAGAAAATTTTGCAACTCACCAAATCCTTACAATAAAAGGATGCAAAAATGTAAGTGATGGCTCCAATGGATTTAGACTTGGACTCTTGCTTGATGTTGATAGATCTTGAATGTAATACTTGCTTGAATCACACAATCCCTACACCACAATTGTTAGGTCTAAAACAACATGATGCAAATAATCTTTGACATGATGGAAGACACTTGAAGAAGACTCTAGAATGCTTGATAATATACTCTTGAAATTCCTTGAATGCTCTTATGAATTCTCAAATGCTCTTGTGGACTCTTGAATGAATACTTGAATGCTTGGGTTCACTTGATTGCTTGTTAGGAGAAAATGAGTGAAAGAACCTTGTATTTATACTTAATTATGCAAGAATTCCTTAAATTACAACACTACAAATCGACATAAGATCTAGGAGAATAAAATACCACTATAAATTTGATTTAAATTTGAATTTTGGTCACACGGGACTCATTCGCCCAAGGTGGCGAATGAGTCCAATCACACATAATGTATGGGACCAAAAATCAAGTGTCTAGAAATGTGTGAATCCTGCATTGGGGCCAAAAAGACCTAGGTGGGAATCATTCACCCAAGGTGGTGAATAAGTCCTAGACACTAAATATGGGCCACACAAGCTAGGAACACCTGAATTATGATTGGTTACTGATTGGTGTCGGGATTATCCTCGAAAAGATGCAATAAATTGTGGATGAAAAATGGGGCCAATTAAAGCATAAGAAATCCAAATAATTAATGACAAGCCTAGAGGAATGTGAAAGTGTGTTACAAAACTTTACAACACTCCAAATAAGGCAAGATTAAAATCAATTATGATTAAAATTATGTTTAAATTGATAAAACCCTAGAAAAGTGTGAAAGTGTGTTACAACACTTCACAACACTTTTGCAAGGAACCATTAAATTCCAATAGTTCACAAGGGCCCAAGACATAATGTGAATGTGTTATCCACATTCCAACACTAAATCAAGGCAACATTAAGCCAAAATCCACAAGGAGGACCGAAATGAGTGAAAAAAATGTCATAGGATCCTTTTTTCAACACTACATTTAGCCCCCACTTTAGTGAGAGGATAAACCTACTTCAAACTCACACTAAAGTAGAAAAAAATGCACCAAGAGGGGTTCCAATGAACTAATGCTAGCAAAATGAGACAAAAACAATCAAGAGGGGTTATCAAATCCCCAAGATCAAGATACCTTGAATAACCAAACATAAGCCCAAAGGAACACACACAAAAATGATATAAAGAAAAGTTAAAAGGTCAAGCATACACTGCCAAAGATGAAAAAGAGAAAAGAAAATAATGAAAGAAAAGAATCAAAAGAATCAGATGAAGCTTTGACTGTTTGTCCATCCTGATGTGGATTAGATCTAGGTTGTTTGTCTAGAAAAATGCATACTCACTATGAGGCAATGAAACTCCTGGTTGTCCACCGGGTGAGAAGTCCTGAAAGGTGAGAAACATACACTCATGAATGGTATGCACTCACACACAAAAAAAAGTGGCTATGGTGAAAGTAATGCCTTGTATTGGGCTTCCCACTTAGCCATACCAAAGTTATACCTTCTGATAACTTTAATAAGGCACCACACAAAAATGACTTTTCAAGCTTCATGAGACAAGAAAAACTTCATATTCTTGGAGCTCATGAACAAACGTGATGGCACTACAGGCATGCAAGGTGGCCATATAAGACCAAATGTAAAATGAAACATGCAAAGAATGTTCAAAGGAGTCTTGCTTAGTTCATGCGAGGTCTTTAACTTAGGGAACATTGTGCGTAATGTCTCCAAGAGAGGACCAATCAAAGAATAGAAAATTTGTAAGTTAGGGGATGTAATGCATTGCATCAAGCCACTAAGAGGAATGTAATATGCTAAGAGAGATCAAACTCATGAAGGACATCACACCCAATGTCATCCACAAAGTGAAAAACACATCGTATGAAGTAAGAAGGTTGCATTGAGAACCAAGAAAAGGAAAAATGCAAAAGAATAATGCCAATGTATGCCCCCACTTTAAAGATATTGCTAAACACCATGTTGCGAGAAATTAATTTAAAGTAGAAAATGAAAAATTAAAAGAAGAAAGAAGACATGAGAGCCAACTTGGAAAACCCTATGCCAAGTCACATGTTTCCAAGTAAAGTATGTCATGTAGGAGAAAAAGAAAAGAGAGGGTTGCCCCCAAAATGAAAAAAGCAAACACATAAGGGATCTATAGATTTGAGGTCAGTATGTTCTTTGCTGCAATGTTTTTATTTTTAGAGAGCTTGGAATTGTCATCGTCTTGCAAATACACATATAACTGGAAGAATGACACAAAGAGAGAAAAAACAAAGGAAAAACCTTTTGGGTCAACATGGATGAGACATAGGGTGTCATGACACCTTGTGTCATCCCCAAAAGGAAACACAAGACAAATGAAAAAGAAAAGGTGAAAGAAAAGAATTTTTTTTTGGGTCAACATGAATGTCTCGATGCCTTGCATCATCCCCAAAATGAAAACACAAGAAAACGATGAAAATGAAAAGCGAAAGCGATACATGACATAGAGAGGAATAAAGATACAAATAGAGGAATGTCGCAAAGAGAGAGAGAATATCAATTAAAACATCGCGGGGGATCACATTACACACATGTAATCACACAAAAGAAAAAGAAAAATAAAAAGAAAAAGAAAAAGAAAAAGAAAAGGACTAGTAAGGAAAATACGAATCAATCTATGAGAAAGTCATCCACCTCCCAATCATGTTTTGTGTATGCCGAGGGTGGGAAACTAGCCAAAGCGACAAGAGGAAGTTCCAAACTAGGAGAAGCACTAGGTTCAACACTCTTTATAGGAGATTTTTCATTTAAGCTCATGGAAGAGGGAAAAATGTGTTCAATTCACTATGCACCTCTTCGTCAATTTTAGCGGTCTCGTCATCATCATCCAGGTTAATCACAATAGGAGGATAGATGATAATGTTAGTTGAAGAGTTCAACTCTTGTTGTGATTGTTGTATTGGCTCATTTTTTTGCAGTTGGGGAGGAGGGTCATCATTCATTGCTTCATTCAAGTTTGGATTTTGATTTTATTTATTTAATTCTTCATGTAACTTGTGAGCAAGGGAATGATGTCTTCGCCTATGCTCTCGAGCACCTCTATTTATTTTGGTTTTATTTTCATGTTGCATTTGTGTAGGAGTGGGTTGATCAACCATAGGTTTCTTTTCTTCCCTAAGGAGAGGAACGGGGGGAACCATAGGAGGTTGTTCATCCACTTTCTCTTTGGCTTTGTAAACTTGTTTTATTCTAGGAGGCATGACGGGATTGCTTTCATTGTTTCCTAGTCATTTGTAGGATATGGGGAAAGTTTTAGTTTTAGGTTGATCTTGGTTTTTTGGTTCTTGTTTAGGTTGAAGCATGGTTTTGTCTAGGATGGAAGGTTTGGAGGTGGACGGGGACATGTTTCAAAGAGATAATTATGCTATCTTCTTTGCCTTAAACTTTTGATAGGACAAGAAAAAGAAGTCTTCCCTTGGCTTGATAGGTTCCATGGGCTCAGGCCAAAAGGAATCTAGGGAAAAGTTTCCTTTAGATGACAAGGGGTTAAAGCCACTATGGTGAACAGTGAATATCTCATTAGCAAAGGGAAACTTTAGTTCATATATGCACAACTGAAGGGAAAACTTTCATGGAGTGAAGCCATGGGTGGCCTAGCTTCATAAGAAATTGGTCTGATGGAGAGATGATGGAGAATGTGACATCTAATATTTTTGGTCCTATTTGCAATGGTAGGGTGATTGATCCTATCATAAGGCATGTAAAGCCATTGTTTGTCTTGATCCATGCTTTCAGTCTATCATATTCATCTTGATAGAGTTCATGCAAAAGTAGAAATTCCTTGGTGATCACATTCTCTCTACAGGCGGGATCTATTAGTATCCCATTAGTGGGCTTGTCATAGATATGAGCGACTATGTAGAGAGGACCATCGGGAATTTTTTAAAGTATATCCTTAGAAGAGAACAATTTAAAGAAAATTCTTAGGCCGACCCTTACGAGGGATGAAATCTATCGCCCCTATCATTTCATCCATAGGATTGTTATTGATAGAAGCATTGTTTTCATCATTTGTATCAACATTCACCACATCATTCATTGTATTTTCGCTAGATTTGACAAATGAAATATTGTGTTTGGGCATTGGGTTGGTAAAAATTTGTAAGTTTTGGTTCAAAGGGGCAACAAACTTATTGCCTTGATTGCTAACACCTCCAATGGATAGACGACCAAAACCAATGAGGTCTTGCACAAGATGTTTAAGACACTTGCAATGTTTTGTGTCATGCAATTTTGTCGATGATGGTGGAAATAAGCATTGGATTTAAAGCTTGGGGGTAAAGGTTTATTAGGGTCAATATTTTTGACGGGTGGTAAGATAATCATTTGTTATTCTAACAGTTGGGACATTGTGTTATGAAGGGTATCAGATAAGGGAGTGAATTGAATTTTTGGATCGCCATAACTAAAGGGAACCATGGTTTTGATAGCAACCACTTGGTTGTTGAAATTTTGAGTTGGTTGTTGAGGGGGATTGAATTGCAAGAACCCTTTTTTTTCTAAAATGTTGGAAATTGTTTTGGTTTATGAGTTCATATCTTTCAATTTAGCTAGAAGTGGACTTTATATCTCGACTACTAATGGAATTTTGATAATCATGGAGGGTAGTGCATAGGTGCATGAAGGATGGGAATTTCATCATGGTCAACTTTTCTTGAATCTTACTTTGCAAGTTCTCTATGAACATATTTTGAAGGTGTGGACCGAGAACCTTGACATTGATTTGGGAATAAAGCGATTGATAGCATGAGATAAAATCAATTATCTTTTCATCTTCCTTTTGCTTACATCTCATCAAATCAGCCAAGGTCATTGTGGGATTCATATGCACTTGGAAATGGTTTAAAAATGCATCAAAAATTTCATTGATTGAGTGAATTGAATTGTTTGGTAAAGAAGAAAACCATTCCAAGGCAGTGTCTTTTAATGACCTACAAATATTTTTTCCAAAAGTTTATTGTCAAGGAAAAAGTCACTACATAAGGCAGTGTAGGAATTACATGGTTAGAAGGATATCCCTTCCCTCCATACTTCTCAAATCTAGGCACTTCTATACCTTGTGGCATCGAGGTTCGCAATATCTCCAAGGAAAATGGATTGCTTTTGACATAATATGTAGGTAGGCCATTTTGGTTTTGGTTGATGGTGGAAATTTGCTTTTGAAGGGATGAAACAGTTTGAAAAGTTGTGTTATGAACGGGTCATTGCTTTTGTTATTGGATGGAAATGAAAGTAATGATGGAGTGTATGTATTTGTAGGACAAGTGAATGTAATTCTTATAGATGGTAAGGTAGGAGATATAACTTGTGATTCCACATAGGAACTAGGGATGCTAGCAGGAATACCTAGGGAAGGAATCACATTACTAACTTGTTGCACTGTTGTTGTGAATTGGGAAGTTGTATAGGTAGGGATTAAGGCTATGGTTGTGGGAGGAGGAATTTGAGTTCCTCGTTGGCTTGTAACATTGCTTGTGGGTAAAGGATAACTAGTGGTTGTAGGAAGATGCTTTCCAAATATTTGCACTATATTTTTCACAAAGTCAAGGCCATCTTCACTTTCAAGCATGCAATGAATGTTTTCTATTGTAAGAATTGTAGTTGTTGAAATACTTTTAAGGCTTATCTGATATTGTAAGTTTACTAGATCCTCATGAATGTGAATTATGTTTTCGTGTGGGATGCTATCATTCCTTGTTTCAACTTGCATGTTGTTTGAAGGCAAAGAGTTGCTAGGGGTGTTATCCATGCCTAGTGAACTAGTGTCAATACTAGGAGTGGAAGCTCTAGATAACCCAAGATGCACAATGATTGTGCTATAGTGGGATGACATGAGTCTTGAACTTATTATCACTAAGGTATTAGCAATAGAACACCAAACACTCATGCAAAGGCTACTAAATGTGGGGTGAATGCAAATGCAATGTAGAATAACAAGAAAGAAATACTTATAACTGAAATTATGGAAAGAAAAATTGAAATGCAAAAACAATAAACAAAACTCATAAACTGAACTGTAAATTCTAGAAAATGAAATGAAAAAATATGCAATGGGACTGATTCGCCCAAGGTGGTGAATCAATCCAAGTACTAATTCTTTTGAAATTTTTTAGAATTTTAGAATTGATTTTTATGCTTTTTAATTTTCTGATGCAAATATGAGATGAAAATGAAAATTTTTACTATTTTTCAATGAAATTAAGTGAAATAATGCAACCTAAATGATCTTTTCACTAATGCAAATTTTGAAACCCTAGAATGCAAATTGAACAATGCAAAGCCTAATGCAATGTTAATGCAAGATAAATCTAGGATGTAAATGCACTCCAAATAAAAAATATGATGCTCTATATGTAGGTTCACCAAAATGAAATGGTGAAAAATGGTGACATGAGGTGCTTTCTTTCACTTCTAGGGTTTTGGACCTAAAAGGAGAAAGACCAAAGACCACTTTTCAACACTTCACTCAAGAACAAACCCTTGAGATTTCAATGCAAAGGAGATTGAAATCTGACAAAGGGAAGGTTATAGGGATTGGACAATGTCTAATGAGGGCTTCACCACCAATTGTAAACTTGGAAAAGAAAATGTTTGAAAACACAGTGTGATATGCGAAATGACCTAGAAATGCAAGTAAAATGTAATAGAAAATTATGAAATTAGAAATGTGCACCTGGGAAACTGAAGAAGGTAGAGTGGATGTCTAGAATCTTGAATTTTTTTCTATTTATGCTAACTGGGACTCATACACCAAGTTGGGAAAATCAATCCAATTTTGGGTAAACTGTGTTAGAACAGGTTTCAGACAAATGGGTACTCAGATCTACGAAAATTCCTAACAAACAGGTACATTGGGACTCATTCTCCAATAGTGGCGAATCAGTCCACTTCTACTTTTCTATAAATTCAAAACTAGATTTTGTAGCTCTTAGTCTGCTTTTTTGTTCCTAATTCAGATTCAGGTCTGAAACTACAAAATTTAGCCTATAGACCTTCTCTAAGCTTCTCCAAGGCTTTATGGCAACTTTGAAAACTTTGAATTTCTTTGACAACTTGATGACAACTTTTCCAATCTCGCTCCTTGATAAATCTACAATCTAAACCTACAAATCATATGCAAAGAGAGGGAAAAATGTTGTGCGGTTAGTGAATAGGGGTTTGCCTTGGTCGAACCCCTTGTTGGTAATTAAACCTTGAAATAGAAAGAAAATATGAAATGAGAATGATGAATGAACAAAATACAATGTTGCAACTCACGAAACCCTTGTAATAAAAGGTTGCAAATATGTAAGTGATGGCTCCAATGGATGTAGACTTGGATTCTTGCTTGATGTTGATAGATCTTGAATGCAATGCTTGCTTGAATCACACAATCCCTACACCACAATTGTTTGCTCTAAAACAACATGATGCAAATAATATTTGACATGATGGAAGACACTTGAAGAATATTCTAGAATGCTTGATAGTCTTCTCTTGAAATTCCTTGAATGCTCAAATGCTCTTGTGGACTCTTGAATGAATACTTGAATGCTTGGGGTCACTTGATTTCTTGTTAGGAGAAATGAGTGAAACAACTTTGTATTTATACTTAATTATGCAAGAATTCATGAAATTACAATGCTACAAGCTGACATCAGATCTAGGAGAATAAAATCCTACTGGAAATTTGATTTAAATTAGAATTTTGTTCAGACACCGGGACTCATTCGCCTAAGGTGGCGAATGAGTCCCATCACACATAATGTATGGGACCAAAAATTAAAAATGTCTAGAAATTTGTGAAACTTGCATCGGGGCCAAAAGACCTAGGTGGGACTCATTCTCCCAAGGTGACGAATGAGTCCCAGACACTAAATTTGGGCCACACAAGCTAGGAATAGCTGAATTATGATCGGTTACTGATTGGTGTCAGGATTATCCTTGAAAAGATATAATAAATGAGGCTTGTGGATGCAAAATAGGGCCAATTAAAGCATAAGAAAGCCAAATAATTAATTAAAAGCCTAGAGGAATGTGAAAGTGTGTTACAACACTTTACAACACTCCAAATAAGGAAGGATTAAGATCAATTATGATTAAAATTATGTTTAAATTGATAAAACCCTAGAAAAGTGTGAAAGTGTGTTACAACACTTCACAACACTTTTGCAAGGCACCATTAAATTCCATTAGTTCACAAGGGCCCAAGACCTAATGTGAATGTGTTATCCACATTACACCACTAAATCAAAGCAACATTAAGCCAAAATCCACAAGGAGGACCCAAACGAGTGCGAAAATTGTCAAAGGATCCTTTTTTTGACACTACAATACATATTACATATATATGTATGTGTATGTAAATCAAACGCATACATACACATATATATGTACTATTCAAATGGAAGGTAAATGTGAATGAAATATTTTAAATGCATATAGATATATAAATATATAAGTATATATGTATGATACAAATATATGCATACATATACATATGTACATATATAATTCAATTTATATTGAATTCAAAGTTCATAACCGATACATTATGAATTAGACTATGGAAATCAATGAAAAATCACAATGAAAATCCACGATGGATGTGGCCTACTGAATTGTAGACAACTTTCAAAAATAGAGGCCGGTGGCATGGCCATAACGCCACTAAACCAAGAAGCATGCAAAAATAGTGTTGTTTCCATTTTTGAAGAAGAATGCAGGCCAAAAAGTCGAGAAGAAGAAAGTAACTTCAGAAATTTGAAGGAAAAAGCAGGGATGAACTTGAGACTGGAAAAATCTGAGGAAAACGACATCAAATTTTAATTGGAGGTAATTTGATCCCATTATTTTTGCATCGACTTAGCTTATTTTCTAATATTGAATCATGCAATGAAGTTTTTCCTTCATTTCAATCGAATGTCATCATGACATAATAGGAATGAGGTCATTTTTTTGTATGTGAATTGGCTTGAAGCCGGATATATATATGTATATCGTTTGAAACTTCATGAAGGGTGCATGGCTTATGACCTGTGTAGTTGGGAAATCGACATAACTTAGAGCCTTTGTGGCTATTGTATAGAGCCAGGCTGAGGCTCGAGAGCCTCCAAGAGCTTGGCCTTCATCCTTATGTTGCATGTTAAAGCTTAGCCTTATGTAGGCTATTGGAAATTACTCCAATTTACTGTATGTGTTTGTAAATATAATCCTTGAGAAGGATTGGTTTCAATCCTATAGGAAGGGTATGTTCCCCTGCATTATTTTTGTATTGTTTCGTAAGCTTATTATTGATGGGTCAATACTTGCAATTGGGCTTGAAAAAAATATCTTAGAGCTTTGCATATATGTTTATTGTCTTTTAATGGGAAGCTAACCTCGTTCTGTAGGAATGATGAAAAGGTTTCTATGTTAGAGAAACACCAAGCCTTGCTTGGTTCAAACTTAATGTCAATGGGCTAACCCCTAAATGTGTAATGTATAGATGAAAGTCCACATGTTTAATATTACAACATGCATGGTATTAAACCATAAGCCCTCATGGATAATTTCAATATATGTTTGATACTTAGAAGTAAGACACCCAACCATTGTGATTGGTCAATCCAGAGCAACTATAGTTTATTTTGTTGCAGCCTAAAAATGCATATGTATTGTTGAACTTGAAGCTTCTATGCCTTCTTTGACTGAATTATGTGCTCAAGTATTTCATTGACAAACATGTTGAACATAGTTTTCTTTATACTATTAATTTTATTATCAAATTTCCAGTAAGGAGAGTGTTCAAGAATTTGAATAATAGACATTATATCCTTATATATGGAATTGGGCTATTTGATTGTTTATTTTCATATTATAGTGGAAAAACCATTCTCTTGTTAAATAGAGAACAATTACTTTTAAAGTGATCCTATAGCATGTAAGCAACTTGAGATTATAAAATAGAGTAAACGACATTATTTGTACTTAAATGTAACTGTTAGTCTGAAACAATAATATGTTGATGTAAACGTTGGTTATTCTTTTTCAAACAACACTATTTTGTTGAAAGTTATCTTTTCTCAATAAACTATTTAGTATGTAAACAACTTGTTGTGTAACTGTTTAGTAAGAAATAGTATTTGTTCTGTTAAAACAATGAATGATCATATGTAAACAACTTGTTTTATGACTATTTGGTAGGAAACAATATTTGTTCTATTCAAACAATGAATGTTCATATGTAAACAACTTTTTTTATGACTATTTGGTAGGAAACAATATTTGTTCTGTTCAAACAATGAATGTTGATATGTAAGCAGCTTGTTTTATGAATGTTTGGTAGGAAACAATATTTGTTCTATTCAAACAATGAATGTTCATATGTAAGAAAATTGTTTTATGAATTTTTAGTAGGAAACAATAGTTGTTCTATTAAAACAATGAATGTTCTTATGAAATCAAATAGAATATCATAGTTGTAACTATGCAATAACAGTATGTGCGAAACTATGAGCATAGACTTGTTATGAATTCTTTACTTTTGTCATAGAAACGTGAAATGGAATACTATTTTAAGATTCCAATATGAATTAATTATTATTTGAGAATGTATGCCCAAACTTTAAGATTAGTAGGCACATAGATTTCATCTATGTACATACACATACTTGTGACATACCTTCTTTTGTATTTAGTACATTTTTAAATGCAAAATTCTTATGATGAAAAGTATATAACAGTCATAAGAATGATATGATTGATTGTAGATAACTCTAATGGTTTATAAATCTTCTTTCTATTTAGAGAGTAAAATAGAATCAAAATCTTCTA
This sequence comes from Sequoia sempervirens, assembly GCA_007258455.2. NCBI lineage: Eukaryota > Viridiplantae > Streptophyta > Pinopsida > Cupressales > Cupressaceae > Sequoia > Sequoia sempervirens. The sequence goes on along the minus strand of VDFB02271358.1, from coordinate 356,534,043 downwards.
TTGAAACATGAGTGAAAGAATATTGTAAATAGAACAATGAGACCTTAGTTGACTAGAGTACCTCAAGGTAGATTCTTCTAGAGGGTAGATAGCTATTATGTGATGCTTAGTAGAAAGTTACCTTCCGGGATGGGTGCCCAAATGGAGTTTAGAGAGTATAGGTTTGCTTTACCAAAACCTATTGTTTGTTGTTGTTGCAACACATTTATTATGCTTGTCCAAGCAATTTAGTTCATTATGTATGTATGAACTCTGTGATCTCACCCTCTTCCATTCCTAGCATAGATAGATTGAATTTTATTTTCTAACTTGTAGATAGAAATTGCATGTTGATGTATGGGCACACACTAGATTCCACTTTGCAGATTTTTCTCTTGCTAAAATTTTTGTGCAGGGTCGAGCATTCTTCAAGTCAGAAGAATACTAAGGAAGTGTAACCTTCATGGTTGGGTGGTAAAGCGCTTCAACCATGTTCTCATCCACCAATGGAGGAAAGTGTCAAAGAAGAACCTTAGTTGTTCACAAGACTATTAAAGTGTATGATGTAACTTGATGTAATTCATCCATGCACTTGAGGAAAAGTGTACAATGTAAAGACTTTGGGGCTTTAGGAGCCAAGTCAAACTTGATATTGTAATTTGAATTTTAAAGTGAATATATAAATATTTGACTCATTTTAAATGGACATGTGTAGCTGTGATTGACTTTAGCCACTAGTTATGTCTTTTTATTTTGGAGTATATTCATGTATAATTTACAATAACATTAATTAAGTAATAATTTTGAATGGGTTATTACATTTGGTATTAGAGCTTAGCGTTCAACTCTTGGCATTTTGAGTCTACTATAGTTGATTAGGGTAGTTAACACTTAACCCAAAATTTGGATGTCATGAGAATTAACCAAACCTAAATTGAATACATGAATGGGAAGGTCAAAGGCAGGACAAAGGAAAGGAAAACCGTTATAACCTCACATAAGAATGATGTAAAGGAAGGAAACACCAAGACGAAGGTTCAACCAGAAATTATTGATGACAAAACTCAAGCTCAGGGTCTTACAAAACTCAAGCTAAAGAGAGGATTGAAGATTGAGGAGAGGCGAACACCTAAGATCAAAAATCCTTTTGCAATTTGGGACTGGCCTCTAGGGTATGGACCCAATGCACCCTTGTTGACTAAAGAGGAAAAGGAGAGCCTACGTCCTCAACCATCCTCTTATGTAAAGTTTGAAGTAAAATCAGATGATGATCTAGAGGAATGTCCTCTAACTGATATCAAGAAATAAAAATGATGTAACTTGAAGCCTATTGTAAATAAGGGTCTATTGACTCACCTTAAATATAAATAAAATCAAATGTTATTTTGTTGGTGTGTTCAATGAGAGACTCTAAAATGTGTATGTCTTGTATATTGAGGGATGTATGTATATGAAAATTATGTGATGTAGCATAAGAATGTTTATTCATAGAACCTTGTGTTGAGATGTGATAAATGTGACTATGTTGCAGGATAAGTGTGAGATGACATGGTGAACACCAAGAAGCATGAGGGTGGTAGTGGTTCTCATAACACACCTAACAAGAGGTTGGATAAAATTCTAAAGCTTCTGAATTGGAAAGAGTCTCACATGGATCATATAGAGAAAGAATTCTAAGTGGCACGTGAGGATTGGGACTATAGGAATGCAAAAGGAAATCAATGAGATGGTGGTCCAAGGGTAGGTCCACGAGGGTGAATTGAGGAAGATCTTGTGAAAGACCTCAAAAGAGTAGCACCACCCAAGTTTGATGGTAAGGATATTAGAGTCAAAGCTGAGGCTTGGATTATAGAAATTGAAAAATACTTTGGGCTCCATAACTTTTTTGAACAGACCAAGGTGACATGGGCTACGTATCAGCTCTCAGGTGAAGCAACGACTTGGTGGGATAATGAGAAGTTAGAAAAAAATATTTAGCTTGCTGAGATCACATGGGAACTCTTCCTCCAAGCCTTCAGGAAGAGATGGTTATCACAAATTTTCTTTGACAAGAAAGTGATAGAGTTTTAGAACTTAACCCAGGGAAATATGACTATGATTTAGTATTAGGAAAATTCACCAACTTGTTGAAATATGTGCCCTAGTATCAGGGAGATGAACGGTTTCATATCCAAAAATTTATAATGGGAATCAGACCACATATAGGATCTAAGGTGGATATGCATGAACCTCAAATCATGAATTAAGTCTTTTAAAAAGCCACTGAACAGGAACAGAAGTTGCAATAGCTCTCCAATCTTAGCAATGACTCAAGTTCTAAGTCTCGGTATAGGAAGAAGAAATTTCATAAGGGAGACAAGAGTCATTAGATACAAAATCTCAAGAGGGTAAGTGATTCATAGGAGAAGGGTGAAGATAGTAATGGTAGAAAGAACAAGAAAGAAAACAAAGGCAAGGGGAAGGACAACCATAAGAAGAAAGGCTTTAGAGAGGACAAGCCAGGAGGTCACGAAGGGCCTCGAGATGGATGCTATACTTGTGAATGCAACCATTATGCCTTGAATTGTCCTCAGTGGTTGAAGTCGTGGAAGGAAGGAAGCTATCAAAAAAATCACCAGATCCACATTGCAGTGGATAATAAATAGGTGGAATATCAATCTTCACCAATTGAACTGACGGGTAAGCTCTATGGCCAATCTATCTCTATCTTAATTGATACCAAAGCTACTAAATATTTTGTAGATCCTAGAATAATATCCAAGGTACCCATTAGACTTGGATACATGGAAAATTCATGGATAGTCTAGTATGGTAATCGAGCAGAGCAGAGAGTAGATACCTATCTCTTTTGCAGTGAGTTAGAGCTTCCAGCCTTTCAAACTGAACCGTTGATTTTTGGCATCCCACAAGACTCTCTAGCTCTTCTAGGCTTTTGCACCTAAAAGGAGAGAGGTAGGCCAAAAATGCTAGCTAGGTTCATTCAAATTATGCAATGTAGGATGCTATTATGCTTAAATAAGATGAACTAAATGCAATTAAGTTATCTAAATGACTGATTATGTATGCATAACTTAAGATTTATGCTATGTTGGAAAACACAATATGATATGCAAATAATGAGTAAAGAATGAATAAATGTAGAATAGAAAGAAATGAGTTGAATTAGTGTGCACCTGGAGGTGTGATGAGGATTCTGGAATGTTTTGGATGTTGTCTGGAATTATAGAAATTTACTAGTGGGACTCATTCGCCTAGGGTGGTGAATCAGTCCTGCTTCTGTTAAAAACTGTCAGGAATGAGTTTTTGAGTGTCGGGATCTAGAATTTGAAAAAACTTAGATTTCTATCCTTAAGGTGGGAATCATTCGCCACTGGTGGTGAATAATTCCTCTCCCAAAAATATAAGAAATCAGGAGACAACTCTACAACACCAAATCTGAGGATGTCTGCTTGTCGGGTTGTCGAAGTCAATTTTGTAGGAAACAGACAAAATACCTTCTCCAAGCTTGAAATATGGTTGATTTGACTTGAAACACCTTGTTGACTTATCGACCACTTTTCAACACCTAAATGCTTGTTAAATTTTCACACAAAAGTCTACAAACACACATGCAAGAGGGGAAAAATGGTTGAGGGTTAGCAGATAGGGGTTTGCCTTGGTCAAACCCCACTTTGGTAATCAAACCCTTAATGAAATAATGAAATGAAAGAGAATGATAAACAAATAACATGCAAACTGTATCAACTTACCAAACCCTTGTTGAATAAAATTTTAAGATATGTCAATGGATGCTTCAAAATGCTTGATGAATGCTTGGTTTGATGTTGTAAAGTGCTTGAATGCTTGAGTGAATGAAAAGATTGATTGGATGTGATGTGTGATTGTAGGAGATGTAAAATGAGGTGAAAATCACTTATTTATATAATCTTGTACCTTAGTAACCCATTGATACCTCATCATAGCCTGACATCAAGTGATTTTGAATAAAAACCCTAAAGGAAATTTAAAATATTTTGAATTTGGAGCCAAGGGGGACTCACTCACCACCCATGGCGAATGGGTCCCACCTAGGACCTAAAAATGGGTGTCAGGAATTAAGTCACATTTAATGTTATTTGTCAAGTTTACACTCAAAAATAAACTTAATTAAATATTATAAGGGCATAAAGTGGTCAAATAAAGCATAAGAAAGGAGTAAATAGTGAAATAATGCCTAGAAAAGTGTTAAAAATCTTGTTACAAGACTTTACAACACTTCAAAATAGGACTTGATAAGTGATGAAAAGGTGATTTTTAGGTGAATTGTAATGAATAGAGTCTAGATAATTGTAGAAATGTTTTACAACACTTCACAACACCTTCACAAGACATCATTATTTGAATTTTAATACATAAATATGCATGTTCAAGCCACATTACAATATAAAATCAGAGAAAAATAGACCAAACATCATGAAACGATACCTAAAAAGCCATGAAAATGACAAGGGGCCATTTTTCTATGGCACATTTAGCCCCCACTTTAGTTAGAGGATGAACCTGCTTCAAACTCACACTAAAGTAGCCATGCACACTGAGAGGAGGGTTCAAGCGCACTTACATTAGCAAGATGGAATGAAAATGATCAAGAGGGATGGTCAAGCCCCCATGATGAAGATCCCATGGAAAACTAAGCATAAGAATAAAGGAGCATGCAAGTGTTGAAATGATAGAATCGAATGAAGCTTTGATCGTTTGTCCAACTAGTTGTGGATTAGATGTAGGTTAGTTGTTTGAAAAAGATAATATATACTCAATTTGGGGTGACATAACTCATGGTGGTATGTTGGGTGAGAAGGCCCAAAAGGTAAGATACATACACTAGTTGGTATGAACTCACAAACACAAAGGTGGCTATGGGGAAAGTCATGCTGCTGAATGGACTTCCCACTCAACCATATCAAAGTTATACCTCTTGATAACTTTAATAAGGAGCCATAAGGGAAAATGTCGGTTCATGTTTCATGAGACAAGCAAGGCGTTGCATGCTTAAAACTCATGAACAAAAAGGAAGGTACCACAGGCATGCAAGTTGCATTATGCATGATGGAAAAAATGCAAAAAAGTAAAAAAAATGCAAAAATGTAAAAATGTAAAATGTAAAATGTAAAATATGTTCAAAGGAGTCTTGTTAAGTTCATGCAAGGTCTACCACTTAGGGAAATTTTTTTCTAATGTCTCCAAGAGAGGACCAATCAAAGAATAAAATATTCACAACTTAGGGGATGTAGTGCATCACATCAGGCCACCAAGAGGAATGCAATATGCTAAGATAGATCACACTTATGAAGGAAATCATACCCAATGTCATCCACAAAGTGACAAAAACATTGTATGAAACGACAAGGCTGCACTAAGAACTGAAAATGCAAAATAAAATATGGTAATGTATGGCCCCCACTTTAAAGGAATTGCTACACATCATTATGTGAGAAATTACTTTAAAGTAGCGAAGGAAAAATGCATAAGGAAAACAAGACATGAGAGCCAACTCAGAAAGATCCTATGACAAGTCATATGTTTCAAAGTAAGGCTATATCATGTAAACGAAAAAGAAAACAAAAGAAAAGGAGGTTGCCGCCTAAAACAGAATATACCAAACACATAAGGGATCTATGGATTTGGGGTCAGTATGTTCGTTTCTACAATGTTTTGTAAGGAGCTCATAACTGTCATCATTCCCCAAAGCACATAGAGCTAGAAGAATAACACAAAAGAGAGCCAAAACAAAAGAAAAATAGAGTCCATTTTGGGTTAACATGGAAGAGACATTGCGGTCTCAATGCTTTGCATTGTCCCCAAAAGGAAAACACAAGAAAAAGGAAAATGAAAAAGAAAAAGCTTTTGGGTCAACATGAAGGAGACATTGCAGTCTCGATGCCTTGTGTCATCCCCTAAAGGAAAACACAAGAAAAGGACAAAAAGGAAAAGGTCCTTTTGGGTCAACATAGTAGAGACATACGACATCTCAACACTTTGCGTCATCCCCAAAAGGAAAAAAAAAACAAAAATGAAAAAGATAAGGACCTTTTTGGTCAACATGGAAGAGACATAGGGTGTCTCTACACTTTGGATCATCCCCAAAAGGAAAACACAAAACAAAAGAAAAAAAGATAATGTACGACATATAGAAGAAGAGAGGTTTGAATAAATAGAAGAAGTGTATGACGAGAGAAAAAAAATCAAACACATTATATAGGGGAACACAATACACACATACAATCAAGCTGAAATAAAAATAAAAAGGAAAATAAATGCAAAATGGCTAGTAAGGTGAGTGCAAGTCAACCATCTAACAAGTCATCTGCCTCCCAATCATGTTTAGTATATGGCGAGGGCGGTTGATTGTCCAAAGGAAAGATTGCAAGTGCCAAACCAAGAGACATACCAAGTTCCTCAGTTGGTTGAGAAGATTTATCATTTAAGCTCATGGTAGATAAAAATAAAGAGTTTAAATAATTATTCACTTCATCTATTTTTGCAATCTCCACATCATCATGATCATCAAGATTGATTACAATAGGAGGACGGAGGGTGATTTCTAAGGAAGGATGTATTAAAAGTTGCGGATATTGGCTTTGTTCATTTTTTTGAGAGGGTTGGATGGTGCTATCTTATGGTGGGTCAAGAGAAAGAGGGTGGTCATCTATTGCTTCAGTCAAAGGTGGAGGTTGGTTTTCGCGATCTTCTTCCATTCGAGATTAATGAGCAAGGAGACAATGGCGATGCCTATGCTCTTAAGCACCATGGTTTTTTTTAATTTTGTTTTGAAGTTGTTGAGGTGTAAGAGCGGGTTGATTCATCATAGGTTCCTTGTCTTCTTGAGTGGGAAGAATGGAAGAAACCAAATAGGATGGGTCAATCACTTTCTCTTTACCTTTATACACTTGTTAAATGCAGGGAGGTATGATAGGATTGGTTTCACTTTCTATTGGTCTTTTAAACGATGGTGGGGAAGTGTCTAAGGGTGGTTGTTCATGAGGTTGTATGGTTTTTTCAATGTCTGACTTAGGTCAATGCATGGTTTCATCTAGGATAGGTGGGGTGGAAGCTAATGGGGACATGTTACGAAGAGACAATTTGGCTATGCGTTTGTCTTTGAACTTTTGATAGGTTATGAAAAAGAAATCTTTATGGGGGGTGATGGGTTCAATAGGTGTGAGCCAAAAGGCTTCTAAGGAAAAATTACCTTTAGATTATAATGGATGAAATACAATATGGTGTATGGTAAATATTTCATTGTCATGTGGAAACTTCAAACATTTGTGAACAACTGAAGGGACCACTTTCATTGAGTGAAGCCATGGGTGGCCTAGCCGCAAACAAAATTGATCCGATTTTTGAATAATTAAAAATTTTACCTCCAAAGTTTTGGGTCCTATTTTTAAGGGGAGTACAATCGATCCGATTGTAGGGAATGCAAAACTATTATGTGTTTTAATCCATGTAGTTGGTTTGTTATAATCATCTTGGTATAGATCGCGTAATACTAGAAATTAATAGATCTCACCACAGGCGGGATCTATTAATATCCCATTGGCGGGCTTATCATAGATTATGCCGGCTATGTAAAGAGGACCATCAAGAAGTTTTTGAAGTATATCTTTAGTAGGAAAAGTGATATCAAGATTTTTGTTGGTTGGGCCCTTACGAGGGATAACGTCTATTGCACCCACAAGTTCATCCATATGATTAACTTGGGTAATATTTGGAGTTATATCATGTGGTTCTCTATTTGTATCAACGTTCATGACTTGTGGGTTTGAAGGTTCACTAGCCTTGACAACTGAAATATTGTGTTTAGGCATGGGATTGGTAAAGATTTGTAAATTCTGGTTAGGGGGTGCAATGAAATTATTACCTTGATCATTAACACCCGCAATGGACAAACAACCCGAATCAATGAGGTCTTGAACTAGGTGTTTGAGACACTTACATTGTTCGGTGTCATGGCCATTTTGGTGATGAAAATGACAATAAGGATTAGGTTTAAAGGTGGGTGGTAAAGGTTTGGTGGTATCAAGCGGTTTGACTGTAGGAAAAGTGATCATTTTTTGCTGGAGCAATCGGTTCATTGTATTATGGAGAGTATTAGGTAAGGGAGTAAATTGTCTCTTCGGGTCCCCATAGGTATAAGGAACTGCTACTTTAATAGATACCACATGACTTGGAATAGGTGAGTTTGCTTATGGTTGAGGAGGTGGATTGAATTGTAAAAAGCCTCTATTTGGTTTGCTAAAGTTTTGATTGGTGTTTTGATTGTTGTTCTCAGGGTTTTTAGCTCAGTTAGAAGTGGATTTTGAATCACGACTTGAAACCAAGTTATGATATTCATATAGGGTTGTGCATAAGTGCATGAACGAAGGGAATTTCATCATAGTTAACTTATCCTAAAGGTTTGTGTGTGTAAGTTTTTGATAAAAATCTTATGTAGATGTGAGTTAGGAATTTTGACATCCACTTGAGCATACAATGAATGATAACATGAAATAAATCAGTGACTTTCTCATCAAAATTTTTTCTACAACACATTAGGTCAACCATTGTCTTTTTAGGGGTCATATGAACTTGGAAGTGACTTACGAAGGCATCCAAAAGCTCATTAAATGATTAGATAGAATGATTGGGCAAGTTGGAAAACCACTCCAATGTAGTCTTTCAGGGTCCTAGGAAAAATTTTAGCTAAGAGTTTATCATCAAGGACAAAATCATTGCATAAAGTTGTATAAGCATTGATATGGTTAATAGGGTCTCCTTTACCTCCGTATTTCTCAAACCTAGGCATTTTTATCCCTTGTGGCATCTGTGTGAGTAATATTTCTTAGGATAAGGGACTACTATGAACATGATATGTGGGTGGAGCAGTTTGACCTTTTCTAATGGTGGAATTTTTTTGTTGCATGGATGAAACAGTATTAAGGATTTGTGTAATGATGGGATCGAAGTAGGTGGTTTTAGGTGGAAAAGAAAAGGGCGATGGAGTTTATGTAATGTGAGGGGAAGTGAAAGTAGTGGAGGGGACTTGTGATGCCACAAGAGAACTAGGAATGCTAGTTGGAATTGCGAAAGAAGAGCCACATGACTAACTTTTTGCATAGTTGTTGTAACATGAGGTGTGGTATAAGTTGGTATGGATGCTATGGTTGAAGGGGGAGGAATGTGAGGTCCTCCTTGGCTTATAGGAATGTTTGCAGATTGAGAATTAGAAGAAGCATGCTTATTGTAAATATCAACAATTCTTTTCATAACTTGTAAACCATCATCACTTTCAATCAAACAATGGAGGTTTTCTATGGCTAGTATGGTAGTGGTGGAAATTTTTCAAGGGAAAAGTATTGTTGTAAGTGTGCAAAATCCTCATGAATATTAATGACCTTTTCTTGCGAGATGGAGTTGTTTTGTATGTCAACATTCATTACATGGAAAGTTGAAGACATAGAAGTGGTATTTTCCATGCCTAATGCATGATTTTCCATACTAGGAGTAGGAGCTCTTGAGATCCCAAGGTCCACAATGAAAGTACTATCATGGGAGGCCATGAGTCTAGAACTTCGTCTCACTAAAGTATTAACAATGGAGCACCAAACACTCATACAAGTACCACAGAAGATGGGGTGAATGCAAATGCAAGGTAATCTAGGAGTGATAAATGCAATTAACATAAATTCTACTAATTGTAACAAATAATTAACTACAGAAAACAAAAATGCAGGAAAATGCCAGAAATGTTGTTTAAAAAGTGCAGGTGGACTGATTCACCCAGGGTGGCGAATGAGTCCCAGTATGATATTTTTTTTTGTGTTTTTCAGAAAATTTAATGTGATTTTAATGTTTTTTAGATGCCAATGAAGGATGCAGATGCAGATTTTCAGTTTTTTCAATGATTGCAATGCAAAAATGAACTCTAAATGAGTCTTTCACTAATGCAAATTAAGAATCCCTAGGATGCCAAAACAAAACAATACCCTAATTGAATGTTGATGCAAATGAAGCTTAAGATGAAAGATGCAATGAAAAATAGAAATGTAAAGTGTTCAAAATGCAGATTCACCAAAATGAACCGTCAATTTTTGGCACCCCACAAGACTCTCTAGCTCTTCTAGGTTTTTGCACCTAAAAGGAGAGAGGTAGGCCAAAAATGCTAGCTAGGTTCATTCAAATTATGCAGTGTAGGATGTTATTATGCTTAAATGAGATGAACTAAATGTAATTAAGATATCTAAATGATTGATTATATATGCAAAACATAAGGTTTATCCTATGTTGGAAAACACAATGTGATATGCAAATAATGAGTAAAGAATGAATAAATGCAGAACAAAAAGAAATGAGCTTAATCAATGTGCACTTGGAGGTCTGATCAGGATTTTGGAATGTTCTGGGTGCTATCTAGAATTATAGAAATTTACCAGTGGGACTCATTCGCTTGGGGTATTGAATCAGTCCTACTTCTGATGAAAACTATCGGGAATCAGTTTCTAAGTGTCAGGATCCAAAATCTGACAAAACTTAGATTTCCAACCTTAAGGTGGGACTCATTCACCACTGGTGGTGAATTAGTCCTCTCCCAAAATTCTGAGAAATCAAAAAACAACTCTGCAACACCAGATCTGAGGATATTTGCTTGTCAAGTTGCCGAAGTCAATTCTATAGGAAACAGACAAAATACCTTCTCCAAGCTTGAAATATGGCTGATTTGACTTGAAACACCTTGTTGACTTGTTGACCACTTTTCAACACCTAAATACTTGTCAAATCTGCACTCAAAAGTCTGCAAGCACACATGCAAGAGGGGAAAAATGGTTGAGGGTTAGCAAATAGGGATTTTCCTTGGTCAAACCCCACTTTGGTAATCAAACGCTTAATGAAATAATGAAATGAAAGAGAACGGTAAACAAATAACATGCAAATGCTATCAAATTACCAAACCCTTCTTGAATAAAATTTTAAGATATGTCAATGGATTCTTCAAAATGCTTGATGATTGATTGATTTGATGTTGTAAAGTGCTTGAATGCTTGAGTGAATGAAAATATTGTTTGGATGTGATGTGTGATTGTAGGAGATGTAAAATGAGGTGAAAATCACTTATTTATACAATCTTGTGCCTTAGTAACTTGTTGATACCTCATCATAGGCAGACATCAAGTGATTTTGAATAAAAACCCTAAAGGAAATTTAAAATATTTTGAATTTGGAGCCAAGGGGGACTCATTCACCACCCATGGCAAATGGGTCCCACCTGGGACCTAATAATGGGTGTTAGGAATTAAGCCACATTTAATGTTATTTGTTAGGTTTACATTCAAAAATACACTTAATTAAAGCTTGTAAGGGCATAAAGGGGTCAAATAAAGAATAAGAAAGGTGTAAATAGTGAAATAATGCCTAGAAAAGTGTGAAATCTTGTTACAAGACTTTACAACACTTCAAAATAGGACTTCATAAGTGATGAAAATGTGATTTTTAGGTGAATTGTAATGAACAGAGTCCAGAAAAGTGTAGAAATGTTTTACAACACTTCACAACACCTTCACAAGACATCATTATTTGAATTTTAGTACATTAATATGCATGTTTAAGCCACATTACATTATAAAATCAAAGTAAAATAGACCAAAAATCATGGAACGAGACCTAAAAGGCCATGAAAATGATAAGGGGCCATTTTTCTATGGCACACAAACTTAGGTCAACTTGTATGTGGCACCCTTAGGCTTGTATGATGTAATTTTGGGAATAAATTGGCTAATCGAGAATAAGGCTATAGTGAACTGTGAGGATAAGGTGGTCAACTATATGGATGATTATGGCACTCCTGTATTTGACTACAAATTTTGATGAATGTTTGGTGACATATCAACAAAATATTGTTGACTTATTGACGGAACGTTGATTTAAATTTTGTCGCTGGATTTTCATTGCTTTAATGACCAATTTTTATACGTCAAAACCACGACCCAACATTATCGGTCAATGCCATAGAAAATGTTGATGGTGTCTATCGCAAAATCAATGTAACTTCGTCCATCTATCGATGCAAAAAATAAAAAAACGTTGCAGAATGCCCATTTAAATGGTAAAAAAAACACCAAACGTTCATCCATTTTTCAACGAGGTGGAGCAAACAATCATTGCCATTACGAAGAAAACTACGTCGTGTGTACAACAACCTTGTCGCAATTTTTTGTGGTTCGTCGGGCTATGTTCATCAAAATTGTGACAAAACTCTGTAGTTTTTTTTTTTTTTAAATATTCGTTCAAACTTCTTCCCTCCCTAACATGGTTATATGTATGGGTTTTGTTCTTTGCATGAATAATTTGGCCAATGTATCTTTTGGTATAAGTCACTTCGACAAGTATTTGTCTTTCCTTACGTCCTTTATCAGTGTAGCTTATCTAATGTAATCATATCAGAGAGACTTCGTTCTATTGGGCCCAAAGTTATTCATTACTTTTGATGGTGATACTCCCACTGATGAATTCGATCAACACAACTTACACCAGTGGTGCCTTATTTGATCCACTATGTTGGCATAACTTGAGATATTTTCTCTTGACTAAATGTTATCGGTGTAAGATGTGTCGTCAGGCGGTCCATTTTTTTTTGTTCAGATATGAATGTGTTCCTTCGATGAAATATATCGGTTTACCTCATGCCAAAATCTTGAGTGAGTCTATCTTTTACTTTCTTGAATAACCCATTGGTAGAACAAAAGAATGTGTCCCCAATATGAGCCTTTTATCTTCATCAAAGTAGTATATGAGATCAGAATTGTCACTTGTTAGGCTTCCAATGGCTGATGAGTATTTTTTCAGGGAAAATTTCATGAGTTATGCCGATATGCATTTACTATGGTGCTACATTCTCTATTTGTTCCTTTTTAATAAAAATATATAGCCCAATTTCTTCTGTCGATCGATATGAATACAATGTGCCTATGCCGATATTGTACAATGTGCTTCCTCGTTCACGTAGGCCATTCCTACAATGTTTTTATCGGTGAAGCTTGCTAGTTGTTCTTCCAATATATTGTATCATGCCAATATAAACACAAAACATGATTAGGGTGACATAGATACTGCTTGACCAATATGTTATGTCTCTTCAATTTGAAATGTATGAACAATGGGTCTTAGATACATATAATGAGTAAATAGCTTATAAGAACAATGGTAGAAGACCCAACAATGAAGACTTGGGAAAAAACTGCCATAGAAATTGTTGGATACATCTCACATGACCTGCAATAATGTAAGTCCCAAAGCATATGGGCATAGTGTTGAAAACCCACACATGGAAACTAGGGACCCAAATTTGTGTCTTAAGGTTGTGGAATCCCTATAAAAACCCTCATTAACCAATCAAAAAGTAAACAATTGTCTACTAATTTGAAAAGATTAATCACAAAATCGGTTTTAATAGTTGAGACAGGTGTGAATGAAAAAATGGAAGACTTATGGTAAAATTTCAAATATGTGAAGATCTCCTTGGGAAAAAATCTAATAATCACCTTCTTCTCTCATAATGGAATAAAGTAAAATATGTTCTTAACATTTTACAGGCAAAAGTTAGTGTAAAGACAACATACAAGTATGTTGATGCCATCATTGAACTGCACACCAAGCTCACGAATCAAAACAAGTATTGTTCCTACAACGTATGAAGCCCACCTGATTACAATTGAGTTCAAATAGAAATCAAATCCACAATTAATGATTTCCAAACAATACATTCTATCTTTGGTCTTTTGTGTGTATGAGAGAGCAAGAAAGTGAGTGTGTGAGAGAGAGAGAGAGAGATAGAGAGAGAAGGTCACTTTTGTGATGGATCTATAGCAAAATATGTGTGTGCTTTCTCATATGATACCTGGGAAAATAAAAATAATAGTTAAACCCAAACCAAAAACCAAACCAGCAACATATAATACATAACTATATTAATTCTATCCAATGAAATTATTTTATCATCAGTGCATGAAGCACATGACAGGTGATTATTAGGAGCAATCCATCCACTCACTTATTCCAATGGTCACTAAATAAGAGAATCATCTATAAAATTTCTACCCAGATTGAAAGGTGCGCCTCATATGGATCAAATGGCATGCAAGCAACTAGAGATGATTATTGGGAGCAACTGCAGAATATATAACCTACCAAACAATGCCATGACATCATCACTAACTACTCATCACATAGTGAATTGTGGATGATTTTAGCATTAACCACATAGTTACAATATCTATATGTTTAATGATTTAATACTAGTTGTGTTATAGGGCTCTCTCCTAGACCCCTCATACCCAGACCTAGTTTGAACCATGTACTAGTATCAAGCCAATTCTTGTGCTTAAATGGTTGGGCTCTACTCTTTTGTTTCTGTGCTACATGAGTACATCCCAAGTTTGTCTAATCCAAACTCATATATCCCCAGATGTGAGATCCATCCATAGATAGCTTCCCCTGCAAAAGCTGTCATCCAAGGTAACATATGAGATGTGTTAAAAAGTAAAATAAATACAAAGGGTAACATATTGAAGCAAAGAGAACTAATGAAAATTGCATAAGCTTAAATGTGCAGCATAATGAAATATTGAAAAGTGCATTACCTTATTGAGCTTCTCTTTGTTTCATGAATAGTTTAATATTCTCTACTTAACAGGGCCAACCACGTGACGGTGGAAGCTCATTTGGCCCGTCCCTTCCCCCCCCCCCCTCACATCACTCTCAATTTCCCATACCTGATCATATAACATTAATCATTCATTCATCCATTAATAACATATAACATTCATTCATTAACATATTCACATTCATTCATTAACATATAACATTCATTCTTTTAGTTTTTACATATTATCAAAAATATGGTTGTCATAATATGATTACAATCACTTTTTTTTGTTTCTTTTTTGCAGCTAAAAAAAGAAGTGGAGTATCATTTTCTAAATCATTTGTCCCCCTTCAGTTGTTCTGCCCTCTGCTCATGATCTTAATGTATGCCTATTCATGTACTCATAATGTGGAGGCCTGCAAGGGGGGTCTGCTGCAATAACAAAGAAATGTTAAATTGATATGTTTTATTATTATTGTTACAAGTATTTCATTAATTAAAAGAACATTAGAGTGGTGCTCTTTACCTGTGGGGCCACATCATATTCCTAATCTTGTCTTTATAGCCTCATGCTCAACATGTTAACACCTTCTAAATCATCCTGAGTTGAAACACAAAAGGTTACATTAATTAAAACACCAATACTCAAATATGTTTAAAAGAACATTAGAGTGGTCCCTCACTGACATGGGGCTACATCATGTTCCCCGATCTTAGCCTAGCCCGACCATGTTGTACATGATCTAAAGCTGGAAACATTGAAAGGTTACATTAATTAATACATAAATCACAATTAAATATGTTAATTACATCCATACCACGCTTTGTATACAAAGCACATGAACATCCAAGCACCGGGATGCACACCATAA
>VDFB02271358.1:356422484-356518436 GCA_007258455.2 Sequoia sempervirens | reverse complement strand
AAGAGAATAATTTTATTATTCAAAAATGGAGCTTCTTACATGCAGAGGATCTCAATCCCCAAGTTCTACAACACATGCAAATTACAGAAAGCTATAGAATCACCCTTTCGCAATATGCGAGCTTGTCCCCAAAAAGTTACCCAAAAAATTAGAAACCCACCCATAAATAGAGCTCCTCTTTAGTTTGGAGCCAAAACAACATTAAAATTTGAGTTTAGGCAGTTTGGCACCGAAAATTACAACTTGAAGTTCAAATTTCAAAAGAACATTTGCAATTGTATCTTCTAGAAAGTGCGCCAACTTCCCGGGGCCATAACTTTTGATCTGGGGCTCTGATTCGCGAACCGTTTGAACCGTTGGAAAGGTCTCGAAGTCAAGAACACGCTCAAAATTGCTATGCTGATTTTGACAAGTTTCAGGGCCATTCCAGGAGCTCTAAGTGCCTCAAATCTAACTCAGAAGCTTTTCAGGTGCAAATATGGGAAACTAAAACTACAATATCTTTCAACCCATGAATAGAAAATAAAAACCATAAATTGGGAATTTCATTATGACGAAAAGGGTATCCAAAAATGTAAAAATATCTAAAAACTGAGAAACTTGAAATTTAACTATTTTTGGGTGATGCAAGATTGCCCTTACACCACTGGATGCTCCTGCATCAATATTGGAGTCATTAATTGGAGGTTGGGTAAAATGGTATATAGTATGTACCACCCCCATAGTAACTATGTTTGTATCTATGCAATTCAAATTGTAATCGATTAACAACTCTTCCCTTGCAGTTATTGATTTTATCGCACATACAAATACACAGTTTCCCTCGCGCGCCTTGAATATGCAATTGGGTTGCTTATTTGTTGACCCAGGTTGTGTACTATTTATAAACCCTGCAATATTCCCTAATGATTTTAGCCTTCCGTCAATGTACATAACCACTCCTTTATTTTGATCCTTATCTTTTGCTGTATATAATTTGCTAATAGTGCATACCTATGCATACTTTGTGTATATCAAACTAGTTGCATCCAATATTTGTAACTATAACAGGGTCTGACATACTCCATCAATTCAATAAATTTTTCGTAAAAATCCTTTATTTCGTCCATTCAAAATATTCCCAAACCATGTAATGATGATGGTGTTATGTGATATATCCTCTCGTTGACACAAAAATCAGTGTTTATTGTAGGAAGTTCCTTGGGTACCCATTGTTTCTGTAGATGTTTGTACCTCAAGGGAACCTCGATGTTTCCTATGCTCTCATCATCATAAGAACATGAACCCCCTTCAGCAAGAAAAAATTCCATGCGTTTAAATAATTTTCTTCTAATCTTTTGACCTCTAGTTGATCTCCCTCTTTTAGACCTATTACATGTCTCACTTTCCTCTTCTCTTCCTGAATTTCCCTCGCTTGAGGAAGATAGATCCGAAAAATACCTATTTGGTGGTACCTGCACTCATAAGGATGTTGGATGAAGTTCTTTCATGGTGATGTGATCCCAAGGTATGGGGTTGGAGGATTAAAAACCAAGGTTGTCACTACTAGTCAAATGCATGTGGAGGTAGCAATAGTTGTGAATGTATCAATAAACCTTGTAAGGGTCTGATGATCAGAGATCACTTGGTAAGCATGGGAATGGCTTGTAGGGTCACCAACCTTGTGTTTTGAAGCCTTGGGTTTTGGGAACATCTAGAGGAGTCATTGTCTTGTTTCTTGGAGGTTGATTGGGTTAGTTGGTGGAAGGTTGCTATTACTTTTTGTACCTTTCTATGAAATTTTTTGGACCACCTTTGATGTGAAATAGCCCCTCGTGTAACCATCCTTTCAGTCTATTTCTAAATGGGAAGACCCCTTGCCTTTAATGATTAAGCTCCGCAGGTTTCTTCCCATATGGTTTTTTGGGTCCCACAAATAAAATAATAAAAGATGGGCCCTACTCAGAAGAACCCCATAATGTATCAGAGTTTTTTTGTTTCTTAAGAATCCTGTTAAAGAGGCTAATTGGGTCCCTCCCTATCCAACATTCCTTCACCATTTTCCAGACACCCACAACATCTTCGAACCTTTTATACTCTTCTGGAACTTGAAAAAAAAAATTCCACTTTCATTAGTGTTCTCTTTCGGACTTTCCCTAGTGCTGGTATCTGTACTATTCTTTTGGAGGTTTGGTTGAGTCAGTGAAATATTCAAAAGTTTCTAATGGCTACTTGTCTTTTTTTCATCTCTTGTACTAGTGCAGGAGCACCTTGGCATAATTAGGCCTCTATGAAGCAATGTTTTGAAATTTGATTCAGTGTTATTGTTCCTACTTTGTAAATCATGTTATTAGAGTGATGTTTCATATATTTGAGGTCATGTTGAGGTTATTTGGTGTTTATTAAGTCCAAAAGTGCAAAAATGAAAACAATGTAAAAAATTGTCAACTTAATCAAAAAGGAAATATTAAGAGATGAAGAGTCATTAGGGTTGGTTAGAGGTAGTTAGAAGGCTAAAAGTCAGTTGTTTTTCCTTTAAAAAGGCTCTTGTATCTTTTATAACTTCGAGGGTGGCTGAATAAAGAATAAGTTCAAGGAAAATATCTAATTTTTTAATCATTTTTCTTCATAAATCTTGCATTTCCAAGAATTGTACGGAATTGTACGGCCTTAAAGGCATGGTAGAATGGTTGGATATGGTAATAATCTCAATAACCTTCATGTTACATCAAAGTTCATGCATTTTAGTTAAGATTTGTGTGCGTTATTGTGGATTTACTTTAGACTGCTAAAACCCTCAGTTAGGGTAAGTAGAGACATAAATAATTATGTATCTCCTTTATTAATTGGTGGAATCTTCTGGTTTCTTGTAAGATTATCCTAATATGAATGTTCTTTCATGTTTCAGTGGATTTAGGGAAAAATCATAAAGATAAGATGCGAGGGAATGAAGTTTCTTGACTGAAAAATTGTGTACAGTTTGTGAACAGAGTAATTATGAAGGTTAAGCCCTTATGGTTTTGTGAAAATAATTTGTAAATGGACTTTGATGCTTTGAAGAGAATATACTAGTCAAACTAAACATGTCCCAAGCACTGGAAAAGTGTATTTTGGTTAGGAGTTAGTAAAGCAACAAACCCTTATGCAAATCAGGCCTAATTAGGCCTAAATCTGTCTGAGACAACAATATTTGAAGCTTGTGTTGTAAAAGTTTTGATACCTGTTTTGAATATGTTTTAGATCTGCAAGGAGGGCATTGAAAAGTCTGGATAGACTTGTGTAATAGTGCTTAGATTGTGAATGAAGCCCTTACAAATAGGTTGGAAGACCTACAAGTGTTGCAAACAACATATGAAGGAACCAATGACAATAAGAACTTTAAGGGATTTTGATGATTAAGTGTGAGTTCTTGGTTGTTTTGGTTAAGATATTACCAAGGTATAATTTGATCTCATTTGATATAAGGTCTGGTGTAAGCATGAAGTTAAAAAGTCCATTGCTTTGACTAATCTGTCTAATAATAGCCCTATTTTGGAGACTAAAATGAAAGTACAGTATATGATTTTGTTAAATTATCAAGAATAAATGATGGGAGATGGTTTACATTTGTTTGAAGTGAAATGGAATGGAAATTGTGTGGTCTATATTAGCCTAAATATTGTTTTGGGTCAGATTACTTTATGTTGAGTTGAAATTATGAAGTTTAGGATAGTCATAAAGAGAGTTAATGGTAGAATGAAAGGGCAGACTGGGTAATTGTTTGTTTTGATCAAGATGAAGTTGAATAAGATGTTTGAAGATCTAGTAATGGTTTGGAACTCTAAAGAAAAATTTGAGTGTTTGTCTTGAGTTTTGTGAAGGGAAATATAGTTGAATAAGTGTGTCAAAAGAAGGAAAGTTCAAGATTGTTTGTGACTTGTCAAATGAGATTGTGTGAGTTTGTTTCCTTCCTCTGACTCTGCATCATGTACTTCTATACGTTCTATTATGGACATACATTAGGAATTTTTCATTGCACTCATAGACCATGTATTGTTTTCAGTCCCTTTGATCATTTGTGGACCTCAATATCTAAATTTATTTCATTGATGTTTAGAAATTTTAACCCTAGTGAACTTTGTGTGTTGTTATGTGATGAGAATTCCTTTCAATCTTATAGTAGAAAAAATATGCTAAGACAAATACAAAAACTGTAGTTCACAGGCCAAAAATGGCCACCCAACTGATTGAACATCTCAAAGCTTAGATGTTCAAACTAACCAGACACCAGTACTAGGTAGTACTTGGGTTTGTCAATGGGACATTGGCTCGAATTAACCAAAATATAGCATGCAACACCTCCATGGGAACAAAAAGAGTCTAAATCACTGTACTTGCAACAAGATTTCTAAATGTGGGGGAAAAATCACTTACAGTCATTGTCCCTTGGTCGATTTTCCCTTTCTGAGTGCCCTCACCTCTCGCTCTGGCTTTCCTCCTACCAAATGGTTCCTAGTCTTCCTCCTCGACTCAATGGCCTTGCAACACTCATCTAGTGAAGTCTCATAACTCTCCACTTCGGGGTTGGATGTAGTGGTTCTCGGTGAAACTCTCTAGTTAGGGTCTTGGTGCAATATGCTATGTCGTGCTCCTACGTGCGCGGGGCCAAAATTCAAAATATATAGTTAATATATGCTATGTCAACATATAGTTTATATACAAAATATATATGCTATGTCAACATATAGTTTATTTTATTTTCTACAAAATATAATTTTTGTATGGTGGCTTGTTGAGCTTATATAGTTGGTTTTCTCTTTCTTTATAATTTTTGATGATTTATTTCCTATGACATGATTGAATATTATCTACAGTCCTAGTGATTGTTAAAAAGGCTTATGATATGTGATGTTTAATCATGATGGATGTCTAAGAATCAGTGATTGAAATACTCCTTGACTAAAGATTGAGCTATTTGATATTTTTTCATTTAAACATCATGGAAGAAATGCTTGCAATCAATGTCTTATTAATGTAGCCTACAAGGTTTCTTTTCCTAGTTAATTTTGGTCCTATTCTTGTTATGACTTATTTTTTTACATTGGTCTATTACAGTAAGGAGGAGCATATCTAGTGAATCGATTCTTTCAGTCTCTTTGATTCTTATCCTTGTGCATAATAAGTTTTCTTCTATCCTATGATTCATTGATTGTTGGTTTAAAACACTCATTACAATTAACATGGATATGAATTATGATGTGGGTGTGAGAAGGGATTGTTGAATATGAAGGAATGGTTTAGGAAAGTACTCCTTAATCCAAATGAGTCATTTTCTTGTCATGGAATGTGTTAAGAGACTTTCAAATTAATATATTCAATCTAGTTAATATTGACACATCTAAAGCATGCCAAAGGAACTTCAGAGATATGCTATGACATAAAGAAGATTGTTAAGGTGATGTCAAGTCTTGATCCATTAAGGTAGGAAGACATAGATGCATTGGTACAAAAGGTTTCATTCAACTTGGAGGAAATGGATAATTTCCTAAGGGGCTAATGTGAGATTGGACTAAGTTTATATTATGATACAAATAGCTTGGAAAAAGGGATGATGAAATGATTAAGTATTGGAAATTGTAGAGATAAATATAACACCAAGGGAAGAACACTAGAACTAATTTTAGCACTATGGATTAATCCAAGACTCAAAATTCCACTAAGAGGAATCCCTTACCTCTTAAATTAATTCCATAGGTGGGTTTATCCTCCAATATAGTGCCATTGGTTAGCTTATCATGTGAACTTCCGCTATAACTAGGATTACCATACACTTTCATAACATGCATGTGTGGTTTCAAAAGGTTTATATGTTCTTGTGAATTTGAAAGAAAGGCATGTTTTGAATTTTCCAATAGGTGTTAGGGGTTAATCTGACTTAGTTTTAGCATTAGAGTGACAAACCTTGTAGTTTAGGTTCCATAAACAAAATATACTCATTTTTTCAGCTTCCTATTATCATCTTTACATTCAATGAGCCTTTTAAAGATCATCTAAATATTCATTGCTAATGAAAATGCACAAAATAATGTGTAATAAATCCAAGGTGAGGCTCAAAGAGCCTCATCTTTTGAAACCATTAACCAAAGAAATACTAAGAACAATATATGAAAGAGACAAAGAATAAGGCAACTTGTATTATTAGGAAGGACGAGATGCCTTTATATATCATGAACTCATGTTTGAGTCTCGAAACCCTCCCATATCATCAAAGCATGTGTCTAGGCTAACCATGTCAAGTTTCACTCCATACAAGCACAAACTAAAAAAAAATCAATGTTGGCCCCATTCACATGTCACTATGCTGGGTCAACATGAGGAAACACTAATTTTTTAGGAATGAAATAACCAAAGATATGATCAAATAATATCTAATCATAAATAGTCATAGAGTAATTAGGATTTGATCATATGGAAATTTCTATGAGAGCTACAATAGTTGTAACATCATGAATTAACAACATTAAAAAGTACATCATGAATTAATTATTTAATGGCATAAAATTAAAAACATCATGAATTAATTATGTAACCATATAAGTCAAACATAATTCTATCAAGAAATCAATATCAAATAGATAATATAATCACATAACTCATACATTTCAATGTCATTGATCTTCTTCTTCATCCAACTCTTTGTCTGTATCATCCAATCTAGATTCGACATTGTAAGGATTGGTCATATCATCATCATTGTCATTAATATCAGTTTTGATAATGTCATCATCCACATGGATATCATCTTCATGAACATTAACTCCTACATCATCATGATCTAGTTCCTCTTCTTCAACATCTTTTTCAGGCACATCATCAACTAACTGTTGATCCTGATCATCATCTACATCATCTTCTAGTTCTTCAATATCTTCTTCTTCCACCACATTATACTTTACCAGCCTTCTTCTTGGATCATGTCTAACAACAAATGACCAAACCGGTTTACCTGGAACCTCTAAGTAAAATACCTGCTCACATTGGCTTGGAAGAACATAGGGCTCATTTCCAGCTCGCTCGATCAACCTTGTATTAACCATGGTAAATCCATTATCATGTTCAATAATAGTTCTCTCGGGATCATTTTCATTCAATCGTATCCTATACCATTGGATGACGAACATAACTAATTTGAAGGACTTAAAGTCACACTCAAATATATCATCCAAAATCCCATAGTATCGATTTTCTGAGACTTCTGGATGTATGTCGATTCTAGATGAAACATTAGTCACCTGAAAGGCTACAGTTATCCCAAAATTACAAGTTTTCTTCATTTCATGCAACTTTTTGATTCAAAATTTACGACCATTGCACCACATAGCCTTGTGGTGTTTCACTTGCAATATGTCAAACATTTAAAAATTATAGCATCGTCAGTTGATAAACATATTTATTCTTGGCCAAATGTATGCAAAGAAAAAAAAACTTAACATATATATATCAATATAATTGAAAATAATTAAATAATATGGGTGATTAATATATTTATACCTACCTATTTATCTCTTAAACCATATGCTAAATCAATTTCCCTTGGTGTAACATTGGAATCTCCATTACGATGAGCTTCTTTAACTAATGAAGCCACACCTTCCCATGTTAATGCGCGACCAGATTGTTGACATCATTCAATCCATACCATCATCTAATCAAGATTGTTTGCGATGTACAAATGGAGCGCATCCCACTCTCGACCAACTGTATAAAAAAAAATTGAAATTCACAAACGACGTATAATTAGCTAATTACCATGGTATACAACCTTAATTTATAAATGATGTGCCTGAAAACCTAACATCCCACTACGAATGATCTTATTATCTTTCATTGTTGGATATTGAATTCAAATTAAAGGAGTATGCACAAAGAATTAATTATGACCCTAAAGGGTACATACACTCTTGTAAGAAAAAGAAAAACCTTAGTGGATACACCCATGTTCCTATACTGGGGGAAGATGTGTTTAAGAACAAAGAAGACAAAGAAGAAGAGGAGGTTATAGAAAATTTCATGGAGTTAGAGAAAAAAAAGCAAAGGTTGCAAGAAATGGATGATTCATCTAAAGAAGAATCTGTGGGAGAAAATGAAGCACAATCACAGTAGAGAACAATCTCTCAGATGATGAATGATGAATATGAAGAACTCCCTAACAGGGACTTACAAGTAGCCAAGGAAATGTGTGTAGATGAAGATGATGGGCTTACAACCTATGAATCCTTTATTTCTGATAATGAGTTTTTCAATTCAAGAGAATTTAAATATTTTTTATATAATTACAAAGGAAAAAGGTTGAGGGAATCCATCCCAAATATTACCCTTGAAAATGAACAACAATTGATGAAAAGGTTGAAAGATGATATAGACAGTGAAGTGTAAAACATGACCCCTGAAAGGGGTAGAAAGTTGTTACTTGAAGCTGGTGTAATAGTATTTCCTAGGTGGGACCTCAGTGCCTCTTTAATTTTTGATAGTTTTTTGCATAACAAGGAGAATACAAGTTAAACATAGAAGGTGTGAAGGAAATTTACATAGGGTCAAGATTCAATCCTGATGAAAATTCAATGCTAATATGGGCACTATACCCACCTCACAAAAGGCCAAATATCATCGATATCGAAAAAGCATTTGGACACATGATGACCCTTAAAGTTGGGGAAACTGACCCTGTGGCTTCAGTAGACATGGTCATAAGCATTGCCAAGTTCAACAAAGGCACAAACAATATAGTTGATGAAAGAAATAAATTATTACAAAATGAAAAGTGAAAAATCAGATTTGGAAATTACTGCCATGAAATATGCCAGAATGAGGATCACCTCTGGAATTGATACAGAGTTGCAGAGTGAATATGAGTAGTTGCAAGAAGAACATCAACAACTAGTAGAAAAGATGGACCTTTAGTTTGACACTTTGGCAAGGATATTGCACAAGAGATTTACAAACCTGAAGATATGCCTTGATATTTTTGGCATGTTCACAAAAAGAACTATGAAGCCATTCTTGAGCATGGGAGAGTGAAAAACAGATTGGGTACTAAGAGACATGATGTGCAACTACATGAGGGATCCGACACAAATTCCATCTCAGCCATTGACACAGTCATGAGAAATCATGAAAAATATGATGAAGACTTACACTCAAAAAACACAGGGTTTGATGATACTGTGAAGTTGGGATTACCCAAATTATGTGATAAGAATGGGTTTATGAAGGAACAAGATGATTGGATGGATGAATGCAATAGAATACTTTAGGAAGCACTGGATACAGTCAAAGCAGAAGGGATATTGCTAGATGGAGCATGCAAACATATGGAATTGATGATAAAACTCGAATATGAATCCCAAAATGCAGTGCATGATGCGGATACCCATACCTTGGAGGAGTATAAGAAACAACTCTCAGAGGCCAAGTCAATGTTAGGAGAAGAATAAATTGTTTTATAAGTTTAATTACGATTAGTAGTTTAATTATTTGCCAAAAGATAATCCGAAGAGACACCTTTGTTGGGTCTTCTTCTTATATATATGAAATTCAAATTGTAATATTTCATCATCAACACTTTTTAAGATTTAATACTTTTCAGCAGTGAAAGACTTATTTTATGGAGTAATACAATACCAGTACTTTTCTATTTGTGTGTGGAAGATTCTTTCATTTGGACTAGTTTTCTATTGTTTCTTTTCAAGCAATTGAAGGAAATGTAAAATGTATTCTAATTAATCTCCATGACCATCTTATAATTACCTCTCACTTTCCTTAATCTAGCTTTCCCCATTAGGTACTCCCCTTTGAATTTGTTAATGGAGTTGGGATCCCAAATGCAATCTACATGGATCTTTGCTGCGAACTTAGGAAGATATTCAGTAATGTACACCATGGTATGGTATACCATATATCCCTCCACCATAGAACCCTCAGGATGTGCTCTTTGTATAACCAAATCCTTAAAAAATTTCAAGTGCCTCTCAACCATCCACATTGACCTTGTGTGTACAGGTCCACACAATTCAATCTCCTCAACTTGGTGTATGTGGTAGTGTTATTGCATTGAAAAATGTCGAAGGTAGACACGTTTGCATTTCACACATTAGACGAGGAATTTTTCTCCTCCAATAATTTATATCTTCTTTATGTGTTTCTTTATATGACAATCATCTACAAGTGATTCAAGGTGCAAATATATTAACGAGATTTAACAAAAATATTCAATATATTACATAACAAGTAAAACAAATGACAAATATAAGATCTATACAATGAATTGAACAAATATCGCTACTTACCTCATGTATTTTCCAAGATCATATATAACTTGCTTGACATTGTTGTCGAAGTTTTCTAGGAGAGATAGAGGTAGAACGTACTCCAACAATTATAAAATGATCTTTTCATTATTTTTCCAAAACTAGTAAACATAATACACTGAAAAGTACATGCAGTATACAAATATATATAAAATATACCAGAATAATTACCTTAATGAAGGTATGCCAATCATGCATTTTCATCCCTAGCCCAAATTCACCTTTCTTTGTTATGATATTGTTTATGTTCGCAACAAATCCTGTGGGAAATTGAATTTGTCATATGACTTATTTTATAGCATTGCTTTGCTGCTCCGTTAATAACCAAGGAAGGGTGCTTATATTAATTTGGTCTCCATCGCTATTTAATTGAATGACATTTTTCATTGCATGATTGGCTTCCTGAATGTCACTACAAATTTTAACAATTTTTTCTTTGTCATGTCCTTTATCCAATATTTTCCATAATGTTTCTATAATATTCTTTCCGATATGCATTGTATCAAACAAATGCACAATTTGTAGCTGCTCATAGTAGGGAAACCTACTAAATTTTCTGGAATAACTTTTTAGTCCCTGTGGAAGCCAGCCATTAATGCCTTGACGACCTTCATAAAGCATATAAGTTAAAAAATTAACAACGACAATCATTGTCAATTATAGCATGAGTAAACAAAACACAATATAAAAATATAAATTCCAAAAATATCATATATGATAGATAAACAATTTGATTTGATGTATAACCTTGACAATTAATTCTATTATATTCCAACTTCCATAGGAGAGGTGTCATTCTTTGTGGTTTTGATGTAGTCTCTTCTTTCCCATTGAAAATATGTTTTTCAGTAGTTTGATACTTATGATTTTTGTGGAGGAATTTCCTATACTCATCAAACACCTGCTTTCCTAAACTTGTTGAATGACGAGATTTCATCTTTGGACCACAAACTGGACATGAAAATTTTCCCTTTGTTTGAAGACTTGCAAGATCATATATAATTGGATTAAATATGTCAATTTTTATAATTATATATAATGAATAGATTATTTTAAAAAACATGCATGATATCTACTTCATAAAATTAAATATCATTAAAGTGTAGTTGAATGTTATAATATATCACAAAAATGTGTTAGCCCTGGGGCATCATGAATTGTCCATACAAGCATTGCATGGAATTGAAATTGTCTTTGTCCTATTGGTCTAGAGACATCATACATAGTGACACCATTCCATAACTTTAGTAACTCGTCGATAAGAGGATCGATATATACATTTATATCCTTAACTTGGTACTTACCTAGTTGAATGAACATAAACATTACATAATTATTATAACCATTTTACTGCAATATATATAAATTAATGTACATGACTATTAAATGAAAAAAATATAAGTCATTATGCAACAAATAAGACAAATGAGATGCTACTACGTTAAAGAAAATTGATGTAAACAAATACCTAGAAAATCATTGACCAACATTATGTGCTCCCTCTTTATTGACATCCATGGAGGAATGTTATTATTGATAACAAAAACATGCCACACTGAGTAAATAGATCTCACTCTCCAAATGGATTGACACTGTCCCCTGCCAATGAAAGCCTAAGATTATGAGGTTCTTCTTTAAAGTGTGGCCATTTTTCCTCCATGTCCCTAAATGCAGAACCATCCACAAGTATTCAAAGAATGTCATCTCCACTTCTATTCCATGCATGGTAATCCATAAATTGCACTAAGCTTTCACACCTAAATAATCGTTGCATATGTGGAATAATGAGAATACAATGAAGAACCTTGTGAGGCACCTTTTTTGTTAGTTGATCTATTCGATATCTATTGATATGACATTCTGGGCATTCTGTTGCAAATTCATGTTGTTTATGATATATAATATGATCATTGGGACATGCATCTATTGCTTGATACTCCATTCCAATATCTTTCATAATGACATATAAATCTCAGTGAGTGAGGTAAAATATTTGATGGTGGTAACAAAAATTCACCTATCAATCTACAACAAAAAATAATTTGTTAATATAAAGAATATTAATGGTACATATTTCATCCTTTATTTACTAGTGATGAACTAACAACAAAAATAGATGAAAAAAGATGACATATATGACATACCTTAACATCTATGAGATTGCTATGTTGGATAAACCATTCATAACCTTCAAGTTCACCAACAACAATACAACAAAGAGAAGAGTTGTTTAGGAGCCTTCATAAAGGGGCTCATATGCCTTCTCAAGTATAGGTAAATCATGAACATCATCAAAGTCATCTCGATCATCATGATCAGCTACACCACTGAATGTGTCATGGATCAATGTATTTGTACCATCATCTTCAACTGTGTTTTCTAGCGCGTGATCATCTTCTTCCATAGGGTCATTAACTTCATCTTCGATATTCACAGCTCCATGTTCCTCCACTTGTAAAACCACATTCTTTGGGCCATGATAATCCATATCATGTGCCCTAGGGTACCCCACCTTTATAATAATGGTCAACACAAATAAACCATGATCATGATCAAGTGATTTTTTTTATATATAAAAAATGTTAAAATGATATAAATATTTACAAATTCAATCAATATAAAGACATATAATGATTAACTTACCAATGGACAATAATCATGCCCCCCTTCAATGTGATCATGCTACCTACAATGTTTCTCAGTTGATGTGATTAAAAGTCTTCTCATCTTTAAGCCCTTGCAATTATTGCAAGGACAATAAAATTTCCCATCACCCTTTCTTTTCAATCTAGCTCACAATCTAGCAAGTGTCTCTTCATTTTGTTCTACACTAATATTATTTGACATGATTTTTCTTTACCAAGCTTGAATATTTATATCTTCAAAAAATATCAAACTCACACTCCAATAATTTTTAATCATAGACAAGTAATAAAATCTAATCATTTTGATATTTTGCACCAAAAAAATTTGGCCTATAACCTCCACAAATTGTCACAAGTATAGAAAATTTGCAAGTATAGCAAAACACTATTGCAAGTATAGATAAATTGTCAAAATCACTTTTATTTATTAAATTTTTTTTGTCAGAACCCCGACGAACACTAACCATATACTCGTCAACCCACAAATTAAGGAGGTTAACCATATGTCGGCCCACAAATTGATGGAAGGGGATGGTTGACTTTAAGTGTATGTCGAAATAGCAACGAAAATCATGGAGCGTCACAATTTCGACAAACATTGGGCATAAATTTTTAAAAAAATTGAAATTTTCACATTAGATACATAGGTACCTGACGATACATCTAATTATACATCTTTCGTCAAAAAATTTTGTCGTATTTTGCAGTTAAATGAGTTAGTGTGGAAACCCAGTTTAGGTTTGGGGAATGTAGAGATCCTTAGATCTTAAACAAATTTCTATGATGCAGCTCAAGAAGGCTTATCAAAAAGGGGTGTGCAATTTATGCAATGTATGTTAGTAATCCTGATAGCAAGGAGCCATATTTAGATGACTATCCTATTGTCAAGGAGTTCCAAGACATATACCCTGATGAACTTATGGAGTTGCCTCTGAAGCGGGAATGTGATTTTTCTATCGACCTAGTTTTAGGAGTTGACCCTCAATCCAAGGCACCTTATCAAATGACTACTACATAAATCTATGAGTTGAAAGCCTAGCTAATGGAATTGTTGGATAAGGGATTGATAAGGCCCAATGTGTCTCCTTAGGGAGCACCAGTTATTTTTGTGAAAAAGAAGGATGGAATTTTTGTCTTTGTATAGATTATAGGATGTTGAACAAGGTTACCATCAAGAACCGATATCCACTTTTGAGGATTGATGAACTATTTGATGAAATGAGGGAGCGACAATGTTCTCCAAGATTGATCTCAGGTCAATGCACCATCAATTGAGAATTAAGGAAGAAGACATCCCAAAGACTGTATTTAGAACTTGGTATGAGAATTATGAGTTCACAGTGGTACCTTTTGGTCTAACTAATGCACCAGGAGCCTTTATGAATCTCATGAATAGTTTATTCAAAGACTTCTTGGATGACTTTGTTTATATTTTCATTGACGAGATTCTAGTCTATTCAAAGACCGTCGAAGAGCATGATAGACATCCGAGGATAGTTTTTCAGCAATTGAGAGAAAGGAAACTCTTTGGGAAGTTGTCCAAATGTTCATTCTATCAAGAAAGAGTGCACTATTTGGGGCATATCATTTCAATTGAAGGAGACTCCATAGATCCCAAGAAGATCAAGGTGATCGTGGAATGGCTAGTGCATCAAAATGTGTTAGAATTTCATAGCTTCATGGGCCTCATAGGATACTATAGGAAGTTTGTGGAAGGGTTCTCCCAGATTGCATCTCCTATTACATCATTGCAAAGGAAGGGAACATAGTTTGAATGGACTAAGAAATGTGAGCAGGCATTCCAACTGCTAAAGGAGAGGCTCACAACAATACTAGTACTGACTATCCTTGATCCTAATGGGAGATTCACAATAATGACATATGCTTTAGGAGAGGGATTGGGAGTAGTATTAATGCAAAACGAACAAGTGGTAGCATATGAATCGAGGAAGCTCAAGCAACACGAATTGAACTACTCACCTCATGATTTAGAATTGGTGGCCATAGTTCATGCCTTACAGATGTGGAGGCATTATCTTTTGGTAAAGCCATTTCAACTCAAGACAGGCCACTTAGGATTGAGATATATATTTATCCAGCCAAACCTTAATGTGTGACAAAGAAGGTGGTTGGAATTCCTTAGCGAGTGTGACTTTGGAATTGAATATATAAAAGGGAAAGGGAAAGAGAATAGAGTGGCTGATGCTCTTAGTAGAGGAAGACATATGAAAACCATGATCTCAACAAGGTCTAACTTGAGGTAGCAAGTGATACAAAATTTGCTAGGGGATGAGGACTATGAGAGAGTGAAGAGTGCCCTAGCAGTAAATTGTTTGGATCATTGGTTTGATGGGTATGAGATCAAACCAGATGGTATTTTGAGATACTAGAAAATAATTTATATTCCTAACTCTAGAGAGCTAAGAAAGTTGGTTTTAGAAGTTCACAATGCACCTCATTTAAGGCACCCCACAGTATCCAAGATGATCGTAAAGTTGAAGACTCTTTATTTTTAGCCTAAACTCATGAAGGATGTAGTGGAGTATGCAACTAGATGCTTGGAGTGCCAGCGATTCAAGGATGAGCATGCACACACTAGTACAAAAACAACAATAAACTACTAAAAAACTACTAAAAAATGCTTATAAATGACTGAACTTGGTCACATGACCATTAGTAGTTTATTACCAGTCATATATAATGCAGCCAGATTGATGACTAAACCATTTTTAGTCATTTATTGGTTGTTTTGATTGATCGATTTGGTAGTATATTTAGTCATTGATTTAGTCATCTAATGTTGTAATTTGGTCACTTATTTAGTCATTTTTTTTCATTGATATATTTAGTCATTGATTGTTGTAATCTGGTCACTTATTTAGTAATTTTTATTCACAGATTTCTATCCATTGGTAGTGTATTTAGTCATTAATTTTAATCATCATTTTGATAAATTTGGTAGTATATTTAGTCATTTTTATTTCACAGGTCATATATTTAGTTATATTTGTAGATAGGAGAAAAATCCAAAGGTTTAATGCGTTGAAAACAATAAACTAATTAAATCCTATCAAGCACCATGAAGCACAAACTAGAATGAAAATAAAAATAAACAAAGAACATGCAAACCGATTTTCAAACTAGAGTTGATTGATCTGCATGGCTCTTCTCCACCTGTAAAAGGATGCAAGATTTCGAAGGTTGATTGTTGAAGGAATGTTGGTTGCTCAATTATGCAGCATAACGACATGATGAAGATGATAGATGGCAATGGATGGAAGATAGAAAAATGATTTTGACAGTATAAGGATGTCTGAAGAATGTGTTCCAAATGGCTTGTGAAAAGTTAGGTTTATAGAGTTTCGATGTGGACAAAGATAAGATTTGATAAGATTGATAAGGATTTGATTTTTTGACAAAAGAGGAAATACAATGAGATGAGATAAGATTTTCAAAAGATAGAAAGATTTTCATTTATTGTTTTAAAGGAATTAAAACAAGATAAGATAAGATGTGAAAAGATAGAAAGATTTTGATTCTCTTTCAAAGGAAATAAATCCTAAAAAAGATGAGAAGGATAATTGATGAATTATCTAATTAAATAAATTAATTAGATGCACATGAGTTTCAATTTTGGAAAGAAAGCGAGAAGATATTTTTAAAATTTTATTAACTAAATAAATATTTGATTTATTTAGTTAATGCTGGATTTATGATTTCATTAATTAAATAATATAAATTATTTAATTAACATTAGAAGAATTGATAGAAATGATTGAATTAATTAAATAATATAAATTATTTAATTAACATTAGAGGAATTGATGAATTATACATAGGAAGGGAATAAATGAAATTAGTCAAATAAATAAGATTTATTTAACTAATTAGATGATGACATGGGTACCTAGGGAAAAACATGATACAAGGTGTCTAAATGATGCGATTTTGTGACAAGGTATCGTAAGAGGACAATTTTTTGATATCTACAATATTTATTCACTGTTCACTGATTTATGTCAATTGGTAGTATATTTAGTCAATTTAATTATTAATTGACATCAATTAGTAGTATATTTTGTCATTTTAATTGACTGATATTTGAGGATTTAAACATAAATACACATCACTCATCAATTGCACACAATAAGACAACCTTTGAGAAAGCAAAATTGGTGAACTTTATTAATAAAAGAAAGGTGTTCTAGTTACAACTTAGAAATAGAGTATTATAATTTTTATTTTTCAGTCACAAGACTAAAAATCTGAGATACAATACACATAATGAAATGAGTTTTGCTTCATAAGTAGCCATTCTCTGTCAAAATATGTCTTGAACAACTTTCATTTCCTATATGAGTATTTGTTGAAAGATAGAGCATCCTTGTGGCTTTTGGACTTATCATAAGGTTTCAACAGTTCTTTTGATAGCCCATGCCCAACATGAAATTGCTTGAATCTTTGAGAAAACTACTCTACTATAAAGTATACATATGGATTTCCCCTATTGTACCAATACTATTCTTGATCCTTTTGAGAGGTAACCTCTAGTTTCATACAAATAGATTTAGATAACTAGTATGATATCAAAATCATGAAAATAACATGTAGATGGATATATATTTACCTCCTGGAGAAAATCTCCAATGTCCTTATATGCAAATTCTATAGTTAGGTTTAAATATTTTGAACTCAAAGCTTATGAATATAAGAAAATGAAAAATTACACCAAAGCATTGGTTGTACTGCCCAATAAAAATTGAACAGGTCAAAGAACAAAGTAAATGTGGTAAAGCTAAAGTATAATTGTAAAATATGGAAAGAATACCATAGAACCGAGTACATATCAAAAAGCTAAATTATGTACAGAAGCAACCACAAGAATTAGAAGGAAAATAAAGAATCCAGTAGGGTCAAATGATTAAGCAAGAACAAGAGATACTGGTCAAATTAACAAGCCAATAGGGTCAAAAGATGGTACGATGGGAAACAAACAATCAACTATCTAACCTTGAAAATAGTTTAGTAACATTGCAGAAGAAAGTCCTTGATGATGGATCCAGTAGAGAAACCTGAAACATCAGAGCTAACAAGCTACAAAGTCTAATCCAAAATTTGAAATTAATTTGTTGGGAACAAACCACTCTCAAATCAAGGATAAAAAGAACCTAAAAAAGATAGAAGAAAAACACATTGTATAAAAATGATAGAGATTGCAGGTCCTCGAAAACATTGAATCTTGCATTAAAATCATAACACTACAATGTACAACACAAGTATTGCACATAAAAGAAAGTGACCATAATGGTGTTTAAAAGTACGAAGATCATAAATTTTAATTTCCTTGTACTCAATGAAATAGTCTCTCATCTCTTTTCTCCAAATCTTCTTCAACCTATCATCCATGATGGTAGGTATGGTGCAAACTAGTTTAATTTCCTAAAATCCACATATGTAGATAGAACATTAGTAAAGCACAATAGAGCCTTTTTGTGGGATAAATGGAGCATTAATCACATCTTAATGAATAATACAACTACTATAACAAGAAGCTACATCAGTATTATAAATGATCAGTAATATCTAGGCAATAGATTTGCATACTTGTCTATAGAGAGAGAACTATTTGGCTCAACCCTTACCTAGACTTTTTTCCTGACCTCAAAGAATTGTGAAGGATGGTGCCAGTGTTTACACAATTTAGAGTTAGAGTGAACCTACTCCATGTTATTTTTACATTCATTTAATTCATCTTACATCTTTTACAAAAATGATAGGGAGAACTATGTTTTTCCTTTGATAATTTTGTATGTTGAAATCATCTGGAATGAGATCATAGACATAAATAGCCCTAAAAGAGGTCTTGCAAATCATTAGCATGCCAAGCATAAAAAAATACTAATTGCATAGACAAATAAATTTAGAGAGTTGTTATTTATGAAGACAAAAAGCATAAAATCATAGAGTAATGCCTACTCTACAAACTCAATTATGGAGTGCCTTGCTAGACATACATGAAAATGTGGAAGCATAGACAAGGCAAGAAAACTATTTCAAGAAATGCCTCAAAAAAATGTGATCCTACTCTCCCGCAAGCATTTCAAGTCATGCCTGCGATGATGCGGGGCTTCCCCACGTCACTGTAGGAATGACCTGAAATGCTTCTGGGAGAGCGACATCACATTTTTTTGAGGAATTTTTTGAAATAGTTTGATTTCCTTGTCTATGCTTCCACATTTCATGTATGTCTAGCAGGGCAGTCAATAATCCCTATTGTTCAGTGTTCCTCAGAGAGTAGGAACCTTCGATTAGAATGATCAAAGGTATCTATTGCTTTCTCAACCTGTTGTCCATCGACATCTATTTCAACTTGCTGTCCAATCAACCTACTATCCATCGACATCTAGCGAGGGTTCAAGATGGAAGATATTATGTATGTATGTATGTATGGATAACTAGTATGTGTGGAGATAGAGAAGTGATTGATGTAAACTTAAATGCCCAATCACAATACTCACTCTCCTGCAAGCATGACTTGAAGTGCTTGCGGGAGAGCAGGATCACATTTCTTTGAGGAATTTTTTGAAAAAGTTTGCTTTCCTTGTCTATGCTTCCACATTTTCATGTATTTATTCTTGAGCTATCATTCAACTGACAATATTTCTTCAAATGGATCAAGTCCTGAAGTAGGATATAAGCATTTCTCAAATTCAAACAATAGCCCCATTGATTTAGGGGCCTGCAGGTGTGGAGTACATGTAAAAATTATTCATAGATCACTATGGTCCATCCTCCTCAGCTACAAGTATGCTACCCTAAACTGTTAAATGGATTTATGAAGTAGGGGAATCTATTGAGAAGGAGAGGAATGGATTTAATGATTTAGTTGAAGGGTCCTTTAAGGTATAAGGATCTTGTGTCATCATTAGGATTTCACATGATATTTCTATGTGTTATGTCAAAATGAAAGTCTACCTAAAATTTGTCAAAATATTCTACTACTGTCAACATGGAAACCCTCATGGTAAACCATAGTAAGACCCTTGTCAAGATTGTGAAGATCCGAGGAAACAGAGCTTGTGTCGTAAGGATCATAAAATGACCATGAATGGTGGTGTAGGCTTGTTCTATGTGGAAGATGGACTAGTTTGTTTGTCTTATGGCTATTTACTACACTACTTGTGGATCTAAAGTAGATACAATAACATTGTACAAAAGTTTGTGTATGTTTTCTTACTAGATAGAGCAAAGGAAACTCTAATGCTAGTTGTTCC
Organism: Sequoia sempervirens; assembly: GCA_007258455.2. NCBI lineage: Eukaryota > Viridiplantae > Streptophyta > Pinopsida > Cupressales > Cupressaceae > Sequoia > Sequoia sempervirens. Next base: position 356,498,192 of record VDFB02271358.1, on the reverse strand, counting down.
TCCTCATTCATTACCTTGCAAGAAATAAAGTGATTGATGAGATAATAGGATTTGAGATGGGGTGTTAGGGATTGGAAAGACGGTAGTATTGTTAACAGTTATGAATAAAATCAAGGCTAAAGTTTATGCTAAGTTTATTCAGCCTCTTTGCCAATGATTGTGGTTGCCAACATCCTTCATTACCTTGAATTTGTTAATGTACTTACTATAGATTATACAAAAATACACAAATAAGATGACAAATCCTCATTTGGATTTAGTATATACTGTGTCTCAAACAACTCATGGATAGTCAATAGAAAGTTAGCTACATGTATGATAGTTGTCTTAGAAGAAGATAACTATTTAAATTATTCCATTCATATCATTGGTTTCATTTCTTTGAATGAATGCTAAGAATCCTGTTAACTGTAAAGGAAGCAAGCATGTTCATATTGTGAGTAAGGTCAATATCATTACATAAAGGGGAGAATATGATAGCTTGTACATTGCATGATATAGAAATTCTTCTAAAACAAAGTGAAGAATGGGATTAATTTATCAACCAAAATTCATTTAGTTAACCAATGGTTACACAAGATGATTTACATCATGACTTCTCTTACTTTTTGAAGGGCCTAAAATTTTATTGAGAACACAAGAGATATTAGATGAAAATCATGTCAAATAATTAAGCCTATCATTAAAGACCCAGGTTGTAGTAGTAAAAAAGGAGAGACCAGTTGTGACAAATTATGCTAACATCTTTTGAAATCTTTTAATATTTAGCCTTGGCATAGCTTCAAGAAAATTGACAGTACAAAGGCCCGCAAATCAATCACAAGAGATGACACAGAGATGCATTGATAAAGGTCATGGACTAAACAAATGATGAAATATATAGAAAAACTACAAATCACAGTCATGATATGGTAGTTAGATTGCATGATGAAGAGAAGAGTTGCTAAAGAGGATAGTCAAGTCAATATTGTTGAAGTGCACACCATGAAGAGAAAATAGGCCTTGGCTAACCTCACAGTCCTCTAAAAAATAAGGATAAAGGGTGAGTGCTAAGTCCAAACTACAATGACAATTCAAATGAATAGTGACAACCATTATTTTATGTTTGCATTTCATTGACAATTTTTGAAGGAAATGTTTACCAGGTTTTAATCATAATCCTACTAAACCATTGATAGTATAGTGCCAAGTTCCACGGTTAGTCTTAAAGGTTGGTGATATTTTTTAAAGGTTGGAAGTGTGAAGGAATGTCCAAGTGCAATCATATGAAAAAATGGAAAGAGTAAGGTTGTGAAAAGAAACTATAGTCTATATACTATCACCACTATCTAGCTATAAATCACCATAAGTATTGAGAAATGCTTCATTCAAAACCTGGCCACTTTCTTGATCTACCCTAAGTAAAACATTAACCTTATTCTTGTTACCCAATTTAGCTTTCAGCTCAATCAGGTAGAGCTGAGATAGTTTTTGCAAAGTAAAGTAAAAGGTACACATTTAATTCTACTATGTTTCATCCATATACACAAAATAATCATCAAATAGCTTGCATTACATTATGCAAATGCATACAACATAGAAGAGAGTGAACAATTGTTGCAAAAGGTAGTCTTTATTGATAATCATAAAGGTATGACATCTCACACAAGCCATGGGACTAACTATTTTAATGCAATAAAGGAAATAGACTATACATTTATAGATACATGAAAGTAAAGAATGCATATGGAAAGAAAGGGGATTCATCATTGCCTGAGTGATGAATCTGGGAAGTTGAGTTGAACTAATGCATCTGTTTCAGCCTCCCTCCTACTTGTCCATCCTCTAGAAGTTGCTTTCCTATTGCTCCAAGATTTCCTAGATGAGTGAGAAAGGGTTTGTTAGAGCGCATAACCTGAAATATTTACATATGCAATATCTACAAACATATAGCCTATTCTCATAAAGCATTGAAATAGTTTGCATATCATAGATGTCTAGGAAAACATAAGGCTATCATAAACACATCATATGCTTTGTTTAATCTAACATGTTTGTTCACTGTGTAGGTATAGGTGATATCTTTCATTGCTGAATCATTTTCATTTGATTTTTTATCATGTGGAGGGAAATGGGCTCCCACAAGGGTTGAGCCCAACATGTTGCCCTCTATTTTAAAGAGGGATGAGAGTGCAAAAGAAATCATATTTATCAACTTGGATCACATATCTCATCACCTATGATAGGGAGGAGTTTTCCTCATTGTCATAAATGACATATATCTGCTCAACTGATTTGAATGAGAAGAAAGCAGTGATTCTATGCATAAGGTATATGCCACTACTTTTCGAAGACATTTGCAAATGCAACTGAAATAGCAATGAGAGACCATCAAGTGCCTAAATAATCATAGTGAAGCAGTGTTAAAGTCTCTAGGCATAGTCATTCTAAGAAAGGTAGTCCTATGTGCAATATCTAGGAGGCAGTAGTTTCAATCAAAAAGCTCCATGATTAATGAGAGGAAATAGTCTAAAAGGCTTACAAAGATGGTGCACAAAGGGTTCAAAGCACTGTACAATTATTAGATAAAGCTAGGAGATAGTGATGGCAGTCTTTACAAAAGTGTAGTCAACAAACACCAAAGTGTAGTGTGAATGAGTCATTTGAAAGGATAGTTCATCAAGGGAAATCTTGTTTTAATTTTTTTTCAAGTTCCACCTTCAGTCAAGAGAAAATGGTATCTTTCACATTTGTGAAAGGGATGATTCCCATGCACATTGAAGAGAAAGATTGTGAGGAGTCTCAAATAAATTATAAACTTGAATTCTCTATTCAATGTTACATAGCAAGTGCAATATCAAGGTATTTTAATGAAAATGAAACTAGTTTGTTGTGAGGGAAGCCATAAAACTAGGAAAGTGGTCTTCAATGATAGTGCTCATGGGTAGTAAGAATATAATATGGCTTAAGGACAATGAATGAACTCCATCAGAACATGTGCCGTGAAGTTGATGATAGTCATAGAGCATAATCAACACACAAACAATGGACAATGTCATGCAATGAGTAATCACAATGAAACACATTGTAGGGATAGTCATGGGAATTTCCAAGATTGTAATCTACAATAAGAAGAGACAAAGTGATAGAGCTAATATTAGAAGCAAAAGGATCAAAAAAATGTACATTGAAAATCTATTCTAGTACAGTCAAAAGGGACAAAGAGGTTTCATAGGGCAGTTAACATTCTTGTGATAATGCATTAGAGGTGTTAGGGAAGGGTCATGAAAGGAGGACTATGATATAATACAAAATCAATCATAATGCAAGAAATTAACTCACAAAACAACTATATACATAGAAGGGACAAATTTATGAGATGAAAAATTTGCTCATGGAAGAATGTGCATAGATTTTGAAGATGAGGATATTCATACCTATGTTGTACAAAGTTTATTGTTCATTTTTTTCATTTCTCATGATTTCTTATAAAGAATATGAAGAGAAACCAGTCAGTTTAGAGTTTCCTTTACCCTCGGTGCCATGTAAACTTTGAACACAGAAATCCAAACTTCAAAATTTCAAGGTGGGGTTTATGGTGAAAGAAAACCATGACCTACAAAATATGAAAACCACGGCCTACAAAATGAATGTAAACCCACAAGATTTCCTCACATTATTGATTACAAAAGAATCAAAGCTTTTTTATCTTTTCTGCTTAGATGAAATTTATCATAGATTGAGCAAGATGAATGAAGAAAATGCAGAAAATGTACACTTTACTATTTTTCTATACAAGGGGAGCTCGAAATAGTATTTGTATGCATAGATAGAGATAAAAAGAGCAAAGTTTTTTCTTACCCATAATCGGTATCAAAGTATTTTTGCAAAAATCTTCATACAAAAAATTCCAGTTTCTCAAAAACCATGTCAGCACCCAGCAGAGTGAGGTGAAAAATGAAATGTGAAGTGAGTGTGGTCGTGGGCTTGATTAGGGTTTTATTTTTCCCTAAAGTAGCTAAATGTCACTTAGGCTTTTTTTCCTTTATTTAAAAAAAAAATCTTCATAACTACTACCCTTTGTGCTTTCTTTATGCTTTCCTTTGTATACTTTACAAGGTCTAGTCAAACATTCCCTTCTTTATTGACTCTCAAAAGCATGATCAAAGTCAGGAACCTTTTATTTTGTAAAAAAAGAATTAAAATGTAAAACTTTATTTAAGTGATGATTTATAAATCACTTTAAATAATGTTATAAATGAAAAATAGATAAGGAGGTGTTAGTTTTAAGATTTAGTCAAAGTGGGATATAGTTGGAGTTTTATGTTGTTGCAAGCATATAGGAGGAAGTTGAGGAGGTTAGTTGACCTTTGGAGAGAATATAGGATTTTTTGACTAAGTTTGGAGTAGATTTAGGATCTTTTAAAGCATGGACGAATCATGTGTTTTCTTCTCTTGCATCAATTTGAAAATTTGAAAATATTATTGAAGTGATAAAATTATAAATCACTTTATTTAATGTTTTGTATATGCAAGATAGAGGTGTGTTGAACACACCAAAGGTATGAGTCAAAACAGTTTGGAGATATGGTTGAATAATGATGACTTGTGCCAAACATGTGGCAAGTATGTGGGTTGTTTTTGACTAGATTTTTTGAGGGAATGAGAGCATTAGGGGTAGTTTCTCATGCTTTTATGATGGGTAAGGACAAGGCTTGACTTTTCTTCACTTTGGAGTCATTTTGGAGGGGTTTTGGGGGCTATTTTTAGGGTTTTTTGGTTATACACAACCAAGAAGCTTCTAGAAGTGTATGTGTGGGGAAAGCTTCAAAAAATCATAAGTAACTTCAAACATTAGTTTTGGAGGTAGTTCTTTCTTCTTTCAGCAAGTATTGTAGCTCATTTTTGGAGTTCTTTCAAGTGAAAGATTTTTGTAACTCATTTGGATAGACTTGTATAGCAATTTACACCTTGGAGATCAATGAAGATAAGTAATTTTTCCTTCTTAATCTTTTGTTCTATTGTGTGCATTTGAGTGATTGATACAATTACTTGTGAATTTTCCTCATTCCTTTTCTGTGTCTCATTAGTAGCACCTTTGTGCAAAAAGTATATGTATTTGTAGGTTATAAGCTGTGTTAGATGCAATTGATTTAAGTTGTGAAAAGCATTTTTTCCTTCTAGGATTTAAGCATCAAAGCCTTCTTATGAAATATTTATGCAAAGCATATAAGTATTTGAGTTGTGCATGTTAAGCTTGTTGTTGATTGAAACTATGTGTATAAGAAACTTTATAGGTTTTAGATAACATTTAAGTGCATCACCATAGGAGTTAGTTTTCATATTCTTGTTTCTTTCTTACCCTTTTCCCAACAAGAACAATTTTAGGTGAATACCTTAGGATCTAGCCTTCTTTGGAGGTCCATTCCAAGTTTAGGCAACCCACAAGCCTAGGAATGTTCCCATGTTTCTCCAAAATGCTAAGTTTTGCAACCTAGCAAGGGTGCAATTTTGGAGATAACAATTCTCATAGAGTTTTAGTTGATGAAACACCAAGTGTCAAAGGAGCACGAAATAGAAGGCTCACAAATCAAAAATGGAGATTGAGTTATGCAAAGTGGAAAGGATTCGTCATGGTGAAAAGATGGTTCTGAGTTAAATGATAAACATTCAACTCTCATTACTAAATTCAAAAGGTGTAAAAAGAATCTAAAACTGAGGATAATCAACTATCATATGAAAATATAGATGATGATAAAAGAGTGATTCAAAATGATGAGCCATGAATATATGAAAGGGGATAGTTGGACGATCATTTCATAGTCATGAGGGATATTGAGAATTTTAAGAAATCCATGAAGCCACCAAAGGCATAAATAACACAAATCAACACTATGCCATCAGTGGCATTATTCTTCATTACTTAGGTTGCATATTATAGCTAATAGTTCACATGGCTAGTACGAGCAAAGATATCTTGAAAAATATTAAAGTCTTCAAGAAAAATGTTCATGATAGGTCTCTAGATCTCAAAGGACAAAAAAAAAAGGCACAATCATATGGTAAAAGGGAAGATGAATGTCAGTGCTAAAGAAGTTGCAAGTCTGATATTGAGGGAGATTTTTGAATAGTGATAGTGATCTGAGTAGTGACTAAAGCCATGAAATGATGGAGAACCATTTCTTGTTCAAGAAAGACTAACACTAATAATAGATGAATTGGAACAATTTGATAATGAATCCATTAGACAAAGGCAGTCAAAGGCAGTCAAAGGAAAATGGACAGTCATATTGGGAAATGAGGTCTTTTCAATGAATGCATGATAAGGTTAAAATTTTTAGTTTATGTATATGCTGTGTAATCAAACCCTTTTTGTATGATCAAACCTTTATTCCAATATACATTGTCTGTAATAATGTGAGAAATAACCAACAACAGTCAAAATGATGATGAAATTAGGAGATAAAAAGGTTAGAATGGATGACACATTGCTAAAAGAGAACCTTAGGATTCTTCTACTTCTCCAAGATACTTTTGGCTGATTCATATCTTCTCCCGTATGCCCTATTATCATGCAAATGGAAGTTTGGTGGAGTAAAGTGCAATAATGAGCAGTTGCAAGTATATTGGGATGTTGGTTGAGTTTTACAAACAAATGAAAAATATCTAGAGGCAGTTTTGACCCATTTTAAGGCAATGGAAAGCATCTAGGAGCTATTTTAGGAGTCTTAGATGTTGGATAAGGTCAAGGAAGGAATTTTTCAACACTCAAAAAACCCATGCATGGATGGAAAACAAGTATCATGAGACTCCATCAAAAATATAGCCTATAACATTTAAGAGAGTGTTTGGGCAGTATTTGTATGATAGAAACATTGGTTAAAATAAATGAATGATAAAAATGTCAGTCTAGAGGAGGGTGATAGTCCATGAAGAAGAAGTATTTGTAAACAAGGAAAATGAGCAGGAAGCTAGTGCCAAGAGAAAAACATAGTCCAAAAGACAAGATATCAAATATGAAAATAAACATACAATGGACATTCATAGTGCATCATGAAAGGCATGCCTATGAAGAGGAAAGCCACCTATAAATCCTAAAACGATCATGTCATATAAATAAAGGGAAAAGTTTTGAATGAACAGTTGCAAAGAGGAAAAATAGTGATAGTTAAGGGTTCAATTTCCTATGAAAAATGACTAAGAGACATTCTTTACAATAAAGGATAGACTTTTTATTAGAGGTACAATTCAAAGACAAAGAGCACTATCCATAGACTGTGATTAAGATATTTACGTCTATGTTTTAGGATATAGATGAGTCCTTGATGGTCAAGGATTGTACTAATGTCTTTGTGACTATAACATTCATGAATGATAGTCCCATAAAGCATACAAAAGTCACAATAAAAGGAAATCATATTCAAGGACTTGGTCATTACAAGCTAGTGATGTAATTGTGGCTATGACATTTAGTTTACCAAAGCAACATTATTCAAAGCCATATGAGTTCTTTAACATAGAACATTAATCCCATGAGGAATTTGCTACAACAAAAAAGGTGAATTCCCATTCCCCTTGGAAAAAGAACTGAGAAGTATAGAACAATGACTAGAGATGATGCTAGTATTCATGGTGTAGAAACTTCACAAACATACCATGCTTCTAGAACTACAAATACCTCATCTAAAAATAATACATTGCATATGATCCCTAATTTTGACATTGAAAAAATTTCTTATGTAAGCAAAATAGGACACAATGTACAAGTGGACAAGTGCTTTTGATAGTGGATAAAGAGAGTGCTCTTGACAGTGGACAAACTGAGTGGTAGTGACAACGTCAAATAAAAGACAATTTAAAAGATAGGTAATGCAAGGTTTATAAGGGGAAATTATAGTGGAATTTCAAATAGGATTGTGGTGTAAAGGATCAATGAAAACCAAAATTCCATAAAGGACAGTCATCAAATTGAATACAAGGAAATGATTTCAAGAACACTGTCAATAGTCTTATGACTGTAAATGAAGCTTGTCAACATCCTTTATGACTGTCATAAAGGACAGTCATTGACCATGAAAACGATAAGCAATCAGTTCAAATGAGGAAACCATCTAATGGAGTAGTCCCTTCAACAAAAAATGGAGCCCATGTGGATGGAAAATGAAGGATAATTATAATCCCTTTGACTGAGCAATGATGCAAAGAAGATAGACCACATTGTAAAGCTAAATAAAGGACAATAATAAGAGCACGGTCACTTCAAAAATGGCTAAGAGAAAAGGGTTGTTTTTAGACCATAAATTATAGTCAAGTAATGATAGTTAGAGAGATAGAAATGTATAAATGTGTCATAAATGGCAGACTTATGACCATCATAAAGGTTGAGAACACTATGTGAAAGAGCAAAGAAAACATTCTCATCAACTACTTAACCACTATTGAGGTTGATTACTTGAATGAAGCTTGATACAAATCAAAGCATATCACTAGTACAAAAACAACAATAAACTACTGAAAAATCTACTAAAAATGCTTATGAATGACTATAGTTGGTCACATGACCACTAGTAGTTTATTTCCAGTCATATATAATGCGACCAGATTGATGAGTAAACCATTTTTAGTCATTTATTGGTTGTTTTTATTGATCGATTTGGGGTATGTGTAGGATCACAATGGGCCAAAAAGTGACGATATGATGGGTATGTGTAGGGTATGTGGCTATCGACTTTTTTAAAACCCAAAATTGATGAAACAAAAAGGGTTTTTAAAGAATATTCTCAGATTTCCACCAATATAAATTATGCTATACTTTGAATTTAATAAATATTTATTATTCATTTTCTATTTGAATTACGACTAAAATCCTGATTGATAGGATGGTTGAAAAAATCTATAGCTTTCAAACAGTATTACATTTTTTGAATCCAAAGCATGTGCCACATTCTATGCTTTGCATACTATAGGATTAAAAAAATGAATTTCATGAAGTTTTGACCAAGTTAAGGTGGTCAGACATACAAGTTTTTATATTTTTTAAAAGTTGTAATAAAAAATTCATAAATAATTATTTACTTGGGAAAAAAAAATGCATCACATCGGGACATGAGTCCTCTACCTATATCTAAAATCTTATAAAAAAATATTATCATTTTATTGTGGTTAGGGTGGTCAGACAGACACCTACTTCTTTTTTTCCCCTGAAATTTAAGTACTACTGCATTGAAATTTCAAATTTTCACTAAATAGATTTTTAAAAAATATAAACCTAGTAGTTTAAAAAATACATTCAATTTTCTACAGATTCTATTCTTACATATTTTTGAAATAATATAGATAACTTATTCAAATTTTTACGTCAAGTTGCCTAAATTTGATTTTTCTGAATTTTTCGCCACTTAAGGACCTATTTTTTCCATGACGATCCTACACATTCCCTTTGGTAGTATATTTAGTCATTGATTTAGTTATGCATTGTTGCGATCTGGTCACTTATTTAGTCACTTTTTTTCCACTGTTATATTTAGTCATTGATTGTTGTAATCTGGTCACTTATTTAGTCATTTTTTATTCACTGATATATTTAATTGGTCACTTATTTAGTTGTTGATTTAGTCATTGATTGTTGTAATCTAGTCACTTATTTAGTAATTTTCTTATTCACTGATATATTTAGTCATTGATTGTTATTAACTAGTCACTTATTTAGTCAGTTTTATTCATTGATTTTTGTGCATTGGTAGTGTATTGTCTTTTTAATTCATTGATTTCACTGGTCATATATTTATTCACTGTTCACTGATTTTTGTCAATTGGTAGTATATTTAGTCAATTTAATTATTAATTGATGTCAATTAGTAGTATATTTAGTCATTTTAATTGACTGACATTTGAGGATTTAAGCATAAAACACAATTAGTGAACTTTATTAATAAAAGAAAGGTGTTCTAGTTATAGCTTACAAATAGAGTATTACAATTGTTATTTTTAGTCACAAGACTAAAAATTTGAGTTACAATATTGCAGAGAAATGATTGCAAGAAAGAAACTTCTCCAAAAGACTTCTGTAATGATGGAAACACATGCTTGAAGCCCTTCAATGTGATGACATGACCCTTTCATCTCTTAAAACTTCTACAACGTGGGCAATCTTCCTAGAGCAAGTTGTAACGTGTAGAATCCAAGGAGAGTGTTGATCATGTCCCATATATGAAACTATATCCTTCAACTCAATCAACAATAACCCAACTAGAATATTTCCTCCTTTATATGCAACGTGTTATCTGATATGAGCAAAAAGGTGCTACCTTTTCTATCATGAATGTAGTTGTGCCTCAATACAACCAACAAAATAAATATTATTCTCAATTCAGAAAGAATAAAAGTGCATTGTATATTGCAAGTTTACAATAGAAAGTACAAACACAACAAAAAGATAAATCAATTAAAAAACTATAGCCTTGTCAACAAATTCCTTAAATAGAGTGTTCAACATAGGCCTGAAATATGCATGTTGAACCCTTGATTTCATAACCTTGTTCAAAATTTAAGAAAGGTGATACGCTTAGATTATAGAATAAAGGCTATCAACACTAACCAAACTAGAACAACATTATCAACATAATTTTCGTAGAAACCAAGCCCAAGAATTCCGTTAGACTTGGACAACAAAAATGTCAACCCTAGTTCATGTGTTGTCTCAGTAAAGACCTGCACCATTAAAGAATCCATTTATACATAAATTCAAAATTAAGTTCATGAGAAAAGATTTTGGATATCCAACTAAGAAGCCTTAACATCCAAAAATTACTAACCTAATATTTCACAGCAAGTTTCCCAACTGTGACATCATCTTTACTTAAGAAACTAGATATTGATCCACTGCCATATTGAATCTCACAAGATTCTCCTTCATAAACAAAAAATGATATATATTAATATTTTACCAACTTCCTTAATATCCCCATGTAAGTAGACTAAACTAAGTGAGGTTGAGGGTTTGAATTAGAGTACCATATTCTTGGTATGTGCTTCAATTTGATGACTTGCAACTTGAATGAAAATAACAAGCTAGTTGCTCTATAAAATCTTTGTTAATCATTGTTACAAAAATAACCACAAAATCCTCTTTAATTAAAATAATCCTTCTAGATATTTTAGTTAATTTCTAAGAGAGCTAATTTTACTATCCAAACAACCATCAATATATTTAATGTATATAATTTCCTAGAATTCAGAATTTGAATGTAATGAAACTAACCATAATTACCAAAGATTTGACACCAAACTATAGTAAAAAATGATTTTTTTGAAAGAATTCCTTAAAGAGATGTGATCTCATGGAATGAAATGATATGATTACAGAATGTGTACAAAATGGATTTTGCAAGGAAGCTCTCAAAATATTTGAATTAATGAAGCACTCTAGAACACTGACATTATGAGCTTTGCTTGTGTTCTAGATGCATGCAGTCATGCTGGTTTAGTGGATGAGGGTTGCACATACTTCACCATTAGTAACACTTATTGCATTACATATATAATTGATCATTAGGTGTGCATGGTTGACCTTCATGCCCATGTTGGCTATCTTGAGGACACCCTAAACATTATTACTAAGATGCCAACTAAACCTTTGGTTCTTGTGGATCATTTATGAATATAGGCTGAGTATTCCAACAACACTACTTTTTTAGTTGGATCCTAAAAATGCTGAAACTTATGTTCTTCTCTAGAACATCTACGCAAAAGCGTGCAAGTGTGGTGAGGTTCAAATAGTAAAAACAATGTTGAAAGATAGAGGAATTAAAAAGATACTTGCATGTAGTTGAATTGAAGGGCATAAAATGGTACATGCTTTTTGTGTAGAAGACATATCACATCCAAAAACATGGGAGATCTATGAAAAATTGGATAAATTGGCTTGGAAAATGAAGGCAACAGGGTATTTCCAGATTCAAGACTTTTACTCAATGTTGTGGAATAGAAGAAAAAATAACCATTTATCCGCCACCATAGTGAAAAGTTAGCAATTGCATTTGGTTGGTTCAACATGGCCCTTGGTACAACTATTAGAGTTTCTAAGAACCTTCGAGTATGTTCTGATTTTCACACTACATCTAAATTGATCTCCAATATTGTTGCAAGATAAATTATTCTGAGAGATGTGAACCATTTCCATCATTTTAAACAGGGCCAATGTTCTTGTGGAGAATATTGGTGATGCTAAATGAAAGAATTTAAAAAATAGGCTTACACTGTAATAATGTGCACTACATCAGATATCCATTAATAACAAAGGGACATCCATCAAAGCATAACAACATGGATTTTTTTGGTCATATGTTGTAGTTACAAGTGCCCTGCTAGACATACATGAAAATGTGGAAGCAATATATACAAGGAAAGAAAACTGTTTCCAAAAAATTCCTCAAAGAAATGTGATATTTATTTTTATAGTTTAATTGTGATATCACACCATTTTGACATGATCCTTGTGGTCATGCAGGATGTTAGTGCTACACCGTACCTTTATTGCTTGACCTTCATGGTAATGCGGGATGTTACCACGACACCGCACTATTATTGTTCAACCTTCATGGTAATGCGGGATATTACCACTACACTACACCATGTCTTCTTAGCTCTTGTGGGGATGCGGGAGAAGTATTTGAGTTACCACCATACTACACATTTATTGCTCAGCCTTCGCAGTAATGCAAGATGTTACCGCTACACCCACCATGTCTTCTTTGCTCTTGTGATATGGTAATATTATGAAACTTGTCACAACCATCTACTACCTTGACACAACAGTCTTATGAAACTTGCCAATATTTATGGGAACCTTTTAAATTACATTAAGATCTATAAGGAAAGTATCCTATAGGGATGACAGTCCTAAGAAACATGGCAATGGTTACACCAATAAATAGTTAACTAGAGACCATGATTTTTCAAAGCATAATGGAGAATATACATAGAGTTAAGTGAGTGATAAAACATCCTTGGAGAATTGTTGTAAAAAGTATGATAATCTAAGAGTTTGTAGTAGAAAATAATATACCCTCAAAGACCTAACAGTCATAATAGACCTAGTGATAGCTTTCAGAGTCATAAGAATAAATTCATAAGAGAATAGATGCAAGAGGATGAAAAGACACTAGGATGGAAGGGAATTTGGTAGAGTTGAAGAATTAGACTTGTAGTGAGAAGGTAGGGAGAACAAAGTGATTTACAATCAAGAGCATCATGGTAGTTTCTCAGGTGACTATATTTGGGGAAGGAGAGAACTTAGTGACAACATTACCATCAAAACAATAAGGATACTCAAAACCCTACCAAACCCTAAGGCCTTTTTCATCACCTTGTAGAGATCTCAAACATGCATGAAAATATTTCACAGAGACAAATTATCTCTATTTTTGATGATCACAAAAAGTAACAAAAATTTAGATTTACAAGTGATGAAAAGAAGTACATGGAAAGTATATTGTGTTGAATTTATTTAAAAAAAAAACTTAACCATTAACTATCCAATACAATCTAATAAAATACAAATATACAATGAAATATTATGATTAACAAAATGATAATTTTAACGATTATCTTAAGGTAGACAAAAAAAAATTGTGCAAGTGAAAAATAACACCCTTAGATTATTTTGAACAAATAAAATTTTCATTTACATCATTTTCAAGCAACAATTTTTTAGATTCGTCCAACTGTACAAAACAAATAAAATCTACAATGATCTCAAAGATCTGAAGGTTTAAAAATATGATTTTTTAGATCTATTCTTGGGTGTATCCTGCAAACTTCATCATAGAAGGATGGGTCATCACCTTATTTAGACCTGGATGGGGAACTTCCTTTGCTATTTCCATAGAATCCAAAATAGGCCTAACAAATGCTGGAAGAAATAACCCTAAAAAACATGCAAAAGGAAAAGCTAAATCAGTAGTAATTTACTAATTTTCATTCAAATTCTTTGTAATTGTTTTAAGTACCTAATTCTATTGTACTTTAAAGATTTATAATATGAATTTTAGCTACTCAAATAACTTAAATAATTTTAAGTTATAAAACTAATAAATAGGATTTAGCAATTCAAAAAAAATCCACTTCTAAAATTTAAATATCTTTACTGTATCTATTTACCGTTGTTACAGAGTTGTAAACTGTGAATTGTCCTATATCCTATAGGAGAAAGAAAGGAAGAACACTGTCAAACAGTGATTGAATCATAACAAATAGTCCAAAAACAATGAAAGTTACTATCAAATGGTGACAAAGATCTATCCTCTAGGTCATTTGCACATGGTGATTGAGAACACAGTGAGTAAGAAGTAAAAGAGCACTGGGTCATAGCACGGAAAATTTTTCATGAGTTATGCAATGAACTTCACTATTCTTTTTATCATAAAGGAGATCGAGATAATAACCAACATACTGATGTGCACAAAGAATGTTCAAGAAGTGCAAACTTCCTTAGAAAGAAATTACCATAGTAGATTTTGAGGTGAATTTCACTTGTTATTTTATGCTGATATGGATATGTTATAACCTATAGTTAATTGTTGTAGCATAACATATAGGCTAAATAGTTGTTCATATACCATTGTTTCAAATTATAAATTGCTATACCTTATTGTAGGAGTAAATCACAGGGGGATTCTATACATAAGACACCATTATTTCAAATTCAAAATTGTTGGCTCTTTCACAATTGTTTGCTTCATTTATTTGATCTAAGGTAGCTTGTTGTATAGAAGATGCTCTCAAAATCACAGTAAAATCCTTTATTCTGGGATGTCTGTTTAGAATCTTTCCCATCATAAAAATGAACAAAAGCATTAGTCATTAACTTGAACTTTGCAAGAGTTTCATCAAATTCTACTTTTCCACTCTCTTTTCCATTCTAAATTTTATTCCCAATTTCATCCATGAAGAACTTCCTCAGCCTGTAGATTCTGCTGTTAGCCATAACTTTACTAGGTGCTGAGGATAGCTTTGAGTTTTTACCCAAGCAACAATTGACAAAATTTGGCTTTACCAGATTTTTAGTAAAGAATGACAAAGAATGGTAAGGAGATATTTTTGACAGGAGGAATATGATTCATTGATGCTTATCTCATTCTTGCTTTTCTCAACAAGGGTTACATTTTTCATGAAAGTGAGTATTGTAAAGAAATTTCTTTTCTTTAGTATAGATATATGTATATATAGATGCTTGAAATGAAAATTTAAATTCCTTACTTTAAATGATAGTGTATGAAACCTATAAGCCATTCCAAAACAAACAACTTGTATATGAATGCATATATATATGTAGTATTCAAATGCAAGGTAAATGTGAATGAAATCATTTAAATGCGTATATATATATATATATATATATATATATATATATATATATATATATATATATACGATACATACACACACACATATATATATACATACATATACATGCATACATATATATTTAAATTTATATTGAATTCAAAGTTGATAATTGATACATTATGAATCATACTGTGGAAATCAATGAAAAATCACAATGCAAATCCATGATGGATGTGGCTTGTCAAATCATAAAGACAAATTTTAGAAATAGAGACTGAAAACATGGCCATAACGTCACTACCCCAGAAAGCATGCAAAAATAGTGTTGTTTCCATTTTTGAAGAAGAATGCGGGAAAAAAGAAGAGAAGAAGAAAGTAACATGGGAAATTGGAAGGAAAAAGTAGGGACAAACTTGAGACTGAAAAAATATGAGGAAAACAACATCAAAGTTTGATTGGAGGTAATTCGATCCCCTTATTTTTGCATAGACTTAGCTTATTTGCTAATATTGAATCATGTAATGAAGTTTTTCCTTCATTTCAATCGAATGTTATCATGACATCATAGGAATGAAGTCATTCTTCTATATGTGAATCGGCTTGAAGCTGAATGTATATATGTATATCGTTTGACACCACATGAAGGGCACATGGCTTGTAGCCTGCGCAGTAGGGAAACCAACACACCTTATATCCTTCATGGCTATTTTATAGAGCTGGGCCAAGGCTTGAGAACCTCCAACAGCTGAACCTTCATCCTTATGTTGCATGTTAAAGCTTAGCCTTATGTAGGCTATTGGAAATTATTTTGACTTACTGTATGTGTTTGTAAATATAATCCTTGAGAAGGATCGGTTTCAACATCACATCAGAAATATATATGTCTATTTCAACATCACGTGCCAACATCTAACATGCCAAAATCTAACACGCCATACATCCAGGGGGTTTGTACAAAATATATATGTCTATGTATATGTCAATTTCAACATCACATCAAAATATATATGTCTATTTCAACATCACATAAAAAATGTATATGTCTATTTGAACATCACATCAAAATATATATGTCTATTTCATCATCACATCAAAATATATATGTCTATTTTAACATCACATAGAAATATATATGTCTATTTCAACATCACATCAAAAATGTATGTCTATTTCAACATTAGAATTTTAAAGCATGAAATATCATAGTATCTCAATCCAAAAAATTTCAAACAAAATTATTGGGTTTCTTGTTCAAGAAAGAAAATGTGGAAAGGAGTGTTTTATTTCTTCTGCATCCTCCCAAGTAGCATTTTCCTCTGAGTACTAGTCCCATTGGACCTTAAACTCAACAATATCTCTTCTCTGCAACTTAACATTGCATCTATCTAGGATTCTAATGGGTTCCATGCACCACTCCTAGATCTTGTACCTGCAAGGATTGCCAATCAAGCACGAGTCACATCAGGATGGTATGGCTTAAGCAAGAAAACATGAAACACATTATGAAGTCAAGCTAGAGAATGAAAACATGAAACACGTTATGAAGTGGAAAAGTAGATTTTTTTTTAAACTCTTGTAAATTTTAGGTTAATGACTAATGTTTTTGTTCATTGTTATGATGGGAAAGATTTTGAATAGTCATCCTAGAATAAAGGATTTCACTATGATTTTGAGATCATCTTCTATATATCAGGTTGTCTTAGATTAAATAAATGAAGAAAACAATTGTGAAAGAGCTAGCAATTTTGAATTTGAAACAATGGTGTCTTATGTATAGACTCCCCCTATGATTTTCTCCTAAAATGAGGTATAGCAATTTAGAATTTGAAACTATGGTATATGAACAACTATTTAGCCTATTTGTTATGCTACAAAAATTAACTATATGATAGAACATATCCATATCAAAATAAAATACTAAGTGCAATTCACCTCAAACTCTATTGTACTTGAGTATGATAGTACCTGAGCTTTTGGTGTTTCTAGATGGAGTCTATACTGGAAAAGTGTAGTCTCCATCTGAAGGAACCATCTTCAGAGCTCTTTCCTAAAAGGAGGGTTGAAAACATTAGAAGAAAAGCAATACCATAATTCTAAAGTAACAATTTGTATCAAGCCAAATGTCAGAAAGTATAATTAAAAAGACAAATCCTTACAATTGGACCAAGCAGATTTATGATTTTATCTTTAGAATGTAGGAACTTTATTTGTTAGAGCTTCATGACCTCAAATTGGATCGATAAAATTTATGATTTTATGTTTAAAATGTACGAACTTCCTCTATTGGAGCTTCACTACCTCAAATCGGATCCAAAATTGATCCAGGAGATTTATGATTTTATATTTAGAATGTACAAAATTTCTCTATCAGATATTAAAGATCTTAGGTTGGATGTCCAATTGGAAAAGCAAATTTATGATTTTATCTTTAGAATAAAGGAACTTCCTCTGTCAGATATTTAAAAATTCCTACAACTAGGTTTTGCTTCCTATTGAAAACACCTAGAAGTGTTTCACACCGGCTCAAGGTACTCTCCAACCTGGTTATGACACCGATAGAAATCCAATTTTTCTTGAACCATCCATACTGAAACGTTGCATCACAATCTATTCTTCCTGCACATAAAAATTCCACATATTAATCCCTTCTAAATAAAACTCAAAATCATCATAAAACCATAATTAATAAATCATTTCAACTTCAGAAAGAATCTGATGTCATTTACTATCAAAACAAAAGCTGTATAAATCACAAAAAATCCATGAATCAATCCATCCAAAGAGAAAATAAGCAATGTAAGGATTTGAGCAATATAAGTCCAAAGGGTTATGCTGTAATGGTAATGGAATCACCATAAGAGGACAACTAAGGTACAAATTATTGTGACTGTAATTATGCGATCCATAACTCTATTACCCATGTGGCACAGTTGTGCTATAACAAATACAAGATGCATTCATGTGTGACCCAAGTTTAATGTGGCTATGTTGTGATAGAAATGGAGGCACTCATATGAGCACAATTCATGTATGAATCACTGTCATCACAATTAGGTGTCAATCATCATTAGGTGCATTTAGGTTGACTCAAGTTTAATAGGTTATGATGTAATGATATCATGGTCCAAGAGCGATTATCTCTTTCTACAATAAAGATCCTATAACTCTAGTTGATATGAAGAGTGGTTGTGTTATATCAATTATGCAGTGCATTCAAGCACAACCCATGTTTAATGGGCTATTTTAGAGAGTGATCAAGATTTTCTAAACCTTATGAATGTTACTTAAAATTTTATAGCTTAAACTACAAACAAAGTTTGTTACATGAATGCAATCTTGGGTTACCACAAACTATAATAATGTGATCTGCTAATAACCATTATGGAAAGTATTAAAGCAAGACCCATGCTATATAGGATAAATTTCCCTGATCAAGTTTTCATACCTTAATGATCAAACACAAGATTCCCACACACTCTAGGATACAATCCAATATCATACCACAACCCTATCAAGACAACTAATTTTCTAACCCAAGATTTAAGGTTGTTTTTTAATACCGATAGAAGCATTGGTAAGAGCATGACTAGGGTACAAACCCTAGGCCTTCATAGAAACATAAAAATTAACTCTAGTGGATTAGTGAGGTTGCAATACTAGAAAGATTGAGATATTGTAGCCAATAACAAAATCATGCAATATAAAGATTATAGCCAATAACAAGCACACTATGTATCTCAATCACATATGTAAATGCAATCTATGGTAAGAAGAATGAAAGTCTCTTGAGGTGTGACATTCAAAAGGAGGCTGAGCAGTGGCAAGATAATAAAGCTCAAACCTTGCATAGTAATGTGGAGATTTTAACAGTGAGTTTCCTTACCCCCTTGCTGACCTTAAGGATTTTTCAAATACTTTTGGCAGTGTTAGATGAGGCAAATGCAATCAAGGAATGATTGTCCAAATGAAGTAACAGTGGTAATCATAGGTTCAATGATTCTTCTTAGCCATTGTATAATGGAGGTAGTGGATTGTATGTTTGAGCAATGTTTTGAGACTCATCAAATATTGGAGAATAGTGAATAATACCTTGTGGACTATGAAGTAGTGACAATAAGGTTGAAGGATCTTAAGACCCAAAATACCATGAAACAATGAGTCCCCCATAGTTAGTAAGTAGGTAGTCTATAGGGCATAGTTTGATTTTATAGAAGGAAGCTCATGAAAGGAATCTTCAAGTGTGTCCAGTGAGTGAGTTGTTTGAGATTACAGCCAAGGGTGCAATATCTAGGATTAAAGGAAGTTAGCAAAATAGTAAATGTGCAAGAAAATAAAATCTTACTCAAAAAAAAATTCACAATATTATCTTGCATAATGCCTTGAGTTTGAAGACAAAAATCTCATTGTATCTTGATGAAAGTAGTGACCTTAATGGTCAATCACTGGAAACCATGATTTGAAAACATGTTATTGTGCTTATGGAGGCAACATTTTAAGCAAGGTAGTGAGTGGTGGTTTGGAACAATGGCAAGTATGAAGGACTTGCTTTATATGCATACTATGCAGTCTAGCTTAAGAAAACATTCTTAGAAGAGATTGAAGATGGATTATGGAACTCAAGGGTTACCATGATAAGGATTAAAGCAAATATTGAGATCTATTTAAAAGCCACTGTCACGAAGATATTAAAGATGCCGCATGCAAATTCCTAGCATCTGGAGTAATGAATGCAATGCCAAAGAGGCGGTGTGATGGGGTAGATTTAGGAGATCTCCACATTATCTAATCATGGGCATATACATCATTTATTTATTTTTTAAAATTAAAAGAAATCATCCTAAACCCTATATAGGATACATTGATACTTCAAAAGCATCTAATTTTTTTTTTTAAATTAAAATAAATCATTCTAAACCCTATATAGGATAAATTGATAATTCAAAAGCATCTGAAGGAATTTGAGATTATGCAAATATATGTCAATTAAATACCTAGATTACAAATAGTAGCACAGACAATGTAACCCTTGTTGAGTAGAGTAGGAATGAGATAAGCAAAAATGAATCCTATGCCTCCTATCACACACATCTCATTACCGTTCTTTGTCATTCTTAACTAAAACACTTCTCCATTTTGGTGGGCTATGCCTGAAAATAAGGTTTGGATGAAGGTTTTAGAGTATGTTTATTAAAATGAAAACTCCATTTTGATGGGCTACGCTTGAAAATAAGATTTCAACGAAAGTTTTAGAGTATTTTGGTGGGCTATATTCCTGATTCCTTAAATGGTTTATTCAAATGGACTGTGACTAAATAAATGACTAACTATTTAGTCATTTTTATTTGTGTGACTAAATAATTTTTAGTCAATGGAAAAATTAGTCATTTATTTACTCATTTATAGATGATTTGCAAAAAATGAGTAGAATTTAGTCATTTTTAGTTGTTGCGATGTCACGTCTCAAACTATGATGCTCCTTATTTTTTGGCTTTGTGTGAACTTGCCATATGTTTGGGTGTGTGTGGTTGAATACATAATGAATACTATGGTATTTTTGGTGTGATGAAATATGAAATGTTGCTTTAACTTAAGAAAAGTTGAATGCTTTCAATGCAATTTGTTTTAAACATGATGAAAATGGAAAAATATTATTTGAAATCATAAATTTTAACGTTTTGATTTATATTTTCATCTGGATACTAATCTATTGATGTGTGCCTGAGTGTATTGAGTTGTAGGTCGTCGAAGACCAAGGGTGTGGAGGAGAGAAGTTAGCTTCTTGGAAGGGTACAATAGGAATGGAAATCTCACATACACACATGCACACGCGGTGTCATTTAAATGCATGTAGTTTTAATGGATGCATAATTATGTGTTTTTGTTCTGATTGTTCATTTAATTTTATGAAGTGAAATAAAAAGCATAATAGATTAGAGGAATTAATTTTAATTATAATTCAATTATAAATTTTGTTTTAAATGATTATGCATGGAAGAATTTGAATAATTATTCTTGTATACACCTAAAAATGGTCACATCACAATAGTCTGGTAATTAATTAAATATTTTTAATATTTAATTAAATCTCTGAATTCAATCTGTGTATAAATAAATCTAAATAATTTATTTATATTGTTCATTCTTTCATTTCAATTAAATAAATAAGTTTATTTAATCATTCTTTCTTATCCATTTCTTAATTAATTAAATAAACATTATATTATTTATATTAATTATCACATAATCTTGGCCTGAATATTTTATTCAAATAAAGATTAAATATTCTTCTCTAAAATCTATTCACAAATTAAATATTCCAAATATTTAATTAATTCTTCTAAAGTCTATTTGCAATTAAATATTCCAAATATTTAATTGAGTTTTCTATAGTCCTAAAATCAAATATAAAATTCACATTAAATTAAATAAATTTATTTATTTAATTTGGATTATCTCTAGCAACTGTGAAACAAACTTCAAAACAGAAAATTAATTTCTCTGTTTCTAAGCAAGGTTGTTCCCGTGGGTTGAAGACAAACCTCCATTCTTCTCTCCTACCTCCCAACATCTTCCATCTTCCTCTCAACCTCTCCATCTCTCACCATCCAAAATTACTAGACAATCTCACAGCCATTGATCTTTGCCAGCCAGGCTCTTTCCTACAAAAATATATAAAAGGGACTGTCGGGTCTTTGAAACAGGGGGAAGCTTTCATACGGGAAAACTATAGTCAATCATCCTTCTAGCATCCATAGCATTCTAGATTTTAGCATAGCATAGCTTAGCATATTAGCATTCCATATCATGGCCTATCATCCTCATAGCATAGTTTTAATAGCATTCATAATCCATAGCCCCTGTGCATAATCTACAGCCCCTGTGCATATCCGTATATCAACATTTCACTCCACCAACATGTAGGATAGAGCAGTAATCTCCCTTTGCATACTCGTTCTACAGGTTGCCATTTTGAGAAGCTTTGCTTATACAATCTAAGAGTAGCAGCTTCAAGAAAATCACTAGAGATAGAGGACAATGGAACGATTCTGAAGAAGCTTTGTTTGATCTCTTTTCATTTTATTCAGTTTTCTTTAGTTTAATGTTGCATTGGTGTGTTTTTATTATCTTATTTTGATACTAACATTTCCCACACACATTTTTGGCGCCCACCGTCTGGCCCTTGCCCCAAATTTTAACATCTTTTTGTAGATTTTTTTGACAGGTTACGGCTAAAAGAGCGTATTAGTGCATTAGACACGCTTCAATGTAGTTCACACCTAGTTTAGCACTCTTTAAATCTATTATAGTGCCCTTCAGGGATTCCATAGCACCCTTCAGGGATTCCATTGTGCCCTTCAGTGATTCCTCAGCGCCCGTCAGGGATTTCTTAGTGCCTTTCAGTGATTCCTTAGCACCCTTCAGGGATTCCTCAGTGCCCTTCAGTGATTCCTCAGCGCCCTTCAGGGATTCCATAGCGCCCTTCAGTGATTCCTCAGTGCCCTTCAAGGATTCCTCAGTGCCTTTTAGTAATCCTGCAGCACTCGTTAACTCTATTTTAGTGCCCTTGATGTCTGTTTTAGCGCATTCTTTTTAAGTATGCAATTGTAATCTGTAACTTAAGTAAGGTTTGACTAGATCAGATGTGATCGTGACCAGTAAGAGCTTTAAAAGAATGAAGCAATCCTAGGATAGTCACCACACAATGATCTTGCAATTAAAATTGAACAATTTTTTTTTGTGAAGCAATATCTTCACTTAGATTAGATCATTGTGATTTGGGTTTTAAAGAGAAAATTTGTTTGCTTTGTTTGTGGCAATAGGTCTATGCTCTCCCCTTAACTGGGTGATCAAAATACCAGACTTGCCTTTTCAATTTCATGCAAATTTATTGTTTTAATTACAACCTTTTAAAAGGCCTACCGTAGTGGGAAAAAGTACTCACCCTACGGGAATGACCTAAGTGGGAACAACTAAAGCCAAGTTTTCCAACTCACTTTAATCAAATACAGATGGTTGATGAAAATCCCATTCGACGATAGTGTGCATTGATAACCATCCCCAAAGCCTTTGTTCTAAAGGTTGGGAGATCTCTCGAGCGATTCTATCATTTTCCACATCGAACAGAAACCCTTACTACGATCTTAGTGTAGTATCTAGCCAAAGTCAGTTTCCGAACATCATAATAATCACAGTGCAGGGGAGGGAAGAATCTACCCCCAAGATACTCACCATATAACTGCCAAGGACCGTTTGCTTAGGGGATCCGGTATCCACTTCCATCACTCCGAGTACGCGCCCCTTTGGGGGTGACACGGCTGTGTGAGTCGACGCAGTTCTAAGATGTGGGCTGTTGATTATTAGGGTGACCTACTTGAGTACTAAGCATGAGTCTGCTTGAACTATCTGTCATGTGTAAAACCTATGAAAACAATTTTTGAAAAACATTTTGATCATACACTTGATGTTTAGTATAGGACTTAAAAAACAACTATTCTACAACTTGCTTGATGTGTCTTCAAAACATTAATTCAGTAAAAATCATCCAAAACTCACAATTACATTGATTATTCCCATGTTAAGAGATTGGAAATCCACAACCTTTGTTAAGAAATCCATTCTCAAACGAATCAAAAAGCCAAAGAAACCACTTAGCTACAAGAAACTATTGAAGAAAAGACGATTCTTGTAACAAAGTCGAAAGGTTTTACTTAAACATAGAACCTTTATCCATCGATATCATGATTGTGTTAGAGGTTTCACTGATGATTATGCTGTAGAACCATTATACTCACGAGCTTTATTTCAAAGAAGAGCCCTTTCTCAAAGGCACAATCATAGTCAGCGCATTCATTCTTCTTATATTCCCCAACCTGCAATTGAATATTCTACTCGTCCAAATCAATTTCTGCAATAGAGAACTCAATCACATTAGGTATTTCTCACAAAACCCATCTTTTTACGAAGCTACGATCAAAGTTCCCAAAGTGCAAAATAATTCTTTTCTTGATCTTTTTGCTTAAATTCCCCCCAACAGGATTTTCATCCTTTCAATTAAGGAAAAACACGAGCTAAAGACTAGAAATCTTTTAAGTCATAGAATCTTCATTCTATCTTGACTTTCATATCCATCAAAAAATTGCACTATTTCATTCTTTTGATCAAAAGTTAGTAAAATTTGGGGAAAATCTTATGCCTATTGTCTTGAGATCTCGAAAGCACATAGAAAAAGATGAAAGACAAAGGACCACAAGAAAAATGGGTGATAATAATGAGAAGGAAGAGAATCCATTTCATATTGAAGAGATAACAGAAGAAAAACTTCAAGAAGCAGAGCAGGATCCCCAATTCCATACTTTTATGGAAAGGATTTTAGAATGAAACAAAGAAAGATATTTCCTCTCATTAGCTAACCAAGGAGCTAAGTTACCTTTTGATTTTGATATAGAAGGAATTAAAGAGAATCCTGAAACTCCTCCTAATGATTTTAGTGCCCTCACTCAACAGATAAAAGAATTACAAGGGCAAATAAAGGAAATGCAAGGGGGTCCAAAAAAGAAGTATGTTTTGGATGACATATCTCCTTATCCATTTGATAGGAGTCTTCAAATGATTCCTTTTCCAAAACATTGCGAAATCCCTAAATTTGATAGGTACAATGGGAAAACTGACCCCATTGAACATGTAAGAGATTTCCGAAATATGAGTCTAGAATTCGCTTATGAAGATACCTACTTAATGCGATTGTTTCCATGAAGTTTTGGTGGAAAATCCATGGAGTGGATTTCCAAGATCACTCCCCCCATCAAGACCTTTTTGCAAAGATGGAGAAGATTGTTTGCACGATATTCTCATCCTATTCCTGAAAAGGAAAAGATGGATATCTTCATCAATAGCCTAGATCAAGAATTAAGCTACAGGCTTAATCTTCATTGTCCTCCTAACTTTGAAAAATTGATTGAAAATGCAATCACCATTGAAGGGGCCTTGGTCAAAAGAGGAGTGATAAAACTTGATAATCCAACTTCATCCAACCATAACAACAATGATAAAACAAGGTTTTGGAATAGAAATAAAAAGGTTGTCAACGATGGTATAGTGGATGCAAACAATCTACGAACAAGATCATCTATCTTCAACCTATCAAGTGCTCCACAAAACAACCAACAAGGAAATACCAACCAACAAGGAAACAACAATCAACAAGGATAACACTCCAATCAAGAAAGCATGACCAATAAAAATACCAAGGATAATCATGGTAATTTCAATAACGATCTTGGCAATACCCAAACATCAAATCTACCAAGATCTCCATTCTTTTCAAATCGATGGAATTTTATCACTTTGGGTCAATCTCTTGAGTCTGATCTCAAGGAACTTCTCAATAATAAGGTTATCACCTTACCACCACAAAGAGATTATGAGCCATGAGTTGAACCACCATCATGAAATGACTCATATTATTGCAATTATCATCGATGTAAAGGTCATAGAACAAATAACTGTCAAGCCTTGCAAAATCTAGTACAAGATTTAATTGACAATGGTACCATCACAATTGAAGGACATCATACCAATGATGATCATCAAGCATTCAAAGATCCTTTACCAAACTATCAAAAGGGAGAAACATCAGATACCAAAGTGAAAAGCATAAATAATGTTGAAGACAACATAATCCGCCACATTTATGCAGATGATCAGCGTGTTAATGTTATCAAAATCAAGGAAAAACAAGAATATCAACAGGTTAATGTGACTATGAGAGGACAAGAAAAAGTTGTTTTAAAAGGAAGTTCATCTAAGGTAGTTATTCCTCCTCCAAGTAATTATAATCTAGTTGATCAACTGAGAAAAACATCAGCTCAAATCTCCGTTCTTGAACTTCTCAAAATATCTCCTGTACACAAGAATATTTTAGAAGAAGCTCTTGTAAACACAACCGTCGAAACTGATCTAGATGTAAACAAATTTCAAGCCATGGTGGGACATTTTTCTTCCCCCACTTGTCTTTCATTCTCTGAAAAAGATGATGCCTCCATGACACATCCGCATAATTCATCGCTTTATCTTGAAGTCATGATCCATAAACACCGAATCAGACGTGTCTTGATAGATGGAGGAGTCAGTTTAAACATTTGTACCTTAAAGCTAATACATGCCTTAGGAATATAAGAAAATTCCATTGATCCACAAAGGAAAATAACTATCAAGGCATATGATGATGAAGAAAGAGCTTCTAAAGGACTAATAATGCTACCTATCAGAGTGGGACCTGTTGTGAAAAATACCTTTTGTCAGGTTCTAGATCGTGATCTTTCCTATAACATACTTTTGGGTCGCCCATGGATTCATGATATGCAGGCAGTACCATCAACGTATCATCAATGTCTCAAGTTCCCCTATGATGGACAAGAAATAACTATACAAGCTGACTATAATAGCACCCAAACTTGTTCAAATCTTCGAGCAACTCAAGACGTCTTTGTGCCGCACAATAGGGAGGCTTTTACTACTTCTTCTTCCAATCTACAAGGCCAACTGCAAGAATTGACAAAGAATCTTGACACCAAGTTACATTTTAAAGACAAAGGAGTAGGCGAATATTCGCTGTGCCTTTCTAGCTTACCTCTTTCTCTGAGGTCACATGGTCAACCAAACCTATCAAATCACAAGATTGCAACAGCCTCTACATCCCAAGCTTTTGTACCAATCACAAAGTTTGATGGACAATTCATTAAAGCTAACACTACCAAGGAAGAAGCTGAAGATAGGGATATCCTAAGCTAGCTATACAAAGATGAAGATGAATCTCTCTTGCACATCAAATTACCTACTAAACAATATGGTAAAGGTATACTATCATGCAAAGAATGGGCTATGAAGGAAATGGTCCTATAGGAAAAAGAAAAGAAGGAATCATTGAGCCAATTCAGCCTATTTCAATACATCCAAAAGATAAAATAAGACTTGGATATGGTAAAGATACAGAAGAGTCAACTTCATAGCAAGTACAACAAACTCATGAAAGAGAATCAAATAAACCCAATGAAGATGTCACTCTACAAAAAAATTATGAATCAGTTTTCCAATTGCAAAATGGTTCAGACATTGATTCTAATGAATATGAATGGGACACCATTTATAATGATGAATTTTGGAGAGACAAACAAGTTGATACCATACACAAGTATGCACCCATTCTCATACAAGGAGAAAGTTTGAGAACACAATCAATTGAATTTGAACCACGATATGACGATGACTCAAGTGAGGACAATTCAAATTTTAACGAGATTGATAATCGACGGGAGAATACCATCATAGACCTTTTCCATCATGAAAATGACAACCATATCATGACTTTGATATCTCAAGACCTTACCCAGCCTAATGATTCCATGCCTTTAGCCTATCCAGAACTTATTGATTGGGACACTGATGCACCTATCCATATCCCCACATTCCATGATGATGAGGATATTGTAAATTTCCTTTGTTCATCTAAAGAAGAAAACAATTGTTTCATCCAAGAATCTCATACTCAAGATTTTGATAGGGAGGGTGTCAAGTCTCTTAGCTGCAAAATAAATGAAATAAAAGATGGATCTATCAGTGAAAACCAAAAAACGGCAGTGGTAGATCAAAACAAGAGAAAAATAAAGAGTGAAACTGATGGTGAAAACCTTTTTGAGGCACTGAAGGATGAGAAACTTGACACTCTTCCCAAACATTATCAAGAAAGATATTCTGTTTTGATTGAGCCCACATAATCAATCAACATAACTACAGTAGAAAAACCAAAAATCTTGCAACTTGCAGCATCATTAACAGTGGAAGAAGTACATAAATTCATAGAGTTCTTGAAGGAGAATCAAATCAATTTCGCTTGGTCATATGCTGATATGCCAAGGTTAGATCCTAATCTGATAATGCATCATCTATCTATAAATGCAGGGGCAAAACCTGTGAAGCAAAAACTCAGAAAAATGCATCCACATGTTGCTCTATTGGTTAAAGAAGAGTTAAAGAAGCTTTTAGATGTTGGATTCATTCGGTCTATTGACTATGCAGAATGGATTTCCAATATCATACTTGTTTCAAAGCCAGACAGAAGGATTAGAATTTGTACAGATTTCAGGGATTTGAACAAAGCATGTCCCAAAGATGACCTCCCTTTGCCAAACATATATATGATTGTTGATTTAACTGCTGGCCATGCAATGTATTCATTAATGGATGGATTTTCAGGATATAACCAGATAAAGATTGCACCAGAGGATCAAGATAAAACAACATTCACATGCCCTTGGGGTACCTATTGTTGGAATGTCATGCCATTTGGGCTTAAAAATGCAGGAGCGACTTATCAAAGAGCAATGGCAACAATTTGTCATGATATGATGCATACATTCATGGAAGATTATGTTGATGACTTATTGGCCAAATCCAACACAAGAGAAGGACATCTCAAGATCTTGTGAAAAAAAATTGTCAGAATGGAGAAGTTCAATGTTTGATTCAATCCAAAGAAATGTGTCTTCGGCATTAAATCTGGAAAACTCCTAAGATACATTGTTTCAGAAAAGGGCATAGAGGTTGATCTAGAAAAAGTACAAGCTATAATGGACATGCCGCCACCATGAAATATCAATCAACTTCGATCACTGCAAGGATGACTACAATCCATTAGGAGGTTTATAGTTCAACTGGCAGACAAAAGCTTACCATTTACACATCTATTGCATAAAAATGTCCCATTCAAATGGGAGGAAAAGTGTGAAGCAACATTTAATCAGATCAAGCAATATCTTATGAATCCACCAGTCCTAATCCCACCAGTTCCAAGAGAGCCCCTCATACTCTATATTTCAGCAACAAAAGTATCTTTGGGAGCATTACTAGCACAAGAGGATTCTACAGGCAAAGAAAGGGCCATATACTATATCAGTAGAACTTTAACAAGTCATGAACTAAACTACACTTTCATTGAAAAAGCTTGCCTAGCAGTAGTGTTTGCTTCCCAAAAGTTGCGACACTATATGTTGGCTCATACAGTTAAGCTGATAACCAAAATCGATCCACTAAAATACCTTTTAAGCAAAGCTACCTTAACAGGAAGACTTGCAAAATGGGTAATGATCTTAAGTGAGTTTAACATTCACTATGTAGATCGAAGAGCTATAAAAGGACAGGTCATAGCAGATCAGTTGGCTGAGGCACCTTTACAAGAAGACAACCCAATGCACATTGAATTTCCTGTTGCAGATGTCTTCACAACAACAATTAAGAAATCATGGACATTGTACTTTGATGGATCCTACACGCAACAAGGCTCGGGGGCAGGAATTCTTTTTGTCACACCTGAAGGACATACCATTACAAAATCAGATTGATTGATGTTTCCTTGTACAAATAACATAGCTGAATATGAAGCATTGCTCATAGGAATGAAGATAGCATTGGACTGGTAGATTACAGAGTTGCAAGTCTACGGTGATTCACAACTAGTTATTAATCAAAATCAATGATGATTATCAGACTAAAGATGATAAGTTGCTACCTTACAAGAACATGGTGGATGATTTTAAAAAGTATTTTGTGGTAATCAAGTTTTCACAAGTCCCAAGGATTGATAATAAAGCTGCAGATGCAATTGCTACAATTGCTTCCTTGTTACAATTACCAGAAAATAAAAAATGGTATGAATTCTTGGTGGAATAATTGTTTTCTCCAGCCTATGATAATCCTGAGACCCAAGTCATATGTCATTTAACCGGTTCCGATTCACCTTTATATGGCAAGACTTATACCTACCTGAAAAATAACATCTTACCACCGGACTTATCCTAAAACCAAAAAAGGAATTTCATATGCCAATCATCCCGTTATACCCTGATCGCCGATATCCTTTAACGACGTGGTCTTGATGGTACACTCCTTCGATGTCTTGAATGTGACAAATCTGAAAAATCCTTACAAGAGGTTCATGATGGTATTTGTGGAACTCATTCAAGTGGTTTAACCTTAGCCAAGAAACTTGTTAGAATGGGATATTATTGGCCTACCATGGAGAGAGAATCTTTTACTTTTGTTAAGAAGTGTTCTAAATGTCAGATCCATGGGAATCTTGTTCATGCACTGGCATAGGAATTACAGCCTTTCACTCTGACATGGCCTTTTTCTCAGTGGGGACTAGATCTTGTTGGCAAAATTCATCCTTCATCATCAAATGGGCATAATTTCATCAGCACGGCTACAAAATATTTTGCTAAATGGATCGAAGTTGTTCCTTGATGACCATGACCGGTAAACAAATTTCTTCATTTATCCTGAATTACATTGTCTGTCGATATGGAATTCCTAATTCTATCATTACTGATAATGGGAGGCCTTTCAAAAATTAGGATGTTGATGAACTTTGTGAAAGATTTCACATCCAACACAGGTTCTCTACACCTTACTATCCACAAGGAAATGGTCAAGCAGAATCTTCAAACAAAACAATCTTGAAGATCTTGAAGAAGACGGTAAATGATGTCGGTCATGATTGGCATGTCCAATTAAATCTAGCTTTCTGGGCATACAGAACTAGCATTCACACACCAACAGGAGCCACTCCATATTCCTTGGTATATGGAGCAGAAGCAATCTTACCATTAGAGGTTGAAATACCTTCGCTTAGGGTCTCACTCAAAGGATTGATAAATGATGAAGACTATTGAGTATCTCGTCTACAAGAGCTAGAACTGTTAGATGAAAGACATCAACATGCACCTGATCATTTGAAGGGTTATCAACAAGTTATGTCCCATAGCTACAATCAGAGAGTTAAACCATGGAAATTTCAAGTAGGTGATTTAGTCTTGAAAGAAAATCCACGCAATCAGCAAGACAGAGAAAAGAAACGAAATTTGAACCAAATTGGCTTGGTCCATTTGTCATCATTGCAGCATACGGTTCTGGAGCATATCAGTTATCTACATCAGAAGGGGACCTGTTTGAAGAACCGATCAACATCATTCATTTGAAGAAGTTCTATGTTTGAATCATCACAACTGAAAAAGTCCAAAAAAAATACAAAAAAATTAGAAAAAGTCCTAAAAAAAAATATAAAAATATGAAAAAGTCTTGAAAAAATATAAAAAAATCAGAAAAGCAGAAAAAAACAAAAAATTCACATGATCTAAAAATGTGCAATAAAAAAAAGTGGTGAAAACCTGGCAAACAGGCACTACTTGTGATCAAAATGGGCTCCTCTATCTATTAGCTTATGTCTTGCATTCACTTTACGACATTATCTATCTATATCTATCATCTGTACATATCTATCATATCCATACCATGCAATAGGAAATCCTTGTCTTTCATCATGGCTTGATGAAATTTGTACATATCCGTCATATATTAGGTTGTGTTTACGCTAGGGTCAGAAACATAGACTAAACAAGAGAGGGGCAACGAGCTCTTAGAACATCACAAATGGACAAATGACGGTTTGACAAAACACAACATGCATTGACGCATCAAATCAACCACAACACCAAAACAATCACTCAATGCCAATGAAATCAAACAACATGACGTTAATCAAAACACAAACATCAATGTTGATAACCAAGTTGGA
The DNA here is from genome assembly GCA_007258455.2 of Sequoia sempervirens. NCBI lineage: Eukaryota > Viridiplantae > Streptophyta > Pinopsida > Cupressales > Cupressaceae > Sequoia > Sequoia sempervirens. The sequence goes on along the minus strand of VDFB02271358.1, from coordinate 356,466,238 downwards.
TGATCTTAATCTGAATAATGTTTGGAATACTTTAGGAAAAATTAGAATTTTTGGTTGATTTTTTATCATATCTTTGGAGCAATTCGATGATGTATTGAACTAGAAAAGCAAGGAAGGAGTATGATTTTTCTTTGTTTTTTGTTTGTGAGTGAATCATTAGTACTATGCAACTTGGTCACAAGACATGCTCTACTAAGTATCATTGATGACATTTCAGAATTTGCATAGGAAACGGGTTAACTCTTGTTTGTTTATGCAAGTGATACTCAGGTCATCTCAGTTCAATTATACCTAGATTCTTGTATTAACTTGCTATATCAAAATTCATGAAAGCAATACTCAGGTCATCACTGGTGCTAACATACCCTTTGATGCTTGTATTAACTTTCAACATTTCAATGCTCTATGATGACACAAAAAGCACAAATAAGCTCTCAAAATGGCAATATTGTACAGATATCCTGCATGGTTAGTATAGATTACATTCATTTTAGAATCTGCATTTCGCATTTATAGATTTTACCAAAAGCTGGCAAAGTATCAATGTTTCATATCTTTTTGAATAAAATGACTAAGTACATTTTGACATTCACAAAAACATAATCACATACATTTTTCATACTTATTTGCATTAGAAAATCATAAAAAAAAATCATACATCATACTCAAAACATTCATGGGCATTCATACATTATACCATCCATCATTTTACATTAATAATCATAAAGTCATTCATCAATAGATTGCAATCACATCATAACATTGCACTTGCATTTTCATATCTAAAAATCATGCATACATATACATCATGAGCATAACATTGTGAAACCATCACATAAATCATGCATATAGAAAATAGACACATTCATTACATAAGGAATCATCGCTGCATATCATATATTTCAAAAATGAATGTCAAAATGTACAAAGATGTCAGCTATGCAAGACATAACATCATAAAAAATGGGATCATATCAGTGTGTATACAAATGTCTCAACAAAGTATCAATAAGACATATAAGCCATCATGCAAAAAGCACTATGAAGTGCTATCCTCTGATGCTGTTGGCCTAGAACCTACCCCACCTGTACCTGATGGACCTGCTCCACCTACCCTTGGTAACCCTCCTAGAGGTAATGGCTGAGATACACCCCTGTTGGTAGCCTGAGAGCGACTATGTGTAGATAGAGACTGTGTATAACTCATTCTCTACTCGAGTGGCACTACATCATGATACCTGGTCCTATAAAACTCTGCCTCCCGGGTGGCCCTAGTCACCTCTCTCATCATGTCACCAATTGAGGTACCTGCTGCTACTCTCTACAGACTGTCAGCTAGGGCCATGGCCTGCTCACCCTGCTGTCTGGCTGTATCTCTCTCAGCCATAACTGTGGTCAACTGTTCCTATAGCTGTGTAACCAAGGCCTATGCTTGTGCTAACTGATCCTATAAGACCTGCACTCTACTCTGCAAGGTAGATATCTAGCTCAATACCACTAGATCTACTGAAGATGATGGAGTTGAATGTCTCATCTGCGGTCCACCTCTGCCACTACCTCTACTACCACCTCTGCTACCACCTCTATCACTACCTCTGCCACCTCTACCATCTCCTCCACCACTATCACCTCCACTCTCCTCATCACTACTATCTCCATCCCCATCTGACTCATCATCATCATCCTCCTCGGAGTCGTCATCCTCTGAAGCCTCCTCTTGCTGTCACCTATGTCCCCCTATATGTGGTCTCTGCTCTACAACTGGAGCGGTAGGCTCATCAGGATCAAATAATCGTGGCACAGGATGCTCCAACACATACTAACCATACTCTGGAGTCATCCCCCCGTCAAGAATATCAACTCTGTACTCCCACATCTGTACTCCTAAACTAGTGAACTCCGCTACTATTGCATCATAAGAAATCCATGGACCCCACACTGTAATCTCTTACTGTTGACGTGCATAAATAGAAGACCCCTTGTGGCATACCCTGAGGCCGACCATACTATCACCACACTCAACCAAGAAGAAACCTCTCAATAATCCTAGGAGTACGACCAATCAGATATGTGGAAGTAAAGACAAAGGGCATCTCCCTAGCATCCTCTGGCCATGCCTCACAATCTACATAGGGCCGCTAGCATACTATCTCGAGATCATCTAGAAGATGCTGCCAATGATCCAGTTTGCCCAGTCTTGGCTGAGCAATGACATCGGTATATCTAAATCTATACGGTCGACCGACAGGACGTCATCCACGAGTCAATGGTCACATAATGGCAAAGTGCTCCCATGCCCATTTTTGTAAAAGCGAACAGCCAATAGCTAAGCTCCAACCTCCACCATACACAATATGGTGTAGGTCATCATATAAATGTGCAAGCATGCACGATCCCCAAGCATATCATGTACCCTGCATCACCATACTCTCAAGTACACAACCCCATCCAACTGCAAAACCCTTCGACCTATGGTCAGGGCACAAAACACCTCCAATGAAGCCTGCAAGTACAGAAGGTAAGGGCACATACGAATCCGTTATCTTTGCCCATGAGATATAATATCCTGCAATATGACCATCTCTGAATATCCATCTCAAAGCATCGGTACCTCCCGCCTCCTGGCCGTCAAATCTCACTATCTCACCCATCACTGGAATCCTCAAGATGCGATATACATCCTCTGGAGTCACAATAATCTCTCATGTTGGCAAATGAAAGGTGTTCGTGTCGCTATGCCACCTCTCTGCAAGTGTTGTCAATAAACCTCTATTGAGACGCACCTCAAGCATCTCAAGTAATGAGGTCAGTCTGCATGCCTCGATAACATCTCTATCTGCTTGTACAAGCTGTGGAATCAATCTCCATGTCTTCAGGAACTTCTCCCGTAACTGTAAGACGCCCAATCTCTCATGTTGCATAGGAAGAAGCATCAAGTCAAAGCAACATCAATATCAAATCATCACGAAAAATCAATCAAATCTAAATATCAAACAACTATTTGTTTTTCATTTTCATGAAATGCAAATTTATCAAAATCCTATTTGTTTTTAACAACTTTAGAAGCAAACTTATCAACAAACTATTTGTTTTTCATCATTATGGAATTTTTTTTATCACAATCATGTTTGTTTTTAACAACCTTAGAAGCAAACCTATCAACAACAATTTGTTTTTAACAACTCTAGAAACAAATTTATCAACTATTGTTTGTTTTCCAACAACCTTGGGAACAAATTAATCACACAAAACATCATCAATTCAGGACATCGCAATACACAAACAATCAATATAAGGTCATGTATTGTCAAAATCATCATGGGCACTACAGAATCATGGGCGCTGCAAAAACCTTAATGGGCACTATAGAAACCATGAAGGGCACTATTGAATGAAGGGCGCTATGGAAATCATCATGGGCGCTATAGAAAATATAAAAAGCGCTAAAACACACCCTTTCACATCAAAACACGGATAAACATGCCCTAAACGGAAAATTTTCAGACATTGAAAGTTTAACGGGGTACATACTGCGGGACCATAGTGTGTCGGCCGCTAATGTCATCGGATGCACTCGGAACGGTGCTGGTGGATAGGAAGTGCCATCTTTCTCACTCCAGAGCTCAAAAATTACAATTTTTACTAGGTTAAAATGGAAAATGATATGGAAAATGACATTTTTAACCTATTTAAAGGAAAAATTGGGGCATTTTATCACATTTTATCACAATAGGGGCAATTTAAGTCATCAATTTTTCATCTCACATCTTTCCACGTCAATTTCTTCACATCATAATTTTTGAACGATGAATCGACATCTTAAACATCATAAAAATCAAAAAAATTCAAAACAATCTAAAACTTCAAAAAAAATTCACAAAATTCAAAATTTTATCGATTCATCGTTCGCGGGGGCATATACCTATCAACATTTGACAATCAACATCTGGGGCAAATTTCAAAATTCTTTGAAGCAATGCGTAAAATACATCACTTCAAAGAGGGGCAAAATGTATACACCTGAAAATTGTCACATCACAATAGTCTGGTAATTAATTAAATATTTTTAATATTTAATTAAATCTCTGAATTCAATCTACGTATAAATAAATCTAAATAATTTATTTATATTGTTCATTCTTTCATTTCGATTAAATAAATCATTTTATTTAATCATTCTTTCTTATCCATTTCTTAATTAATTAAATAAACATTATAATTTATATATATTAATTATCACATAATCTTGGCCTGAATATTTTATTCAAATAAAGATTAAATATTCTTCTCTAAAATCTATTCACAAATTAAATATTCCAAATATTTAATTAATTCTTCTAAAGTCTATTTGCAATTAAATATTCCAAATATTTAATTGAGTTTTCTATAGTCCTAAAATCAAATATAAAATTCACATTAAATTAAATAAATTTATTTATTTAATTTGGATTATCTTCAACAACCATGAAACAAACTTCAAAATAGAAAATTAATTTCTCTATTTTTGAGCAAGCTTGTTCCCGTGGGTTGAAGACAAACCTCCATTCTTCTCTCCAAACTCCCAACATCTTCCATCTTCCTCTCAACCTCTCCATCTCTCACCATCCAAAATTACCAGACAATCTCACAACCATTGATCTTTGCTAGCCAGGCTCTTGCCTACAAAAATCTATAAAAGGGACTGTAGGGTCTCTGAAATAGGGGGAAGCTTTCACACGGGAAAACTATAGTCAATCAACCTTCTAGCATCCATAGCATTCTAGATTTTAGCATAGCATAGCTTAGCATATTAGCATTCCATATCATGGCCTATCATCCTCATAGGATAGTTTTAATAGAATTCATAATCCACAACCCCTGTGCATAATCTACAGCCCCTGTGCATATCCGTATATCAACATTTCACTCCACCAGCATATAGGATAGAGTAGTACTCTCCCTTTGCATACTCGTTCTGCAGGTTGCCATTATGAGAAGCTTTGCTTATACAATCTGAGAGCAGCAGCTTCAAGCAAATCACTAGAGATAGAGGACAATGGAACGATTCTGAAGAAGCTTTGTTTGATCTCTTTTCATTTTATTCAGCTTTCTTTAGTTTAATGTTGCATTGGTGTGTTTTTATTATCTTATTTTGATACTAACATTTCCCACACACAATTCTATTTTAAACTGAGTGTTATTTCTTTGGGATAATTGTTTAACTTACAATTAGTGATATTTATTTAATGTACAAATAAATATTTTCTCTTGTAATTTAAAATTAGTATTTTGTAATTATTTACGAAGATGAGTATTTAGTGCAACTAAAATAGAAATTCCTTTTTTATTTTCATCAAGAAATATGAAATGCGTAAAGATAAGTTATATTTTATTTTATTTGAATCTTTTCAAGATTAGGTTTAGAAACTCAAAAGGAAACTTTTATAAAGAGAAAAGAATTTCTAAGAAGGGGTAACTGTTTTGGTATTCATCTTGAAAATGTCTCTACAAATACAATTGCTGCCAAATAGATTATTTTCAAAATCTTAGTAGATTCAAAAAGTTATAGGGGATTAAGAAGAGAATACAGTGAAAAGAAAGGAAGAAGGGAGAAAGAAAGGAAGCACATGAGGAAAAGAAAATAAAAGAGGAAGAATCTGTAGAAGATGAATTGCATGAAAGAGAGGAGGCGGAAGAAAAAGCATCCTCAACGGAAGGAAAATTATCCAGGTTTTAACAATTTCTCCTATTGTTTTTAAAATAGCAAAATGGGTGAAAATAATTTTTGTAATGTGCAAGGATTTGATTCTTTCTGAACTCTTCGTGTAACCTCTATATTTTGAAATAATTGCGGTAATATAATGAGCAACCTATACGTTATTGCCAATCATTTATATATAAAGAGATTACTTACAACCTCTCTGCAATGAATATATTATACAGATTGGGTCTTTCTTTTGTGTACAAATTTTAGATTAAAATTTCACTTCAGACTGTGTAAATATTTAATAGATATTTAATATATGAATATATTTATATATATACTAACTGTATGTATATATATATATTTCAATATCTAAATATATAAATATATTTAAATGAATATTTATTATGTATACCAGAATTTGCATTCAAAATCAACTGGCAATTTTAAATAAACCAAACTATAGAGTTACTGAATTTAGCGTCACTATATTGTGAATGGGACAATAAATAGCAAAGTCCTTGGGGGCTTTCCCAGCCGAGCCTCCCCAGTATGAGGCGTTGGCCATTTCCTTATAAACTTTTCTGTTTCAAAGTTCTTGTATATGTTTTCATTTAAAACTTTAAACAACTTTCCTTACATATAAAGAATTTTTTGTATTCATATGAATATATCTATATATATTTATTGTTGCTATATCTGCAAATCTCTACTTACAATAAAGCATAATTATCAATGTAACTAAAGAACTATATTTTTTTATTAAACAATGGATTTTGAAGGCATAAGGGGTTTCGCCCAGCTGTGCCTCCCTTGTAGGTAATATGTACATGTAAGTTCTAGTAGATATAGTTGTAGGTATATTTTTTTCTTTACGCCTATAGTATGGTATTTTTTATTTAAAATAATAATCATGTTGAAACCATATTTATTTCCTAAATCAATAATTTCATGGTATTTGTAAATATAAAACTAGATATAAACATCTATTTACTTTTATTTGGAGAATAAACAAGTTCTCAAATTAGAAATGAGTAGATTCAAATCTGGCTGAAAGTAATCAAAATTTCTGAGTTATGCTGATAAGTTTTGTGTTTGTGTTGACAATGTTTTACTTTTGAATTCTGATTTACTGAACCTTTGTTTATATAAAAAAATGTTGGAGCTGCAACAAATATATAAAGAATGATTAGAGAGGGGATTCCTTTCACAAATTACATAATTCAGTCATTTAGAATAAATCATTCAATTAGAGATAGTGCATTGGAAGTTTAGCATGCATGAAGAATTGAACCCATATGCAAAACATGTCTTATTCATCATGATAGAATGTTTATAATAGAATTTTTAGTGAACTACAAAAAAAACGGTGAGTTGCATTTCTATGCAAAGCAAATTGAAAACTTATACATTTAAATAGTTAATTAGTTGAGTAATTAGAACATTACCATAGAAGAAAAGACAAATTGAAATCCTCTAGAAATATATATAATGCTGATTGGAGTTTATTTTCTTATTTAACTAATAGATAAAATATTTCAAGTGAAATTAGAATGAGGAATATCTTGTGTATACTTGGGAAATGAACTCATTGTGTAAATTCGATTTATTCATTGATAAAGGTTAATTTGAAGAATGTCATGCTTAATGAAATTGTAGGTTCATTCGTAAGTTACACTATTGCTATTATCCAAATCATTTTATGAGCTAGTCCATGAAATGTGTTTTATGAAAGAATGCTTGTGTGAGCAAATGTTATTACACTAAATGGAAATTTTATGTGGAAAGTGCATTATTTCTTTATGCTTTATGAGTAGACTTCCAGGACAGGATGTCGAAGGTGGACCCACAAAGACAATAGTTTTACCTTTTCTAAAACTATCATTTATTTTATGTTTATGCTTGGCCAAGCAATGTACCATTGAAATAGATGGATTAAAATAAAAAGCCTAGAATTAAATGTTATATAGGTCTCTGCCACCTCTTGTTACAAGAAATATGTTATTCTTAGTATAGGAATGCATATAGGCATTAGGATTGCATCGAGAGTTCCCTCCTGCTGCATTGTTCTAGGTTGCTAGGCTCCTTGAGCAGGGTCAGGGATTTGTTCGAGTTAGGAAGAAACTTGGGGAAGTCATGTGCTTCATGGTTGGGTGGAAAAGGCACCTTAACCACACTCTTGGCTCTCAGTGCAAAAAGACCAGTGGAGTTGAGGCAGATGAGGATCAAAGCTTATATTATTTCTTTATGGCTTGCATAGCCAATTTGTACATTGTAACTTCATTTCAAGAATGTAACATTAATGTAAACTTGTATCATTGAGATAGATGATTTGTTACACCCTTAATGGTGTATGCACATTGATAATGTTATATGAATTGCTTTGAGCATTGATGAATAACTCTTGGTATACATGTTTTGGATATATCATATGATGGATGTACTCCTAACTCTTTACTCAAAAAGAATGATTCTCATTTACTGTATTTTGTATGGAATGGAAATTTTTGGTCCTTACATTTTGGTATCAGAGCAGCAAGGTTCAACTCTAGGACCTATGCCTAATTACACTTGATACTATGTTTTTCCAGGGTAACTCCTAATGGATGTTAGATACCATCAACGGGAATGGGGAGGAGGATCCCGTGGTGATCCCAATGATAATTTGGATCATATTTTGGCCATTCTAAGTAGACAAGAGGCTAGGATCGATAACCTTGAATAGGCAAGACAGACTAGGCCATTAGGGTTGAATCTTGGTGAAAGTGAAAACAAAATAAATGAAACAAATGGAGAAAACCCTAAGACTGAAAGAAATCAAAGTAAGCTAGGGAAAGTAGCTAAATAATTGGGAAAGGAACTCAAGAAGGTCGTGTCACCAAAGTTTGATGGAAAATATTTTGGGGATGGAGCAGAAGCTTGGATCATTGAAATGAAAAGGTATTTTTCCCTACAGAACTTGTCCGAGGAAACTAAGGCTAAATGGGGGTCATACCAGCTCATTGGTGAAGCTGCCACATGGTGGGAGAATGAAAGGGTTGATAAAAAAAAATTTCCTAGTAAGGTAACATGGGAGAAATTCTTGTAGACATTCAGAAAGAGGTGGCTTCTATAGTCCTATTTTGATAAAAAATTGATAGAATTTTAGGTGCTTGTTTAAGGAGGAATGACGATGACACAATATTGGGAGAAATTCTCTCACTTGCTTAAGTACGTACCCTAGTATCAACATGATGAGAGGTTTCAAATTCAAAAATTCATTCTGGGACTTAGGCCTCAAATTGGAAATGAGGTGTACATGCATAGACTTGCTACCATGGATGAAGCCTTTGAATTGGCACTTATGTAGGAACATAAAATGCAGCAGGTTGCAAACTACAGGAAAAGGAGGGATGTGAAGTATGGTAAAAAGAAACCCCAAGGAAACCGCCAGGGTAACAACAATCAGGATAATCAAAGTAACCATAGCAACCTGGGTAACCAAGGAAATAATAACAGGTAGATCAAGAATTTAAAAAGGGGCAGTAATTCTCAGGATCACAATAATGAGAATCAAGGCAGCAAAAAGAAGGCTAATTATAATAAAAAACAACAATAATAGGAGGGATTTCTTTGACAAGCCTAAGGAACCCCATGGAGGTTATTATACTTGTGGTGGTGAGCATTACGCCAGTGTGTGCCCTCAGAGGAGGAACATGTAGAATGACAAGAATCAACATCATATTCATTCAGTGGTTGATAACCGCCAAGCCGACTATCAGGCTACACCTATCCAGCTATCAAGTACACTCTTTGGATGCCCTATTTCCATTTTGATTGATATTGGTGCCACTAATAGTTTTTTGGATCCTCATGTTATATCTATATTATCTGTTAAGCCGGGCTATATGGAAAATTCATGGAAAGTTTAGTATGGGAATCAGGTAGAGAGGAAGGTAGAGCAATGCCTATTTTGTAGTGAACTTGAACTCCCTAGTCTCATAACACAAGTTAATTTATATGTAGCACCACTGGGGTCTTATGATGTAATTTTAGGGATAAATTGGCTCACTGAACATAAGGCTCTTGTTGATTACGAAGAGAAAATAGTAAAGTGTCTTGATGATCAGGGAAACCATGTTGAGATTTGTGGCGTCAAAAGGCCTTTGGAGCTTAGATGGGTCTCTTCCATGTAGTTAAAGAAGGAAAGACGAAAGGGATGCACTATTTATGCAATAAAGGTCAAGGACCTTGATGAGACAGATTCATCAATCAATGATCATTCCATACTAAAAGAATTTTAGGATGTTTTTCTTGACGAGTTGACTGAGCTATCGCCTAAGCGTGTATTTGAATTTTCTATAGACTTGCTACTTGGAACTAAACCTCAGTCTAAAGCACCGTACAAGATGAACACCATGAAGTTATATGAGTTGAAGGCCCAATTGGAGGAATTGTTGAAATAGGGTTTAATTAGGCCCAACATGTTGCCATGGGGAGCTCCTATTATATTTGTGAAAAAGAAGGATGGGAACTTGAGGTTATGCATTGATTACAGGATGCTTAACAAGGTTACCATCAAGAACAAATACATGCTCCTTCATATTGATGATTTGTTTGATTAGTTAAAAGATGCTAAGGTATTTTCAAAAATTGACCTGAGATCGAGGTACCATTAGCTAAGAATAAAAGATGAAGATATTCACAAGACTACTTTTAGGACAAGATATGAGCACTACGAATTTGCATTGCTACCTTTCGGGATAACCAATGCCCCTGCAGCCTTCATGAATCTGATGAATAGCATCTTTCGAGACTGTTTGGATAATTTTTTCTTAATCTTCCTTGATGATATCTTGATATATTCTAAGTCATAGAAGGAACATGATAGGCACTGGAGGATTGTGTTGCAGAGACCGAGAGATCATAAGTTATATGGAAAAATGTCCAAATGTACCTTTTATTAGTCTGAGGTGCACTATCTGGGCAACATTATTTTAGCAGAAGGGATAGCTGTGGACCTAGATAAAATCAAGGTAATATTGGAGTGGCCAGCACCGTAGAATGTTTCTGAAGTTCATAGCTTCATGGGGCTTACTAGATATTACAAGAGGTTTGTACAAGGGTTCTCATTAATTGCAGCACCCATTACATCACTCCAGAGAAAAGGGAAGAAATTCGAGTGGAGTGACAAATGTGAAAAATCCTTTCAATTGCTCAAAAAGAAACTCACTTCTACACCTATTATGGTCGTACCTAATCCAAATGGGAATTTCACTGTGATTACAGATGCATCAGGGGATGGTGTAGGAGTAGTCCTCATGCAAGAAGGACAAGCGGTGGTATATGAATCCAAAAAATTGAAAAAACATGAATTAAATTATGCACCACATGATTTAGAGTTGGTAGGCATAGTACATGCTCTTCAGATGTGGAGGCATTACCTTTTAGGGAAGCCTTTTGAGTTGAAAATAGATCATGTCAGATTGCAGTATATCTTTACTCAGCCTAACCTGAATGCTCGCCAGAGGCAATGGTTGGAATTCTTGAGTGAATATGATTTTGGAATTGAATATATTAAGGGAAAGGAAAATAGGGTAGTAGATGCCTTGAGTCAGAAAAGAAATCTTGCAGCCATGGTTACAATTAAATCCAATTTCAGGCAACAGGTGATTCAGGCCTTGCCAGGGGATGAGCATTTTGAGAGGGTTAAACAAGCCCTAGGATAAGACCCTTCAGATTGCAGATTTGTGGGTTATCTTTTTGAGTCTGATGGACTCTTGAGGTTCTAGGGTCATATGTATATTCCTAATTCTACAGGATTGAGAGAGTTGGTGCTAGAGGAGTTCCATAATGCACCATATGTAGGGCACCCCGGTGTGACTAAAATGATAGAGGGGCTCAGGCCATTATATTTTTGGCCAGGACTCAAGAGACATGTAACTACATTTGTAGCCTGATGCTTGGAATTGCAATGAGTTAAGGCTGAGCATGTGCATCCGGTGGGACTCTTATACGTAATGCCTTGTGTGAACCCCAAAGGACAATTAAACAATACTTACTATAATTTTTTTAAAGTTAACATAACATACATAATACATTAAGTCATAACATGAATTTCATTTAAGTAGATTCATTTAACACATACATCCCTTGGGGTACACGAGGAGTCATTATGAGACTTAGATCCACACAACGACAATAAAGAATAAAAGCCAAGAATATAATCCATAACAAAGTAAACATTAATAAATGTAACACATACATAATATATCAATGATAAGAAACCATTTGTGTACATAAATACAACGTATACATGATTAACTCAACACATTGAATAACAACTACCATGTCCAATATTTACACAAGGTTTAACGTTACATTACAGTACAATGTTCCAGAGGTACAAGGATACAAAAGTGTTTCCAAATATGAACGGAAACCATACAATCAAGATAACATGATACAAATGAATAGATGAATACACAATATCATAATTGGCTCTAGTATAGATACAACTCTGGAGTCGCCGCAACAGCACCAATCCACACCTCTCGATCCTCGACTGGGGACCCAATGGGGTGCTTAGCACATTCCACCCGACCATGTGGGTCCAAATACCCACCCCCCGTGCTAAGGAGATGACAAGAAGAGACCTCAACCAAGAACATCCAAACAAGGAACCACAAGACTCCACGTCATACAAAGGTATCATAAAACTCAAGGATTACAATGAAATAATCAACAACATTCATGAGTCAACAAAATCAAATAAAGCTATGAAAACTCATCACATTTAACCCAAGCAATAAAAATTAAGCAAGTCACCAAAGAACATTCATAAATCATTTTCACAAGAATCTGAAACAACATAAAGATTATAATATCCAGAGGCGACAAGAAACAAGAACAAGGGTGTCTAGTGGAGAGTGTCATCGCATAGCTCTCATGGGATTCTTCTGGCCCTTCCTCCAACTGAGGCGCCGACACCCATCTATGGATCTCTTGGCCCTTCCTCCTAACTGAGGCGTCGGCACCATAGGGTAGGTAATGTGGAGCCGATAATCCTCTCATGAAGACGAGACTATGACTTTGCCAACCACGGCCTTCTCAGTCTATCACTAGTCTATGGTAGCCCAAATGCATAGACGAGGAATCCAGTTTTAATTATCTTGTGTATTTTACTACCCATCCCCCTAAATTCTAATGTTTAGGTTATCACTTGTTTAATTACTCTTTCGTGGGTTATCCTGAGCCCTTCCTCATTCCGAGGTGCCGACGCCCACAAAGAGCCACTCTCCCTAAGACCCCTAACATAAACCAAACTAGGCAAGGGTTGTACCGTAACAGATAAAGAAAATAATCTCAAGACCAAACCACGTGAGGCATTAACCATCTCGCTATAAACACATAATCAAAATCTCAACAATTCATGTACAACCCTTTTAAAATCATGATATCAAAACACTTGCCACATCAAGGGCACATAAAGAGAGAACATCAACTAACCATAATCTCAAGCCTCTAGAAGCCAAAAGAACGGCAATCCACAAACAAGGGTAAAATGAAGCAACAAGAGCTTTTCCCAATAATTTCAACACAAGAATAATATTTCCCTCAAGTCTGAGATTAACTTAGAAAAGCCACACAAAGAAAGTTTCATCAAACCCCATCCACAATTCAACAATGGTGTCACTTCAAAAGGAGATTCACAAAAGAAAAACAACATTTAATTCAATAATAATCACTCAACATCCAAAAGCTACCAACTAGGCATTCCACGGGAGACCTCAATTTTCTCCTCGCAAGAACCCCTTACAATGGCACGTAAATCACCTTCATAAAATCAACAACATGGCAACAACAACAATAGTCTATACACATCCTCAATTAAAAACAAAACCAACCTACTCAACAAACAAATCAATAACAATCTCAAGGTTCTAAATAACTGTCCATATAAAATCTCATTGATTAGAAACTTGAATTGTCATAAAGTTATCCACTAACTAACAATCCAAATGAAATAATTAAGAACGAAAACTCAATTCAAGGAACAATTTGTTTCGTTGACTCATGTTTATAAAACTACCATAATGAAGTCAAACAGAGTTTACTACAATACTTCACCATGGTCAAAGATACTCATCAATTAGAATTTTTAAGGAATTCAACAAGCTGTACATTTCTACTCTGTTTTATTTGTTAAATAAATCCTTCTTTGACTACATATAATATAATCATTTCTCTTTTAATCCTAACTAATTTTTCAATCTACTATCTACTTCCTTAAATAAATACTAGGCCACACTAATCATTTCTCATTAAATAAGAAACAAGCATTCATATATATATAATACCTACTTAAGCTCACAATCCCCCAACATTTATTTAAAACTCATAAATTGAATTATTATTTCCTTAACAATTTTCTATTGCTTTCAGAGAGGCTATATTGTTTACTACACCTTTGCAAGACTAAAATTTGTAGCTGTGTTAAATTACCAAAGGTTTCAGGGAGGCTGATTTATTTATGTGTAATACCTCAACCCTAAATACTGTAACTGTGACAGGTTGCCAAGTATATAAGAAAGTGAATAATGGAATTTGGAAATGTCGCCATCTACTTGCATTATTATCAACTCTCATATGTGATCCACAAGCCTGAAGGGAAGGAGACAAGTGAGGTGCAAATACGTGACTTATGGGTAGGGGAAGTATTATGTTAGTAATTGACAATATTTTATTTTCAAGTGTTGCAACTGCGATAGATTGTCAGAAGAATCAAGCAGGTTGTTTAAATCTTTAAACTTCCTATTATGTTCAAGTGCGCGACTGTGACAGGCTACCAATGAAATCATAAAGACTCTTTAAACCCTTAAACTTCCTATTATTCCCCAGCACTGTAGCTTAGACAGGTCGACACTGAAATCAGAGACGTGATTTAAACCTCTACAACATTATATGTTCAAGTGCTACATCTGTGAGAAGTTTAAAAAAAAATAGGGAGGTTCTAGTGTTGTCGCTATGACAGATTATAAAAGAATCGAGGAGATTATTTAAACGCCCATACCCTTCTGTGTCCCAATGTCGCAGTTGTATTAAATTGTCAACAGAGTCAAGGAGGTTGATTATCAAGTCACTTAAGTAATCACCTATTTCAATTTTTGATTTATATATATATATATATATTTGCAGAAACTAGATAGGCACTGATAGTTCCATTTTGATATGCATGGATTAAAAGAAAACATGGCTTGTGACTTAAATAGCATTAAAGGGGATGAATAGGTGAGAAGCGAATCAATCCAAAGGATATGCCATGAAGGACATAGATGATGCAAAATAAAAAAAACTGAGAATAGACTTGAAATGCAGCCCCCCACTACTCGACTCCCAAAGTGAAAGCATGTGTGTGATATTCAATGATATAGTCGTCACCACGGGAGAGGCAGAAAGAATATATTATGAATCAGGGTGACCTTTCCTATCTCATCGATGAACGGAATGATAGGAGCGCAATCCCATATGGAAATAGCGTCAAGTCCGATAGGCTCCGGTGATGGCTCGGTGACTGCATCTCCTCCCTCAACCCATCTCTTCATGATGTCAGGCGTAGGTGAGATAGCCGATGGAACCCAAGAGAGAGACGATCAATCAGTGACACCTAGATGGTATTGTGGCCCTGGGTAGCTCGAGGGGTTCCAGCTAGTACCCAACCTCTCCAGATTAGAGTGAAAGATTTCTAGATAGAAATTGGAGCAGAAAATAATATAACTATTCGAGAGCAACGAAATGTTGGCCAAATTCAAAAGGATAAAATGATGTAAAGAATAGATATCATTTGGATGATGAAACACAATGACTAAAAGAAGACCCAAATATCAAGGGCATTTGTATTGGGACCTCAAAATGTAAAACCTTTGATTCATTAGTGTCAACAGAATGAAATTATCATGAACAACACGCAAAAATGTATATTATAGTAAAATTCTTGCATGCTGAAAACAGTTCACAAACTCTACTTAACCATCATCACTAAGATCTATCTAGTTATCATTTCATTCTTTACGACCCATTGCATTAAAGGATATGAAGGCTCAAATGAAAAGACTAACAGTTACCTAGTTTCATGCGCTAAATCTAAAATCCCCTTCCAGAAATTGTTTCTCCAAGATAAAGGTAATGTAATGCGTCTATACTGGTGATACCCCGCTGCTACGATTGAAGCTATTCAGAATCCAACGTTCAATGGAGGCTTAGATGTGCTATAGATCACTCGTTCCTCCCCACTATCTCCCTCTCCAATGATTTCATCACCTCCTCGGATTGATCCCTCCCCCAAGCCACTTCCTCCCCCCGTCCTCTTAAAACCACAATCAACTAAAAAGACAATTCTAGAAGTCTCAAAAAAAATAGCAAGTTTCTTATTCCAGTTTCATGGTGTGCATGGGCAAGCTTTTAGGTTTTTTTTTCATCTTTTCTCCGCTTTTTACAAATCAATTAAGATCGTGCATTTCTTATTTATTTAAAATTTAGAAAGCTTTCTCTTTCTGCTTTTATATTATAATTAGCAAAATCTTATCACAATGCTTTATCTAAAATCACCATTTTCCATTTAATGAATTGAGATAATCAAATTCTCCATTATTTCTATTAAATACATTCTAAACAATATTTTTTTAACAATTCATTTTTATTTTATTTATTTTTAATTATAAATATCCATTTACTTTCAATTTTATTGAATTGATTTACGTAACTATTATTATTTTAAAATTCTAAATTTGTTGAATTACTTAGCAAGCAACTTAATTTAATTACTTTAATATTTTCTCACTTTTAAACTTCTTAATTAAACTCACTCATTAGGCACTAATTATCTTTATTAAATTAATTACCTTTTCATAGTAATACCTTATAGACTACCATATTAGGCAAATTTTTAATAAAATAATTTAATTTAATTATTTACTAATAAACATATACTTTGTATTGTATTATTATTTTAATTCTAACTTTTATTATAGTTATGTAAAAAGGTATTCTAACCTGATTACCTTGCTTAGACAAGTTAATCAAAATACTAACTTATCACCTAACTCAAGGCTAATCAAACAAGGCAACCAAGAAACCAACATGACATCATAATTCATTTAGGCACACATACTCGAATATGATGAAGGAGCAAAAGCGGAGGGGCACTAGAATACCCACATAGGGTGCCAAAATATAAGTTGCAAGTGATAACTATGGATTTTATTCAGGGATTGCCTATGACTGGAAATAGACATGATACTATCCTAGTTGTGGTAGAAAAATTGACAAAAGTGGCTCATTTTTAATCCCTAGGAATCTTAAGGATGGTTCGATGGTTTTGGCAAGAAAGTTTGTGTAGGAGATTTTCTGACTGCACAGAGTGCCAGAGAAGATCATTTTAGGTCATGACACTCGTATGACTTCCATATTTTGGACTACACTAAACTCTTCCCTAGGAACCAAATTGAACTTTAGTTTTGCGTATCATCCTCAGACCGACAGTCAGTCAGAGAGGGTGAATCAGGTTGTGGAGGATCTCCTTTGAATATATTGTATGGAACAACAACATAAGTGGGAGGAGTATTTTCCATTAGTAGATTTTTCCTACAACTCCTACCACGCCTCTTTGGGTATGGCACCATTCGAGGCTTTTTATGGTCATAAATGTCGTACACCCATCAGTTGGGATAGGGTGGAAGACAAGATTGTGATTGGACCTGAAATGTTAAGGGAGATGGAAGATCAAATGAAGCTCATCAAAGAAAAGCTAAAGAAAGCGTCATATTGATAAAAGAGTTTTGCAGATAGGAACAAAACTTTCAAATAGTTTTATGTCAGAGAGAAGGTATTTTTGAGAGTTCGGCCACAAAAGAGTTCAATCTCTTTCAACAAGAACTCAAAGTTAGCCCCTAGATTTGTGGGACCCTTTGATGTCTTGGAGGTGGTCAATTTAGTTGCTTACAGGCTTTCTCTACCACCAGCTCTATCCTAGATCCATAATGTCTTTCATGTCTCAGTCCTTAAGCCCTATCATCCAGATCTTGCTCATATCCTTGATTGGTGTGCCTTGTAGGTACAAGACCCAGGAGTGATGCAGGTGGATCCCATCAGAATACTAGAAGAGTGCAATGTTAAGTTGTGCAATTGAGATATTATGTAGTATAGGGTCCAGTGGGATCAATATTCTGAGGATAATGCCACATGGGAGAATGTTGAGGATATTAACAGATCGTTTCCTCGCTTGAGATTCTAGTTTACTTTTTCTTTTCTTGCATATTGAGACTTATGATACACTAATATTTTAGACTTTATTGTGTGGATTTTTGTAATAATACATCGGGACGATGTCTCTTCCAAGTGGGGAAGGATGTCACATCTCAAACTTTGATGCTCCTTGTTTTTTTGGCTTTGTGTGAACTTGACATATGTTTGGGTATGTGTGGTTGAATACATAATGAATACTATGGTATTTTTGGTGTGATGAAATATGAAATGTTGCTTTAACTTAAGAAAAGTTGAATGCTTTGAATGCAATTTATTTTGAACACGATGAAAATGGAAAAATGTTATTTGAAATCATAAATTTTAACGTTTTGATTTATATTTTCATCTGGATACTAATCTATTGATGTGTTCCTAAGTGTATTGAGTTGCAGGTCATCGAAGACCAAGGGTGTGGCTAAGGAGAGAAGGTTAGCTTCTTGGAACGGTATAGTAGGAACGAAACTCTCGCATACACACGTGCACATGGTGTCATTTAAATGCATGTAGGTTTAATGCATGCATAATTATGTGTTTTTGTTCTGAGTATTCATTTAATTTTATGAAGTGAAATAAAAAGCATAATAGATTAGAGGAATTAATTTTAATTTTAATTCAATTATAAATTTTGTTTTAAATGATTATGCATGGAAATTTTTGAATAATTATTCTATTTTAAACTGAGTGTTATTTCTTTGGGATAATTGTTTAACTTACAATTAAGTGATATTTATTTAATGTACATATAAATATTTTCTCTTGTAATTTAAAATTAGTATTTTGTAATTATTTAGGAAGATGAGTTTTTAGTGCAACTAAAATATAAATTCCTTTTTATTTTCATCAAGAAATATGAAATGCATAAAGATAAGTTATATTTTATTTTATTCGAATCTTTTCAAGATTAGTTTTAGAAACTGCAAAGAAAACTTTTAGAAAGAGAAAAGAATTCCCGAGAAGGGATAACTGTTTTGGTATTCATCTTGAAAATGGCTTGCAAATACAATGGCTGCCAGATAGATGATTTTCAAAATCTTAGTAGATTCAAGAAATTATAGGGGATTAAGAAGAGAATACAGTGAAAAGAAAGGAAGAAGGGAGAAAGAAAGGAAGCACAGGAGGAAAAGAAAATAAAAGAGGAAGAATCTGTAGAAGACGAATTGCATGAAAGAGAGGAGGCGCAAGAAAAAGCATCCTCAACAAAAGGAAAATTATCCAAGTTTTTATAATTTCTCTTATTGTTTTTAAAATAGCAAAATGGGTGAAAAGAATTTATGTAATGTGCAAGGATTTGATTCTTTCTGAACTCTTCATGTAACCTCTATATTTTGAAATAATTGTGGTAATATAATGAGCAACTTGTATGTTATTTCCAATCATTTATATATAAAGAGATTACTTACAACCTCTCTATAATGAATATATTATACAGATTGGGTCTTTCTTTTGTGTACAAATTTTAGATTAAAATTTCACTTTAGACTGTGTAAATATTTTATAGATATTTAATATATGCATATATATATACTAACTGTATGTATATATATATATATTTAAATATCTAAATATATAAATATATTTAAACAAATATTTATTATGTATACCAGAATTTGCATTCAAAATCAATTGGAAATTTTAAATAAACAAAACTATAGAGTTACTAAATTTAGTGTCATTGTATTGTGAATGGGGCGGTAAATAGCAAACTCCTTGGGGGCTTTCCCAGTTGAGCCTCCCTAGTATGGGGCGTTAGCCATTTCCTTATAATTTTTTTTGTTTTAAAGTTCTTGTATATGTTTTCATTTAAAACTTTAGCCAGCTTTCCTTACGTATAAAGAATTTTTCGTATTCGTATCAATATATATATCTATATATATATTATTGGTATATATGCGAATCTCTACTTACAGTAAAGTGTAATTATCAATGTAACTAAAGAACTGTGTTTTTGTTTTGAAACGACGGATTTTGAAGGCATAAGGGGTTTCCCCCAGCCGTGCCTCCCTTGTGGAAGGCCTATGCTATGGGGGCAATGCCCTCCATAGACAACGCCTCGCTCACTGGGGACATTGGCCAACTATAGTTTGTCTGATATTTTTTATTTTTTAAAAGTAAATATTTGATATAAATGTCATCCTCTAGTCACCATAGGCAATTGATGAATACAACTTTGTAGACTCGGACAAATGCATATATATATTATAAATATATATATATATAAAGGAATCAATTATATATATATATATATATATATATATATATATATATATAATTTAATAAATATGTGTATAATTTTATTAACAATAGGTAATATGTACATGTAAGTTCTAGTAGAAATAGTTGTAGGTATATGTTTTTCTTTATTCCTACAATATGGTATTTTTGATTTAAAATAATAATCATGCTGAAACCATATTTTTCTCCCGAATCAATAATTTCATGGTATTTGTAAATATAAAACTAGATATAAACATCTATTTACTTTTATTTGGAGAATAAACAAGTTCTCAAATTAGAAATGAGTAGATTCAAATCTGGCTGAAAGTAATCAAAATTTCTGAGTTATGTTGATAAGTTTTGTGTTTGTGTTGAAAATGTTTCACTTTTGAATTCTGATTTACTGAACCTTTGTTTATATAAAAAAATGATGGAGCTGCAAAAAATATATAAAGAATGATTAGAGAGGGGATTCCTTTCACAAATTACATAATTCAGTCATTTAGAATAAATCATTCAATTAGAGATAGTGCATTGGAGGTTTAACATGCATGAAGAATTGAATTCATATGCAAAACATGTCTTATTCATCATGATATAATGTTTATAATAGAATCTATAGTGAACTACAAAAAAAATTGTGAGTTGTATTTCTATGCAAAGCAAATTGAAAACTTATACATTTAAATAGTTAATTAGTTGAGTAATTAGACCATTACCATAGAAGAAAAGACAAATTGAAAACCTCTAGAAATATATATAATGCTGATTGGAGTTTATTTTCTTATTTAATTAAAGATAAAATCTTTCAAGTGAAATTAGAATGAGGAATATCATGCCTATACTTGGGAAATGAACTCATTGTGTAAATTTGATTTATTCATTGATAAAGGTTAATTTGAAGAATTTCATGCTTAATGAAATTGTAGGTTCATTCGTAAGTTACACTATTGCAATTATCCAAATCATTTTATGAGCTAGTCCATGAAATATGTTTTATGAAATAATGCTTGTGTGAGCAAATGTTATTACATTGAATGAAAATTTTATGTGGAAAGTGCATTATTTATTTATGCTTTATGAGTAGACTTCCGGGGCAGGATGCCAAAGGTGGACCCACAAAGATGATAGTTTTACCTTTTCTAAAACTATCATTTATTTTATGTTTATGCTTGGCCAAGCAATGTACCATTGAAATATATGGATTAAAATAAAAAGCCTAGAATTAAATGTTATGTAGGTCTCTGCCACGTCTTGTTACAAGAAATATGTTATTCTTAGTATAGGAATGCATATAGGCATCAGGCTTGCATCGAGAGTTCCCTCCTACTGCATTGTTCCAGGTTGCTAGGCTCCTTGAGCAAGGTTGGGGATTTCTTCGAGTTAGGAAGAAACCCAGGGAAGTCATGTGCTTCGTGGTTGGGTGGAAAAGGCACCTTAACGTCACTCTTGGCCCTCAGTGCAAGAAGACCAGTGGAGTCAAGGCAGATGAGGATCAGAGCTTTACATTGTCATGGATATATTTCTTATATTATTTCTTTACGACTTGCATAGCCAATTTGTACTTTGTAACTTCATTTCAAGAATGTAACATTAATGTAAACTCGTATCATTGAAATAGATTATTATGGAATAGATGATTTGTAACACCCTTAATGGTGTATGCACATTGATAATGTTATATGAAATTGCTTTGAGCATTGATGAATAACTCTTGGTATACATGTTTTGGATATATCATATGATGGATGTACTCCTAACTCTTTACTCGAAAATAATGATTCTCATTTACTGTATTTTGTATGGAATGGAAATTTTCGGTCCTTACATGTGACAAATTTTTTTAGTCTCCTAGTCATTTATTTTCCAAATTCTACTAGTGTATGGAACTAAAAGCTTTGAAAATATTGTATCCATATCAAAGCATTACCTTAATTTCAGCTTCTTCAACTGTTACATCAGTTTCATACCCACGAAGAGTTTGTAATGCACCAATGAGATATAGTGATTCTTCGATGAGCATTGTAAATAAAATCAAGACTTAAACAAGAATAAACATATATTGTTAGAGAGAACCCTTCCTAGCAAGCACCATTCTATCCTCCTACCAAAAACCAAGATTATTAGAAAGTTTTAAGTAAGGCTTATATACATATATAGACTTGTGTAACTTTTCTACTTTTCACTGGATCACTACCAAAGTTTCATTTATGTTATATCCCTCTTCCTAGATAAATTTCCTCCTCAATATAGGTAAAGGTAAAGATAATTTTTTAGGTCACTACCAAGAGAGATATCAAATTCCACAAGGATATTGTTTTCCATTTACTTTATTTATTGTTGGAGATTGTTTTTTCATTTACTTATATGTTGTTCGAGATTCAAACATGAAACCTATGACATATGTATGGCTTCCAATATGTGAGTATTACCTCATGTCCTTAATACAAATAAAATAATTACAAAGTTCAATCCATGCTAGGGATGATGCTAGAAAAGAAATAAGTCATAAAAGGATTGAAATAATTTCCCACCACATGCAAGTTTCCAGCCTAACATCATGGATTATGGTATACCAATCTCCATGTTTGGCAAGATTTTTATCACTAGTGGCATCATATTTTATATTGTAAAATGTTCATCTATTCTCATAGAATATTATCTATGTGAAATTTCCATCCTATGTTGTTTTAAGTGTAATTTTTATTTACAAATGTCAACAGGAAAAAAAGTTATTTTATTACTTCCATAAAGAAGGGTATGAAATCATGTCATCAAAATGAACTTTGACAAGCCTTTCAAATTTCATCACTGATTTAACCAGCTCCAACATATCATTATTCTGGAAAATTTCTACTTGAAATTCTAAGCTTCATGAAAATTTGAAATTTATTGCAAGATTTATACAGTATTTAAGATTTTTATAGTTGTTTCTCACATTCTCAAGCTAGATTATTAATATCTACACAATAGAATTTATGAGAATGAATTTTACATAAAATGAAAGGACCTTGTAAGAGGTAGGAGAAACATGTTGCAGTTGGCCAAGGCTACTAGCTAACTCTTAATATGTATTGCAGAAAGTATATGTATATCGAATAGAATGTGTTTCTTTTCTCTAAGCCTATAGTAAAGATGCACAAAAAGTTCTTAGTACATACATCATTTCCCATAAAGTTTAGATAACCCTCACCACCTAGTGACATTGTTATGAAATGTATCAACTGTGATTCAAACAAAAAACCTCAACATAAGATACTGTATGGTTTGACACTAGCCTTTATTGTTTCCTTTATCATTATAATTATATTGATGTATGTTCCAAAGTTGATGATGAAAATAATTTTACAAAGATCTTCTAAAAAATAATCAATTATATAAGAACAAAAAATGCTTGAACATGAAATTATATATTATGACACTAGCTTCTACATTTTCTTCTATATTACTATAGTTATAATCAATTTATTATATGCAATCCAAAGATGAAAATAGTTTATAGAGATATTCTATTAAAATTAAATCAAGAAAAGCATATAACCTATATGTGGAAACTCAAATACATCACCAAATAAGGTTTTTGATATAAAATGAGTTGCATTTACCATGCTATAGAGTAACATTACAAACCTTATGTAGGGAAATCCCTCGGTCAACAACAGGGGAAGGTGATTGTGAACATGACATTGAAAATTATATTTCCTTTTCCATTAATAATAATGCAATAGTCCTATCACCAACAATTGGCTTTGCATTCACAAAAAAATGTATAGCACCATGTCAGTAGAGAGAATATGTTTCTTTAGATAAAATAAATCAATATTCCTTACATCAAAATCAACAAAGCAAACACAAGTTATCCCTATAGATAACAATATTAACCTGTTAGGTTATAAAATATAAATTCTGACAAGCATTATATAGGTTTTAGAGTTACAAGTGTGAAAGAAAAGTAAAACTACTAAAACATCATGGATACAATCCAATAACCCACCTGTTTCTAATTTTTATCAACCTAAAACTAAAGCTTGTAGTAGTTATCCATAATATTTCACTCTCATAAATTCAAATGCATTGCCCCATATCTGTTGAAATAATTTCCCACCACATGCAAGCTTCCAACCTAACATCACTATGTTCAAGACTGAGGCAAGAATGTTGGTAGGTTCAGGTGCAAGAAGTAGCCCAAGAACAAATGATAGGTTTACCACAACCAGATCAAGGCCTTGCCCCTTTGCATACTTCCAGGCCTCTTTCTCAACAAGATTTTTTGCATATGCATACCAAAGTTGCAAGAAAAATATACCTAAATTTAGAATTATGCATATGTGAATTGATCCTAAGAAGTAAAATATTTCATGGATAAGTTTATGGAGACATTTTGGGGCTTTTTGCTATTTATTCCAAGATGATCAAGTTTACTCTTATACTCACAGCAAGTAGTTCCTATTAATTACTTTTGTACAAGCAATTCAATGCTTCTAACCAGTGAAATATAATCTTCAAAGGAGTGTATTTATAATTACACTATATTGTTTGTAGTATTCTAGATTGCTCCAATGGGACTCATATAAAAGAGAAATCTCTTGAACTGTATTGTAGTTGTATTTGATAGTTGAGAAGGAGGATGTAAGCATGACTCTCTTAACAAAGGGTTATCTTGAACAATACTTGAGGACATTGAGAATCCCATTCACACTAGGATCAATGAAGGCCTCCTACTTAGCAATACATTTCACATTGAATAAAACTAAACCAATTTATGTCATCAGAACAAAAAAAAAGGAAAAAAAAGAAAAGAAAAAATTGAGTGGAGGACAACCTATCATGATGTGTTCATTCAGTATTGCGATAGGGAAAGTGGTATGAAACACCCCATCCACTCCATCTATCACTTCATCAAAGTTTCCTTCTTCTAATAAGCTTGCTTTCATTATTTTAAGCCTTGCTTTGCACCAAGTAGATCCCATACATACCAACTTCAATTATTTATAAGGAGTCATTTCACTTCATTTTTGGCAGGCTATGTGACAATAAGGTTTCAACAAAAATTTGAGATTATGTTTATTAAAATGAAAATTAGGAATAATACTATTTTTATTTATCTATTCAAATGGATTGTGACTAAATAAATGGCTAACTATTTAGTCATTTTTATTTGTGTGACTAAATATTTTTTTGTCCACGACCAAATTAGTCATTTATTTACTCATTTATAGATGAGTTGCAAAAAATTAGTAGAATTCAGTCATTTTTAGTTGTTGTGACTAAAATTTTTAGTCATGTAGTCATATATTTTCCAAATTATACTAGTGACACCCAATTGGGTTATTGTACCCACATGGCATACTTGGGTATAAGTGGCAGGTGATCAATGTGGATTTTGTACAAGGGTTTCCATTGAGCAAGAACAAGCATGATGTTATCTTGGTCATGATTGATAAGTTGAATAAGGTTGCAGACTTCATTCTGAGAAACCTTAAGGATGGATCATTGACCCTGGCTAAGAAATTTTTCTAGGAGATCTTCCACTTGCATGGAGTGCCAATGACTATCATTTTTGATAGGGACACACGGATGACCCAAGGTTTTGGAAAAACTTGAATGTTGCATTGGGAACCAAATTTAATTTTAGCTCGACTTATCATCCTTAGACTGACGAGTAGATAGAGAGGGTGAATCAGGTAGTTGAATACCTCCTTCGAATGTATTGTATAGACCAATAGTATAGGTGGGAAGAATATTTTCCTTTGGTAGAGTTTGCTTACAACAACTCCTATCATACATCGTTAGGCATGGAACCATTTGAAGCCTTGTATGGGCAGAAGTGTCGAACCCCCATCAATTGGGATAAATTGGAGGACAGGATCATAGTTGGACCTTAAATGCTTAAGGAAATGAAAGCACAAATGAGGGTCATTGAGAGCGGATTGAAAGAGGTGACATACTGATAGAAGAATTATGCCAACAAGAACTAAACTCTTAGACAGTTTGCAATTTGGGATAAATTTTTCTTGAGAGTTAAACCTCATTAAAGTTCTATTTCTTTTGGAAAGTCTCCCAAGTTGGCCCCAAGATATGTGGGACCATTTGAAGTCTTGGAAGTGATTAACCTAGTTGCTTATAGACTAGCTCTATCACCTGCTCTGGCTCAACTTCATAATGTGTTTCATTTTTTCTTGCTTAAGCCATACCATCTTGATGTGACTCATGTGCTTGATTGGCAATCCTTGCAGGTACAATATCTAGGAGTGGTACGTGGAGCCCATTAGAATCCTGGATAGATGCAATGTTAAGTTGCAGAGAAGAGATACTACTCAGTTTAAGGTCGAATGGGACTAGTACTCAGAGGGTAGTCTTACTTGGGAGGATGCAGAAGAAATATAATACTCCTTTCCACATTTTCTTTCTTGAACAAGAAACCCAATAATTTTGTATGAAATTTTTTGGATTGAGATGCTATGATATTTCATTCTTTAAAATTTTGACGTTGAAATAGACACATATTTTGTTGTAATGTTGAAATAGGAATATACATTTTTGACATGATGTTGAAATAGACATATATATTTTGATGTGATGTTGAAATAGACATATATATTTTGATGTGACGTTGAAATAGACATATATATTTTGACGTGATGTTGAAATAGACATATACATTTTTGATGTGATGTTGAAATAGACATATATTTTGATGTGATGTTGAAATAGACATATATATTTTGATGTGATGTTGAAATAGACATATACATTTTTGATGTGATGTTGAAATAGACATATATATTTTGATGTGATGTTGAAATATATATATATAAACTTGTTTTCTGATGTAGGAATGTCGGATTCCCACTTAACATTCTCTCTTCTCGGTAGTGAACTCAAAAAGTAAAATACCAAACATCTGAACAAAGACCCATACCAGAAAGGATAACCCTCGACCAAAGACATTCAAAAATTATCACTTATGTTTTCCATAATAAGGCTACACAAATCAAACTGCTTATTTTCCTTAACCATCATGTGTGCAAGATATACAACAATGGCCGAAGTCGAACCTGCATGATTTCTGAAATAAATTTAATAAGAGATGTCATACGCAACATACCTTACAGTAGGATCAACAATAGTATTTATTAGTAGAGCTCGAGGGTCTTTGTTGATATCAGTAAGTTCCTCCACATCTTTATATTTCATGGTTTTCTTCCCAGGGAGGTCCCCAACACTCAATAAACTAGTAATAGCTTTGATTTCCTCCTTTGTAATTGGACATGTTTTTTCCAACATAATGTTACTATTCTTGAATCGACTTAACACGAACAAGATAGATTCTTTGTCTACAAACTAGGGAAATTCTCCCCATAAATCCATACCCAGGGTTTTTATGCTTTGCAAATCATTTGTCTTCAACCCTAGTTCCATTTCCTTCATCTTTCGATGATCAAATTCTTCCAATTCAACACCCTTCAACTTCAGTGGGAATGTCGCCACTCAATCCTCTTTCCATCATCATTCTTATCTTTCTTGAATTCATTATTGTTCAATTGAAACTTCTTCCTTTTCCCTTCTTCCCCTTCATAAACTAAGAACTAATTCCTAATTATCTGTAATAATTCCTTCAAATTACTTTAGAATTGCTCTAAATCACTTCAAGATCACTTCAAGGTTTCTCTAAGTCATTTTTCAAACTCTTCAATTGCACAAGTGATCAAAAGGAATTATGAATTTTACTTTATACATCATCGGTTTTCCCTAATTCACATTAAATGCAGCAGTCTTCAAAAAGCTGATAAAACCTTATTTCTTTGCACTATAAACCCTAAATCGATCCGTAAAAGAACATTCCTGCAAATTTTCTCTCATTTTTTTTCATAACCTCTGTCTACTCATTCTCTACAACACACCCTTGTGCCAACATTTGACATGCTATACATCTAGGGGGTTTGTACAATTTTTTGTTAATCATCCCCCTAAGACCATGCAAGGTCTAATTGTCAAAGGAATTGTCTACACTAGATGAGGGCATAGACACATCCATTGTCTCTGGTTCTTCTTATTTCTTCCTCCATATCTTATTCATTTCTTGCTTCACCTCATCTTTGTCAATTTTCTTCACTAGCTCATTCTTCTCTATCGGAGCAAACTGCTTTACCTTATTACTTCTACAAACTCTTGAGAGATGTCCTAGTTTTTTGCAGTTATAGCAAAAAACACTTTTTTGATTTCAATTTACCTTTGATCTAAATTTATTTTCTTTGTGTCCAAACTTGTTGCATGCATAGCAATAGTCATCAAAATATTGATTCATTCTTCCTCCATTAAACCTATTCATCATCACCTAACTAATCATTCTCATCTGAGATCTGCATTCAGTGGCTTTATTTCTAAATTTCTTGCATGAAAAACATTTTCCAAAAAAGGAACAAAAAATCTTATTCATCCTGCTTCTGCACTTAGTTTCCCTGTGACCAAATTTGTTACATGAAAAGGAAACACCATTGAAAGATGGATACCTTTGTGCATTTGGCTATCTAACAGGTAGTCTTCTAGCAAAGTTTCTTTAATTTATTTTCTATTTCCCTTTGTCTTGAGTCTTTTGATTATCCTTTGAGCTTTCACATGTTTCATTTCCCAAGCCACCTTTGTCTTTACTTGGTCTTTGACTCCTAAAATAGCCATAATAGTGGTTTACAATTCCAGAGGAACGAATTTTAGCTTGAAATCACATATTTTTAGAAAATATAATGATTTAAGCCTTAAAATGTTCCATTTTAAGGATTCCAATTGAAGAGGGTTTGATCAAATCACCTTAGATCAAACCCCCTTGGATAGAACCTCTCTAGTTTTAAACCATACCTATAAATGTGTCTCCTTTACACCTATCAAAATGCTGATAAAAAATCACTTTTGATTTAGCTTTTGGGGGATCAAATGAATTCATTTAAAATTTATTTCAAATGATTATGGTATTCCTCAGAACAAGCTATCCAATGAATATAATTTTAATATGTTTTGGTTTTGTTATGTATTTGTTTTTTAAGTTTTATTAAACATAGGTTTTTCATCGAAAATGAATTTCTTTGTTCTTCACATGTGGAAAAATAGAAGATTATCAAAAAAAAAAATTGAAAAATATGAGTGCACCAGATATTGAAGTCCTTGATCCAACAAAAAAAATAAAATAAAATTTTGACATACACAAAAAAAGTTACGCGTTATACCGCTGCGTGTGTCTGAATTGTAATTCGCTTGACTTTGAAACTTGATTAAGAAAAAATATTCAATAAAAACTATCTAACCAAGTGGAAGCACTAGATATCGAGTTACAAATCTAAATTCAAAGAATTAGAATTTTATCCTTTCATGGAAAAAGTTATGCTATAATGATAAAAGGCCACTTTTAAAAATGTTGTTTTCTCAAAAAAATCAATTTTCGTGGGAGATGGAAAAGAGGCAATTTGATTCCAAAATTTTGAAAAAAATATTTTAGAATCTATAGACAAAATTTGATGAGACTCTAGTTTGCACTATCTTCAAATTCCACAGCTTTAGCCGCTATAGGTGCCCGAATGTGAAGATTCAATTAAAATAATAATTTTAGTGTCCATTTTGGCCAAAAATTGTAAACCACTATTATGTGGATCACCCCCGTCTCCGTAGAATCAACTCATCTATAGCTTGTCTGAGGTAGATTTGAAATTGTTTTCACATAGTTTTTCTTTTAGTTCTACTTTCAAGTTCACCACCTCTTGTTCAAGTCCGTGCATTCATCAGTCTTGCTTACACCATTGTATTTAGACATTCTTCAATTCTCTTCTTTTCTTCCACTAGCACTTTCAATCTATGATGTCTTGTTTCTACTGCTCACTCACTTCTCTATTGTCTTTCTTTGAATTTCTTCAATTACTCTTTCCACTTCCTAACACACTTCATTTTCTCATCAATATTTTCTTTCAACATCTATTTTCATTTTCAGCCTTATCAAGATCTTCAAGTAGCCCGTGAAGTTTCTTTTATCATCCCTTTGTTCAACCTTCAAGATCTTCCCTGCTGCTAAGCTCTGATACCAATTGTTGAAAGGCACAAGACAACTAAAGGGGGGGGTGTGAATCAGTTGTCACCAAAAAAAAATCCAAATCTCAAACACTTATTAATTTCTTATCTTCCTAATTTTGTTAATAAGTATGAACATGAATTGCAGATAACAAAAAGTAATATCAACACAAGAAACACCAAATTTACATGGAAAACCCAATAAGGGAAAAACCATGGTGAGGATTAACTCACAATATAAAGTAATTCCAAAACCAAATATATAAGGTTGACTTCTCGGAATAAGACCCACTATCTGGATACAAAAGCTCACTACTTACAAGTTGAGGAATCATTGTCTAGATAGAGAGGCTCACTACCTCAAAAAGGATTACAAAAGAAAAAATAGCTTTATAGCTAGAATGAACTGATAAGAGTGCACATAACAAGTGATGATATAGTTCTGGTGATGCTCAATAGACTGACTTAACACAATTCATCATTTTGGCACTTCTTCACATTCATATCAATGTAATTCATCTCACACACAATCTTCAAAACTGTCTGACATATATATCTAACCCATTCACAAGCATCAATTATGTCAGCCTAATTAGATGCAACCAAAAAGATTGGCTATCACCTTCAAGCATTTACAAAATATTTCCAAATAATAAATCAAAATGTGTAGCATGCTTCATCATGTCAGCATAGACCTAAGATAGGTCACACATATTTCTGCATAAAAAAATTAATTCACCATAACACCAATTATCCATGAGTTTGGCTAGAGATAGGCTAAATAGCAAAATGCAATCATCAAAATGATGTTGATGAACCATACGAGCATCTGTGCATGAGAGATTTTGGACGTACATGCTTCCAACATCCATAAACCATTTCCCACAACAACAAGTAGCAACAATCAACCGCAAAGGATTGCATACCAAAATACTAGAGGATGTAAACTATATACCGGTTCAGAATACCGGATCAAAAAATGACTTAGTCTTACAGTTGCAACTCATATAACATGGTGACATCAATGACAACACAAAAGCTATATAGTTAGCCATTCTTATGCATTCTTCCAACAAGGGTATGTTCCCTTGCATTATTTTTGTATTATTTCTTAAGCTTATTATCGATGGGTTGATACTTGTAATTAGGCTTGAACAAAATCTCTTAGAGATTTGCATATATGTTTATTATCTTTTACTAGGAAGCTGACCCCGTTCTATAGGAACGATGAAAAGGTTTCTATGTTAGAGAAACACCAAGCCTTTCTTGGTTCGAACTTAATGTTAATGGGATGACCCCTAAATGTGTAATGTACAGATGAAATTCTGCATGTTTAATATTACGACATGCATCGTATTAAACCGTAAGCCCTCATGGGTGATTTCAATATATCTTCAATACTTAGAAGTAAGACACCCAACCGCTGTGATTGGTCGATCCAGAGCAACTACAGTTTTTTTTGTTGCATCCTGAAAAAGGCATGTTTATTGTTGAACCTGAAGCTTTTATGCCTTCTTTGACTGAATTATGTGCTCAAGTCTTTCATCGACAAACATGGCGAACATAGTTTTCTTTATACTATTAATTTTCTTATCAAATTTCTAGTAAGGAAAGTGTTCAAAAATTTGAATAATAGACATTTTTTCCTTATGTATGAAATTGGGCTATTTGATTGTTTATTTTTAGATCATAGTGGAAAACCCATTTTGTTGTTAAATAGTGAACACTTACTTGTAAAGTGATCCTATATCATGTAAGCATCTTGAGATCAACAAACAGAGTAAATAACAATAATTGTCTTTAAATATAACTGTTAGTTTGAAAAAGTAATATGTTGATGTAAATAGTGGTTATTCTTTTGCAAACAACACTATTTTGTTGAAAGTTATCTTTGCTCAATAAACTATTTAGTATGTAAACAACTTGTTGTGTAACTGTTTGGTAGGAAACATTATTTTTTCTATTAAAACAATGAATGTTCATATGTAAACAACTTGTTTTATGACTATTTGGTAGGAAATAATATTTTTTCTATTCAAGCAATGAATGTTCATATGTAAATAGATCTTTTTTATGACTGTTTAGTAGGAAACAATACTTGTTCTATTAAAAAATGAATGTTCTTATGAAATAAAAAATGATAGAATATCACAGTTGTAACAATGCAATAACAGTATGTGTGAAACACTGAGCATAGACTTGTTCTGAATTCTTTACTTTTGACATAGAAATGTCAATTGGAATGCTATTTTAATGATTATTTCAGAATGTATGCACAAAATTTAACATTAGTAGGCACATATATGTGTATGCACATAGACTTCATCTATGTACATACACAAACTTGTGAGATACCTTCTTTTGTTCTTAGTACATTTTTAAATGCAAAATGCTTATGATGAAAAGTATATAATAGTCATAAGAATGATATGACTTATTGTAGAATAATCTAATGGTTTATAAATCTAATTTATGTTTATAAAGTAAAATAGAATTAGACTCTTCTATTGAAACATGAGTGAAAGAATATTCTAAACAGAACACTCATACCTTAGTTGACTAGAGCACCTCAGGGTAGATGTTGCTAGAGGGTAGATAGTTGTTATGTGATGCTTAGTAGAAAGTTACCTTCCAAGATAGGTGTCGAAATGGAGTTCAGAGAGTATAGGTTTTCTTTACCAGAACTTATTTTTTGTTGTTGTTGCAACACATTTATTATGCTTGGCCAAGCAATTTAGTTCATTAGGTATGTATGAACTCTATGATCTCACTCTCTTCCATTCCTAGCATAGATCTTGCATTTTATTTTATAACTTGTAGATAGAAATTGCATGTTGATGTATGGGAACACATGAAATTCCACGTTGTAGATTGTTCTCTTGCTAAACTTTCCATGCAGGGTCGGGTATTCTTCAAGTTAGAAGAATACCGAGGAAGCATAAGCTTCACGGTTGGGCGGTAAAGTGATTCAACCATGTTCTTGTCCACTAGTGGAGGGGAGCATCAAAGAAGAACCTTAGTTATTCACAAGATTATTACATTCTATGATGTAACTTGATGTAATTCATCCATGTAGTTGATGAAAAGTGTACAATGTAAAGACTTTGGGGCTTTAGGAGCCAAGTCAAAACCTGATATTGTAATTTGAGTTTTGAAGTGAATATATAAATCTTTGACTCATTTTAAATGGACATGTGTAGATCTATGATTGAATTTAGCCACAAGTTATGTCTTTTTAATTTGGATTATATCCATGTGTCATTTAAAATAAAATTAATTAAGTAATAATTTTGAATGGTTTATTACAAAATTAGTAAATTTTTCATCATATTTTTGCTTACATCTCATCAAATCAACTAATGTCATCTTAGGAGTCATGTGCACTTGGAAATGGTTTATAAAGGCCTCAAAAAGTTCATTGAATGAATGAATTGAGTTGTTCAATAGCGAAGAAAACCTTTCTAAGGTGGTATCCTTCAATGACCTAGGGAAAATCTTAGTAAAGAGCTTATCCTTAAGGAAAAAATCTCTACATAAGGCAGTATAAGCATAAACATGGTTAGAAGGATCTCCTTTCCCCCCATATTTCTCAAATCTAGGAATCTCTAGACCTTGTGGTATAAACGTTCTCAATATCTCCAAGGATAAGGGATTACTTTTGACATAGTACGTAGGTTGGCCATTTTGATTTTGGTTTATGGTGGAAATTTTATTTTGAAGGGATGAAACATTTTGAAAAAGCTAGTTAAGGATGGCGTCATTTTTTGTATTTTGAGATGGAAGTGAATATGGAGGAGGCATAAGCTTCATGGTTGGGTGGTAAAGTGCTTCAACCATGTTCTTGTCCACTAGTGGAGGTGAACATCAAAGAAGAACCTTAGTTATTCACAAGACTATTACATTCTATGACGTAACTTGATGCAATTCATCCATGTACTTGATGAAAAGTGTACAATGTAAAGACTTTGGGGCTTTAGGAGCCAAGTCAAAACCTGATATTGTAATTTGACTTTTGAAGTGAATATATAAATCTTTGACTCATTCTAAATGGACATGTGTAGAGCCATGATTGACTTTAACTACTAGTTATTTCTTTTTAATTTGGATTATATTCATGTGTCATTTAAAATAAAATTAATTAAGTAATAATTTTGAATGGTTTATTACAAAATTAGTAACTTTTTCATCATATTTTTGCTTACATCTCATCAAATCAACTAATGTCATATTAGGAGTCATGTGCACTTGGAAATGGTTTATAAAGGCCTCAACAAGTTCATTGAATGAATGAATTGAGTTGTTTAATAGCAAGGAAAACCATTCCAAGGAGGTATCCTTCAAGGACCTAGGGAAAAGCTTAGTAAAGAGCTTATCCTCAAAGAAAAAATCACTACATAAGGCAGTATAAGCAGAAACATGGTTAGAAGGATCTCCTTTCCCCCCATATTTCTCAAATCTAGGAATCTCTAGACCTTGTGGTATCAACATTCTCAATATCTCCAAGGATAAGGGATTAATTTTGACATAGTACGTAGGTTGGCCATTTTGATTTTGGTTTATGGTGTAAATTTTCTTTTGAAGGGATGAAACATTTTGCAAAAGCTGGTTAAGGATGGCGTCATTGTTTGTATTTTTAGATGGAGGTGAATATGGTGGAAGTGAATGTAATGCTTATGGGAGGTAAATTGGTAGGAGATATGACATGCGATGCCACAAAGGTAATAGGAATGATAGAAGAAATACCCAAGGTAGGAATGACAATACTAGTAGGTTGCATTATTGTTGTAACTTGAGGATTGGTATAGGTAGGAATAGAGGCAATGGTTGTGAGAGGAATTTGGGTTCCTCCTTGAATTTGGACATTGTTCAAAGGTTGTGCACAACTAGTGGTTGAAGTAAGATGTTTTCCAAAAATCTAAGCTAGGTTACTCACAAGTTCAACTCCTTCGCTTTCAATCATGTGATGTATGTTATCTATGGTAGGGATAGAAGTGGTTGAAATGATTGCAGCACTTAGTTGATTTTGTAGGTTTATGAAGTCTTCATGGATTTGGATTATGTTTTCTTGTGGAATACTAGCAAAAATTGTTTCAACACTTGTCACACTACTTGAAGGTAAAGAGTTGCTAAGAGTATGGTTCATACCTAGTGAACTAATGTCAACACTAGTAGTGAAAGAGATAGATAGACCAAGATCCACAATGATTGTGCTATTGTGGGATGACATGAGTCTCAAACTTCGCATCACTATAGTATTAGCAATAGGACACCAAGTGGTAAAGCTCATGTAAGAGACAACCAATGAATGCAATGAATAAAAGATAAATGCTATCCTCTAATTTTGATTCAAATGAAAATAAGCTAGATGCAATGAAATGAATGAAACAAAAACTTAGTAAACTGAAACAAAAATCTAACAACAACAAATAGAAACAAAAAAACAAAGTTCTTAATGCTATAAAATGTAGTTTAAGATCTGACATGGGACTAAATCACCCAGAGGGGAATATGAGTCATAGTTAGGTCTTCTTTAGGGATTTAATTGATGATAAACAGTCAACACAGAATACCCAGAAATTAGGCAAAACCACTTGTACTAGGACTAAATCGCCCAAAGGGGCATATGAGCCCCAAATTAGTGTTTTTGCCCAAATTTCAAAATATTTTGAGTGAACGTTATTTTTTTTAATTTTTGTGATATATAGACTAAGTGCAGTTATAGTTTTCAAATGAAATTTAATGATGCAAGATGCAAAAATGCGACCTATATGCACTTTCACTAATGTAAGATTTAGAAACCCTAGATGCAAATTAACTAATGAAAAACCTAATGCAAAGTTAATGCAAGCTAGATATAGAACTATGATGCACTTAAAATTAGAAAAGAAGGTATTCTAAAGGCTAGGTTCACCAAAATGAAACCTAGAAAATGTGGTTCTAATCTTTTGGCAGATAGAATAACCAATTTTCTATGCGTTTCACTCAAGGAAACCTTAGAGATCTCAATAAAAGGATGGAATGAAGGAAAAGGATCTACAATAAGGTGTCCTAGGGTGTTATTTAAGGTATAAAGGGGGTTCACCATAGGGCTAGGGCTTGGAAAGACTAGAAATGTAAATGAGATGCAAAACTTAAGTAAATGACCTAGAAATGAACTCAAATCATAACAGTAAACTGGGGATAAACAAAGGCGCACTTGGAAACTAAAGAGGATTTAACGCCAAATTTAATCCTCACTAGGACTCATACACTAGGCTGGGTGATTTAGTCCCATATTAGGGTTTCTGACCCAAAATTGGAATCTGGAACTGGCGATTCAGGATCTGTTGGAAATGTTTGAAATTAGGTATACTAGGAATTTATGCCACAAGTGGAAATTTAGTCCCAGTATTATGGTTGATCTAAAACTTTGGTATCCTCTCATGATTTCCTGTAGCTTCTTTCCTACCAAATCTCTGAGTCTGAAACACTGAATTACAACCTATAGGTGACTTTCCATGATCTTGCAATGTGGATGACAACTATGACAACTCTGTTCTTCCACAGTTGACCTCAAAGGATTTTTCTTTATTTTCCTCTCTCTCTTTGTGTCATTCTTCCCATTCCATGAGTATTTAGGGAATGATGATAGTTTTGAGCTCTCTAATAACATTGTAGCAAATACATATTGACCCTAAATCCATGGATCCTTTATGTGATTTTTGGGATTTCATTTTGGGCCCAACCCCTCTTCCCCTTTTCATGACGTAGCTTCATTTGGAAACATATGAATTGGCATAGGGCTTTCTGAATAAGTTCTCATGTCTTCTTTCCTATTAGCATTTATCATTCGGGTCAGTCCATGATCATGGGGGTCCAAACTAGTCACTTAAGTGGCAATAAAATTAAAAAAAATCAGAGTTAGGCAACTTGACATAAAAATTTGAATAATTTATTAACATAATTTGAAAAATATGTAAGAACAAAATTTGTAGTAAATTGAATGTAGTTTCTAAGATACTATTCTTTTTTTTAAAAAAAGTAAATCTATTAGGTGAAAATTTGAAATTTCAATGCAGTAGTACTAGTTTTTTAGGAAAAAATTAAAAAATAGATGTATGTTTGACCAACCTAAGTACAAGCAAAAAATAATATATTTTTTTGAAACTTTCAATATAAGTAGAGGACATATGCATAGATGTGTCATTTTATTTTATTTTGTAATTTTTTTGCAAGTAAATAATTAGTTATGAATTTTTTTATTAATTTTTTTTTAAAATATAAAAACTTGTTTTTTTAACCACCATAACTTGGTCAAAAATTTATGAAATTAATTTTTTTTTTTTGTATCCTATAGTATGGGAAGCATATAATGTGCCACATTTTTCATATTCAAAAAATAAGAATTTGTTTAAGAATTATATAGATATTTTTCAATCAGCCTATCAATTAGGACTTTAGTCAAAATGTATGTAGAAAATCAATAATAGTTATCTATTAAATTCCAAATAAGGAATATAGATTATATTTTTTAAAAGCTTAAAATTTTCTCAATAAACCCTTTTTGTTTCATCAAATTTAGATAAGAAAAAGTCGCCAGCCACATTTTTGTCATATCACCACTTTTTGGACCCCCATAACCCTACACTCACCTATTCGCTACTTTAAAGTAATTTCTCATAGCATGGTGTTTAGAAATTTCTTTAAAGTGGGGGCATACACTAGCATTATAGTTTTTCATTTTAAATTCATGTTTCATTGTGTAGTCTTCTTACTTCATGCGATGCATAGATTTCACTTTGTGGTGACATTGGTTGTGATGTCCTTCAAGAGTGTAATCTCTCTTAGCATAATATATTACTCTTAGTGGCTTGATGTGACACACTACATCTCGTAAGTTGCGAATCTTCTATTCTTCAATTGTTCCTCTCTTGGAGACATTAGGAACAATGTTCCCTAAGTTAAGACCTTACATGGACTAAGAAAAACTCCTTTGAACATACCTTACACTCTTTTTACATTTTCCGTTATATGGCCACCTTGCATAACACACTTTGCTTTCCTGTGGTGCCATCTTGTTTGTTCATGAGTTTCAAGCATATGAAGCCTTTCTTTCCTCATGAAGCTTGAAGTTCATTATTGTGTGGTGCCTTATCAAAGTTATCAAGAGGTATAGCTTTGGTCTAGTTGTATGTATGGGAGCTTAACTTAGGCATGACTTTCCCATAGCCACTTGCTTGTGAGTGCATACGAACATGTGCGTATGTGTCTCACCCCTTTTGGATACTCACCCAGCAGACAACCTGAAGTTCCATTGCCTCAAAGTGAGCGTATATTTTCAGATAGATAGCTTAGATCTAATCCACAACATGTGGGACAAACATTCAAAGCTTGATCCACCCCTTTTTCTTTATTTTTTCTTATCTTCATGTCTTTGGCAATGCATGCTTTTTCCTTGTTGTTGCCCCTTATATAATTTTCATTTGTGTTTTTTGTGCCTATGTTGGTTTTCCATATGATCGTGATCTTGAGGGATTGACCATCCCTCTCGGTCGTTGTCATCCTATCTCACTAGCATTGGTACGTTTGGACCCCTCTTGATGTGCTTTGTCTATTGTAGTGTGAGTTTGAAGCAAGTTCCTCCTCTCACTAAAGTAGGGGCTAAATGTGGCATAGAAAAATTTCTTCCTTGAAATCTTCACACTTGTTTTCTCCCTCCTTGCTAAAATTAAGCTTCTTTATGCTTTAATTTGGCCTTATTTTGCATCCACAAGCCTTAATTAATGCATATTTTCAAGGACAATCCTGACATACATCAATCAACCAATCATAATTCAATGATTTTGGATTGTATGACCAAGATTTAGTGATCTGGGACTCATACGCCAC
Organism: Sequoia sempervirens; assembly: GCA_007258455.2. NCBI lineage: Eukaryota > Viridiplantae > Streptophyta > Pinopsida > Cupressales > Cupressaceae > Sequoia > Sequoia sempervirens. The sequence goes on along the minus strand of VDFB02271358.1, from coordinate 356,427,138 downwards.
CTTGGGCATATAGGTCCCACCTAGGTTTTAGGGCCCCGATCTGGATGTCACATTAATCTAAGCTTTTCTTGAAAAATATGTCCCAAAGCTTAGCCTAATGGGACTCATACGCCACAACTAGTGTATGAGTCCCACTTAGCTTAGACCTAAATTAAATTCAAATTCTTGGAGGGATTTTATTCTCCTAGATCTGATGCCAACTTGTAGTGTTGTAATTTTGAGAAATTTGGCATAAAAAAGTATAAATACTAGGTTATTTCACTCATTTTCACCTAAGACTTTCATGAGTGCATTCCTAACAAAAAAATTTAGTTCACAAGAGCATTCAAGAGCCTTTAAGAGCTAATTGTCAAGTGTTTTGGAGCACTATTCAAGTATCAAGCATCATGTTTGTTTGTGAGCTAACACTTGTGATGTAGGGTTTCATGATTCAAGCAAGCATTCAATTCAAGATCTATAACATTCAAGGGTATGTGCAAGATCATGATGGGCCAAAAAGTGGCAATATGATGGGTTTTTAAAGGAGATTCTTAGCTTTTCACCAATATAAATTATGCTTTACTTTTAATTTAATAAATAATTATGATCCATTTTCTATTTGAATTATGACTAAAGTCCCGATTGATAGGCTGATTGAAAAACATCTATAACTTTCAAATGGTATCACATTTTTTGAATCCAAAACATGCGTCACATTCTATGCTTTGCATACTATAGGATTAAAAAAAAATGAATTTCATGAAGTTTTGACCAAGTTAAGGTGGTCAGACATACGAGTTTTTATATTTTTTAAAAGTTGTAATAAAAAATAATTAATTATTTACTTGGAAAAAATTATAAAAAATAATGCATCACATCCGGACATGAGTCCTCTACTTATATCTAAAATATTATAAAAAATATTATCATTTTATTGTGGTTAGGGTGGTCAGACAAACACCTACTTCTTATTTTTTCCCGAAATTTAAGTGCTCTTGCATTGAAATTTCAAATTTTCACCAAATATATTTAAAAATAAAACCTAGTAGTTTAGAAACTACATTCAATTTGCTACAAATTCTATTCTTACATATTTTTTAAATAATATAGATAACTTATTCAAATTTTTACGTGAAGTTGCCTAACTCTGATTTTTCTAAATTTTTTGCCACTTAAGGGCCTATTTTTTCCATGATGATCCTACACATACCCTCAAGCAAGAGAGTTAATATCCACATTCATGCTAGCCATTACATACGTGTTTGGAACATCTTATTCAAGGGTTTGGTGAGTTGCAATATTGTATATTTTTTCATTCATCATTCCTCCTTTCTATTTCTTTTCATTTTAAGGTTTGATTACCAAAATGAGGTTTGACCAAGGAAAACCCCTTTCTACTGAAAAAACAACATTTTTCCCTCTCTTTAGTGTGTGATTTGCAGATCTAGGTTAAAGATACATTGAAGAAAAAGATTGGAAGAAGTTGTTAAGTTTTCAAAGTTGTCAAAGTTGTCACCTTGTTTACAAGATCACTAAAAGACACCTATAGAACAAAATTTGGCATTTTAGATCCAAAAATTAGGATTGAAGGAAAGAACAGAGATAAGAAAGAAAATTCTGACTTTGACCTTCCAAAAAAGCATAATAGGACTAATATGCCACTTCTAGCATATGAGTCCCAATACAGTGACTTTTCCAAATTTTAGGAGTTCCAGACTTGTCACTGCCAGATTTTTGTTCCTGCCCAGAAACCCTAATTTGGGACTAAATTGCCCAGCCTGGTGTATGATTCCTAGTGAGCCTTAAAATCAACATTTTTAGCATTTGATACATTGTTTAGAGCTTCTACGGGTTTCCAGGTGCACCTCTGTGTTTTCTTAGTTTATTGTTCTAATTTGCATTCATTTCTAGGTCATCTATTTAGGTTTGGCACATCATTAGGTTTTTCCATTAAGTCTTGCATGTTACTAGTCTTTCCAAGCCCGCTTGGTGGTGAACCCCTTTTTAGTCTCTAATTAGAACCCTAGGACACCTTATTGCAGATCTCTTTCCCTCATTCTATCCTTGGATTGAGATCTCTAGGGTTTCCTTGAATGAGAAGTGTAGGAAATTAACTATTCTATCTTCCAAACATAGGAACGACCATTTTCTTCCTTTCAATCTTATACATGATGTATCCTTCCTAAAACTAGACATCATCATTTATCAATCCTATCATTTTCCTTATACAGGTGGTTGTATGGTTGAAACTAGAATCGATGTCTTATATAACATGCTCCCTTTCCTGAAACTAGACATTATCAATCAATCGATTTTATCAATCCTATTAGCAAACATGCATGGATTGGAAAAAGATCTATATGGATGTTGACTCTATTTGTCTAGTTTTTCATGTATTTTGATTTATCTTTGGTCAATTTACTAGCCATCTTCAAGATGTCCCAAGAAGGATTTAAATGAGTGATGATGGATCATGACCTAATTTCTCTTTGATTATTGTTTGTGGTTTGTCTTGGAAATATGGCTAAGGAAACTAAGTTCCTTGCATGGGATTAGTATATCATTTGGCATAATCAAACATCCTATGCAAGTTAAAGGTCATCTAACACTTTCTTGCATTAAGATCAACATTCTGTGTGGTTGCTTATTTCACATGTTTTGACAAGGTTCTATGGTTACAAGTCTGAGTCATGGAGCTCCTTGTTTGTTATGTGTCTGTTTTGCAAGTGATAACATTGCACACCCTATTCTATTTCATACCATGGTGTTCATTATCCATTACCATAATTCAACACCCAATGATGATAATCATGCAAGCCTAATATATATCAAGAAAAATATCAATTCCCCTTGATTTGGCTAACTCCACACTAACATCCATCTCCCCTATGCTAATGCTTCTTCCATTTATCACCACAGTCATCCTGATGGCGTCCCATGACACAAAAAAATATCCTACATACTTGATCAAGTTAGAGAATCATAGGCATTATCATAAATAAATTAGGTTATCCATATTGCATAAGAAAATACAAATACATAGATATCATCCCATCATAAATTATAATCATATGACCATCCATATAAGCACCATATGTCATAACCATATAGTACCATCCTACGTATAGATTACATAAACATAAAGTAGATCATGTGCATTTTTCATCCATCATGGCCATACAATAAAATTAAGTTCATCCATCCATGCATCATAACATAGATAATCATATATAAGCATAAACCATACATTATACATCCATAATACATCATAACATATAGAATCACATTATAATCATATAAATGCATAACACTATAACATCATAATCCATCAAATAGACATATGCATATAACATAAATATGCATCATACAGTCATCGCTAAAATCATATATCTCACATATATATATCAAAAAATGGTGTCATAGTACAATATCATGGTGTATCCAAAAAATGTAGCGCACAGGCTCAATAAAAAACATCAGTGTCTCGTACATATCCAAACGAGTCTAGTCTGTGCTACTTCTATCTCTTGATTGAGACAGTCCTAGTGAAGGAGGCATATCTTGTCACTGTTGTAATCTTGAGGCCTTGTGTCTTGACTCTATCGATCACTGATATAGAGAGAGTCTACGTTGTGAGACACCCCCACTACTCTATGATCCCCTGGAGTGAGACCTACTTTGGCTCCAAATTTGTGCATAACTGGGTACTCTCTCAACTATCGATACCACGCACTCATACAAGTCTCAATAGTATTTACCCTCCTGGTTGGCTTTGTAAAAAAATTATGCAAAATCTATCGTGGACCCACTAACAGTAGCCATGAAATTGATAGACTGCTACTCATCCCTCTATGCCCTAATCACTGCCATGTCTCGCTCGACAATCAACTTATCCACCTCTACTTATAGCTCGTACACTAACTCATTTGACTGCAAAATCTGACGAAACTGTCTGACGAAATATGTAAAATTTGATGTTCGTCGGGTGCTTGTAAAATTTGATGTGTAATTTTCAATTTTTTGAAAGTTTATCCCTGACGTTCATCGAAATTTTGATGAACCTGGGGTTCGTCGAAATGTCGGCTATCATTTTTGTCGAATTTTTGACAAACATGAAAAATAGAAAAAAAATCAAATTGTAGCCGACATAAAGAAAAGTGAGTTCATGCTTGATTTATTGCGACAGTGTTTTTCTTTACTTGAGATAGTTTGTGGAGAACTAAGGATGATTTTCTTGGGAAAAATCAGAAAAAATTCAAGAAGATATCACCAAGTTGAGGGTAGTCATTGTCTTTTTGCAGAATTCAGTTGTGAAGTCAGATTTGTAGTTCCAGGTTTGAAAATCATATTTTAAAGCAACATCTCATCAGATTTCATTTTTAGAGGTTAAGGGTTTTGAGAATTTCATGTCCATATTCTTTTGTTGTGTGGAATCACCATTAGATCGCAACCAAGGAACAAATTCTTGTGACTGTAATTATGTGATTCATAACTCTATTGGTTATGTGGCAAAATTGTGCTATAACAAATACAGGATGCATTCATGTGTGACCCAAGTTTAATGTGGCTATGTTGTGATAGAAATGGGGCACTCATATAATGTAGTTAATTTAGGTTGTATAATGTAGGTGTCAGTCATCATTGGGTGCATTTAGGTTGTCTCAAGTTTAACAGG
>VDFB02271358.1:356332972-356422384 GCA_007258455.2 Sequoia sempervirens | reverse complement strand
TTAAGGGTTGAGGGTTTAAGGGATTAGTGTTTAAGGGTTGAGGGTTGAGGGATTAGGGTTGAGGGTTTAATGTATAGGGTAGAGGGTAGAGGGTAGAAGGTTGAGGGTTGAGGGATTAGGGTTTAAGGGTTCACTATTGAGGGATTAGGGTTGAGGGTTGAGGGTTTAGAGATTAAGGATTAGGGTCGAGGGTTTAATGTATAGGGTAGAGGGTAGAGGGTTGAGGGTTGATGTATTAGGGTTTAAGGGTTGAGAGTTAAGGGATTAAGGGTTGAGGGTTGATGGTATCGGGTATAGGGTTGAGGGTTTAAGGGTTTAAGGATTGGTGGTATAGGTTTTAAGAGTTGAGGGTTGAGGGTTTAATATATATGGTAGAGGGTAGAGGGTAGAGGGTTTAGGGATTAGGGTTTAAGGGTTGACTATTGAGGGATTAAGGGTTTATGGGTTGAGGGATTAAGGGTTGAGGATTTATAGTTGAGGGTTGAGGGCTGAGAGATTAAGGGTTTATGGGTTGAAGTATAGGGTAGAGGGTAGAGGGATTAGGGTTTAAGGGTCTATGGTTGAGGAATTAGGGTCGAGGGTTGAGGGATTATGGTCGATGGTTGAGAGTTTAGGGTATAGGGTTAAGGGTTTACAGTTGAGGGTATAGGGACAAGGGATTAGGGTTGAGGGTTGAGGGATTAGGGTTTAAGGGTTGAGGGATTAGGGTCGAGGGTTGAGTGATTATGATCGAGGGTTGAGGTTTTAGGGTATAGGGTTGAGGGATTAGGGTTGAGGGTTGAGGTTGTAGGGTTTAGGGTTTAAGGTATAGGGTAGAGAGTTGACGTTGTAGGGTATAGGGTATGGTGCTAAGGTATAGGGTATAGTGTTTAGGATTTAAGATATAGGGTTGAAGGCTAATGTGTAGGCTTGAGTGTATAGGGAATTATGGTGAAAATTTGCATCACACACAAAATGAGACATACATAGCACTTAGAAGATGTCATAATTGGTCCAAGAAAGGTATCATTGATGTACCTCAAACCAACCCCCTATTGACACATGATAATAGTTAGAAAAAATTTACAAAATAAACTTTTTCAAAACATAAGCATGCTTTGGAAATTTTGAAATATGGCCATTTAAAGAGAAAGACAAAACATGCTCACAAACTTAAGAGACCAAAGTGTAGAAGGATAGAAAAATTTGACGATATTTTACTCAAAAATCATGAAAATTAGAAAAAAAAATTCTTAAGGTACAAGATCATGTATGGACCCTCTATAATAACTTCTCTTGGTTTTTCATATCTTCGATCCATTTATCCGTGGTTACAAGTTTTCAGTTGATGGAAAAAGCATCAAATGCATGCAGTGTAAAGTTGCAAGGTGGTGTAATTTTTATTCTATTTGTCGTGCAACCAAAATGATAGTTCCAAAATGTTTAGATGGGTAGGCTTACGCTAGGAAAGTTCCTATTTTGTACCCTAGCATGTCGGAACCTTCTGAGCTATATTTTACTGGTGATATCTCTTAAGATACCAAAGTGCAAAAGGGTAGAAAACTTTGATGAGCTATTACTTGGAAATTGTGGGTCTTACAAACATTTTTTTTGAAGGTATAAGGTCACGTAGGGTCTCTCTACAATAACGTAGAGACCCCTTAGTTTTTCATATATCCAAGTCATTCCACTATGGAAACAATGTTTTAGATGTTTGAAAAAGTGTCAGTTGCATTTAGTAAAAATTTGTCGAGAGGCATTGTTTACATTCATCTCCTGGGGGTAAACCGACAATTCGAACACATTGGAGTGGCTATAGAATAATTCCACTTTACAAATTTTGGTCAACATAGGTGTCTTTATAATCTTATGACTAAATAGTATACACCAAAGAACTAGTATCCTTTTTTGCTTGAACTCAATGCAGTCAAACATTTTGGTCAGTATGGGAAAACATTTTTTTGAGATGAAGGAAAGTGTGGGAATGAAGAATATGTCTCTAAATTTGAAATGCAAGTTCAACCAACTAGAGGATGGGTACTTGAATAAAATTCTTGGAAATTTAGTGTAAGTTTTTTGTATTTTATCTTGATTAAAACTTGATTCCATAACTATATGCCAAAAAATATGTCATCAAAGACCACAGACACATAGTGGTGTAGGAAAGTTAATAATTAACCAAAAAATATAGGTGAAATTAATGTGAAATAAGTTATTAAGTTAATATGACATCAACATACCAAACATATCACTAATTATGATGTCTCTATGTGAATAATCACCTTAAATACACAATTTCTACCACACGCTATGAAGAAATACTTATATCCTTAAGATTTTGATATAGATACTAGTTTCCAATATAGCCATCATTACTACCTCCTCATAGTAGCACACACAAACATAAATTTACTTATAAATACATGTGGTAACTTAATCTATAATTCGTAAAACTATAATGCTTGTAGATTATGCCACATGAACTCTAGTTTTATTGCAAGTGCTCCTACACCATTGTTCACGCTTCTAAGATGCCACATGAAAACTAGCTAGGTCAACTCATTTCTTGATCAAGTAGTTCTTAGAATTTGTGCTAAATTCCATCCTTCTCCTAAGTAGACCTATGCCACAATGATCTATTTAGGAAAGGGCATTCAATAACCAATTGGTTTGATTTTGTAGCATAAATTATTTTTGGAATACTTTTGCAATTTATAAAGACATCTTCATCCTATAATAGTACATTTTCAAGCATCTATTGTTGTGATAGATAAGACGCATGAGTGAGCAATGCTATTACTTTTGAGCTTGCCTATGCAACATCTCTAAGTAGACAATAAGAAGAGGGAACTTTTGTATATTATCAATGTTATAACATTATTTTGTAGAGACCAAGCTATTTTGTCTTATAATTTCATAACCCAAGTTTATTGCATTTTAACTGTAATATGGTAAATTGAATTATTGAGGGAAATTCAATATGTTGAATGGAAATTTTGATATTTTTGAAAAGATTGAAAGAAGTTGACTGTCATTGACTATGTGATCTTTTTGAATTATCTTATATATTATTATGATTTAAACATTATTGATGAATTTTGGCAAGTGCAAGCATGTGTAGTTGTAGGGTGACAGGTTGAAGGACGAGAACATGGTTGAAGTAGGATTGTTTAGCCGGATCGAAAGGTAAGCTAGATGGAATCTGGGTGCACACACCCCAAATGGCATGATGATTTGCATTTGAACTTTTTGCATATAGAAGAACTTAATTACATGATTCGAATGGTTCTAGTGATTGAAAATGAATGGCTTGTAGATAAAGTAAATCCATGATTTCATGTTTAAATTGTTTACCTTAATTTTTGTGTTTTGATAAATTGGAAGAAAATGATAGTATGTATTCTAAAGTATGAATAAAAATGATAAGAATTTTATTATATTAAAATAAGTAAAAGTCCATTTTTGTTTAAATATATTGATGCTCAAAATGAAATAAAAGTTCTTTTATTTGATTAAATGTTGGTATATGAAACACATAAACCTCTTCAAACAAATAATATATATATATATATATATATCGAAGAAAAAATATAAGTGAATGTGTATGAATGTCAATAATACATATTTATATTTCTTATCAAATGAATTTGAAAACTGATATTATCATTATAAAACTATTAGAATTTAAAACATTATGAGAAAATCTCAAGAGGGTCATGGTCTTCCAATGACATTAAGGAAATATTTGAATTGTGAGAATGGGTTGGAAAAACCATTAATTCCCATTATCATTCAAAATGGCCCCTTAGTGGAGGTGCAGTGAAATGAAGGAAAGTTGCTATTCTTGAAGGATAATATCGACACCAACACATAGATAAGGGGTTGTTAAACAAAGAATTGTGGGAAAAGCCGAAGGAAAATCCTCATTTTCAAAGGTATTTGGTGTTTTACATTAATTTTTTTTACTTTTCTTTTCATTTTTATAGTTTCATCTATTATCTATGCACAGATCGAATCCATATATCATCAGTTCTATTGAATTGAATAAAACCTATTTATCAAACTTCTTATGCAATTTATGTGAATCCGATTTGTAATTTTCTAATTATAAGCATGGCCATGTCGGTTCTTCTATACTTAGATTTGTTTGCGCATGTGTCACCAATGTCTACGAAAGCCGACTATATATTTCTTTGTAATATTTTATTGCCACCATCTTTGTTCATGGTTGCATGTAATCTATTTACTTAGCTCATCATAGGGCTATCGAGAGATTCAATAATCCTATGATTGGAGTGATGTGATTTATAAATTGTGTGTGGTTGATTTTTTGAGCGTTAAATATGTAAAAAAAAATGAATCAAACACACCAATAAGACATTATATCAAAAATAGAATATTAAAATAATAAAGATTGCAAACTCAGTATCTTGTTAACGATGTCGTCCTATCGTCCTTTATCTCCAGTATTTTCCTTGATTCCAGCTGGCTCTCAGATTGTATGCTAGGCTCAATGAATAGTCCTCCTAAAGAATGAGATTGATTATGAAATGCATGTAATGCTAAGGCATGATTGCTCTAATGCTAAACATGATTGCTGAAAATGAAAGACTATTGATGATGCTATGAATAATAAAACTATAATGCTATAGTGCCAGAATGCAATTAATCTCTAATTACTCTGATATGTGTCGTGTAACCCTTGCTTGGATTAGCAGTGCTATTTATAGAGTTTTTGAAAGCTTTTGATTGGCTGATATGATCAACGATTGTGAAAATTCTTGGCAGATCGAACTGTTGAGAATGGATAAGACTGAAGAAAAATAAAAGAAAGCAGAAAGCAAGATTTTTTTTCTTTTCTCTAAAAAGGTAAGATAAGATGATAAAGATGATTTGTAAAAAAAATCATCTTTTGTGAGATTATGGAAAGATTTTGAAGAAGATAAATAATGAATTATAAAATTCAATTATTTATTTATGGGTGACAGAGATTCTTCTTAAAATAGAATATTTACCCTAGATTTGAAGAATAATGGAAGATTTTCTGAAAAGATATGGAAGATATTCAATTAAATAAAGATATTTAATTAAACTTTTAAGAAATTGTATGTAAATGAAATTAATTAAATGAGATATTTAATTAACCAGAAGAAGAAATTGAAAAGAAATATTTAAATTTAATTAAATCAAAAAGACTTAATTAAATTCAAAAAGTGATAATTAATTAAAATAAATAAAATGTATTTATTTAATTAATCAAGTGGACATATGAATGTGAAATAATTAAATAAAAATCAATTTATTTGATCACGATAGAAGAATAATTTGAATGAACAATATAATTAAATTAATTAAATTTAATCATATGTAGAAGACTTTAGAGAAATTAATTAAATATGAATGTGTGAAATGCATTGCTTCAAAGAAAATATTCCCGCTTTCAAAATTTGTTGTGTTTGACTTTGCCCCTTTTCTGAAAAATATGCCCCTAACCTGATTCTTATATGTTTCTGATTGAAAAAAATGTTGTTGGTATTAATGATGCCCCCTCAGGAGGTAAATCACTGATGATTATGATTTTTTGATAATATTTGAAAATTTTGAGTTGATGATGAGATTTGGATGTTGATTTGAATTCAGTGATTTAGCTCTCAAAAAATGATGTATAAGGATTGCCCTGTGTGAAAATAAAGTCAAAGTGAGATAAAAATATAAAAATAAAATAACATGCCACAAAACTTACCTTTGGTTGACCTTTAAAAGGTAAAAAGTGAAAAGGACAAGTCATTTTCACTTTTTGACTTTTTAGAATCCTATTGCTCTGATAGTGACTTGGCAAAATGGAGATTTTGTATCACCATCATAGATTCGAAAGGGCCTGCCGATACCAGAGACCAGTTGCATATGGACCACCGGTGAATCAATCCAACTTCATATGCTTTCAAATTTTTCCGTTTGGAGTAAAATTTTCCTATTTTTTGCGGATTTTAGGTTTTAAAATTTCGTTATAGTGCTTTCGATAGTTGTTTGAGTGCTTTCGATAAAAATAGTAGCGCATATAGGATAGATTTAACATGTTTAGCGTAGAAACCATTTTAGCGCATTCGATAAAAAGAGTAGCACTTCTAGGATGCCATAAGAAAATTAGGGTTTTAGCGCATTTAGGAAAAATAGTAGTGCATATGGTTATCGCGCATCCAGGAAATGAAGTGGCGCTTAGGTTTAGAGTTTTACCGCTTAGAGGGAAATAGCGCATAGAGAAAATGTTTGAGCGCATCTAGGGAAAAGAATGGTACATTTGATTTTTAGCTCATCTAGGATACAAAATAGCGCATATGAGTTTTAGCGCATAGAGACTGCAGATTAGCGCATATGGTAAAAAGAGATAGAATGTGTGATTTGATGAAATTGATATAAAAATGATGATGTATATTGCTTCCTTGGTCAATAGATAGGGAAATAGTCTTATCATCATGTTGATATGGATAGAAAATCTGATAAATAATTGATAACTTTGTTTCCAAAATAGAAATCAAAGACTAGATAGCCGATAACTCTGTTTCCCCTGTACGAAAAAAAGAGAGTAGATGATTGATAGGACTGCTGATAAATTTTCTCTCTACGATAGAAAACAAATAGTAGATTATTGATTGAAAACATATTTGCATTTGTGATTGAAATACAAATAAGATGATGTTTTGATTGTTGATAAATTTGCATTCTTGAAAAAGAAAACAAATAGTAATTGGTGATAGAGTAGATTGATATGAGATTCAGATAGATAGATTGTGCATTGATATGAGTCACTTGATATGTGTCTGATGAGTATGTATCACTGATATGGGTCATAGATAGATATGAGTCTGATTGATTATATGTCACTGATATGGGTCGTAGATAGATATGAGTCAGATTGATTTTGTTTGATTGAGATTGAATCATTGATATGATACTGATTGACTGTCTTTATGATAACCGAAAATAGGAGGTTTTCAAAAACCTCCAGATTAGGGAGCGTCACTCAATAGGATGGGATAGGATAGATGAGCTGACACCAGATGAGGTAGCGTTGATAGGGATGTGCGGATTGAGATCCTTGTTGGCCATGCCTCCGATTTGGGTCAATAGGGAACTGTTGACCGCATTGGCAGAGAGGTGGCATTCGGAGCACACCTTTCATTTGCTGACTAGTGAGGTGACTATGACTTTAGAGGATGTGTATAGGATTCTTGGTATTCCAGTGGTAGGCGCCCTTGTGTTCTATGATCACAAGGAGCTCGGTGGTACAGATGCTCTGAGGAGAGTATTTGGTGATGCGCAGATAGCAAGGTACTGGGTGCCATGGGTTGACTTCAGAGGATATCCGACCTTGCCTGCAGTGTTAGGTGCATTCATTGGAGGTCTCCTTTGTCCAGATCTCTGGTCAAAGGGACTATCAGTGGGAAGGGGGAGGATTCTTGAGTAGATGCTAGTACAGCCACGGAGGTACACCTGGGGGAGTTGCATGTTGGTGCATCTGTATCATGACATCCATCAGGTGGTGTATAGAGGTTCTTCGAGTATATCCTGTGGTGTGACATTGCTCTAGATCTGGGTGTGGGAGCATATTGCGGTGATGAGACCATCTTGTCACAGAGTGAGGCCACCAGGTAGGCCCTATGTGTATGCATATGCGATGTTTCTTGTCCAACCCAAGCTGGGCAAGTTGGATTACTGGAGGTGATGCCTTGATGACATGGATGTCATGATATGGCGGCCATATGTAGATGTTGGAAAATGTTCCTCAATCTCAGAGGCTGAAAACTCTGAGAAAGCATGGTCGCTGTGATATTCCTAGTGTCTGGCCGACTGACAGTTCAGTAATCTTGTGTTTTGCTCATGTCGCTGTGACATTGCTTCTGTCTTGCCGAAGGATCCTATTGCTATGACTTGGTGCATTTGTTGTAACCCTTTGCCGAGTGGGAATGTCTCGGTGACAGAAGGGTTTGTTATCAGGTGCCTAGCGTATGTCAGTGTGACCTATGGCAACTGGATCATCGATGTAACCCGTTTTCTTCGATATGAAGTCTTAGCGATGGAGGGTTGTCTCATCGATATGTTTTCTCCTGAAGCCGTAGGGGTAACTCAAGTGTGTCGGTATGTGGTCCTAGTGACAAGGAGATGTCTCGCCGATTGTAGTCATTGAGGTGACTTGAACATTCAGGAAGATCTCTTGGCAACTGGGAGATGTCTGGCCGACTGTATACACTCGGAGTAGCTTAAGGGTCTCGATATGAAGTCTCAGCGACGATAGGAAGTCTTGCCGATATCGACATGACCTTCAGTCTGTCTGGCCAATGAAGAAATCGGTATGATTTGTTCCTATCGGTATGAAGTCTTGGAGAATGTGGAAAGTCTCACCGACATCGTGTGGGGTCATCGTTTCGGTGTGACTCTTGGTGAACAGTGGTTTTGGGATAACACGGTCAGAAGTCTTGCTGAAGGTTGATTCTCTCGCCGATAGTGGAACACATTGGTATGACTTGAAGACTTCGCTATGAAGTCTTGGTGACGGGAATTTGTCTCACTGACGGTGTGGGATGTGTTCGGCATGACTCCTGATGAAAGGTGGGCTCGGGGTAACCTGAAGACTTCAGCGTGAAGTCTTGGCGACAGGTGCTGGTCTCGCCAATGGCTGTGTGACTTTGGTGTAACCTCTTGGCGACAACGGTATGTCTGGCCGACGGTAGCTCTTCGGAGTAACTTGAAGGCATCGATATGATGTCTTGGCAAAGAGTGATTGTCTTGCCGATGAGGCAGTCTATTGTCAGTATGACTCCTGGCGACTGTTCGGTGCTCGGTATGACTTGAGGGCTTGGTATGACCTTTGCCTAAGTCTTGCTGATAGTGACATCGGTATGACATAAAGAGCTCGGTGTGATGTCTCATCGAATGGAGATTGTCTCGCTGATGAGAATGGTTTCGGTATGACTTGTGGATATTGATAGAACCTCTTGCCGACTGTTGGAACCTATGCCGATATCGTCTATGAATCCTTTGAGCATCGGGGAGACACTTCTCATGTCTCACCAACATGTGAACTTAGTGGATTTTTTCCTTGACTGTTTGAATACCCTATGTGGTGGCTCGTGGACCAATCAGGGGAAGGGAAATTCAAAAGGTTGGCGGTTGGATTTTTGCAGTAGTTGCGATTGAACTGAACAGTCTGCAAGGAAAAATCTACACCAGAATGGAACAACGATAAGGATGTTGAGCTAGAGATTGTTGTTGTGTGATCTTGAACCGATTCATAGAGAGCCTGTTAAAAGAACGAATGTATAAACGTATGGATTGGACGTTCTGGACAGAAAAAGAGAGAAGGAGAGCTGATAAGCCAAAGTGTTGGTAAGAGTACAGAGAGAGCCAGAGAGTGAACGATAGAGATAGGACCAAGTGGTTAGCCTAATGGCCGAAGCCATGAGGTCGAAGCAGAAGAGAGAAGCAGGTTTTGTTGTTGGAATCTCTCCTGACCATGAATGCCATGGTTGATCTCTCATGTTGAGTTTGCTACCAGTTGTTTCCAGAATGAACAAGATGAATCTCTGAAGAGGCTATGAGCCTGAATTTGTATTATAACCATTCTGTTGCTAAATAATACAATGGCTCGATCTTTGGAGTGTGGGGTTTTTATCTGAGAGGATTTTCCCCACGTAAATCTTTGTGTTCTGATTTCTGTCTTGTCTTTCATCTGTGTTGATTATGTTTCTTCAATCTATCATTGCTTGCTGTTGAATTTACATGTGATTCTCTCAGAAGGATTAATGTGGGAATTAACTGTGTCTGTTTCCACTTTAGGACATAGTTGTATGTGTCTTTGAGGTAAATTGAAATTGAAATACTTAAGGCACCAATGTTCTTAGAGTTTTTCCTGAGATGCAACATAAATTTCCTTACAAGTGGTATCAGAGCCTTCTTCTGGTTGTTGGTTCTGGGTATTTCTCCTATGAATATTTCTTAGCTTGATAGGCTGAAAGAAATCTAGAGGAATGGACTGATGTATTGATATTTTGATGAGTGGAATCCTTGTGGAATTCTATGACATCATGTAGCTTGAAGGATGGTGAAGATGGAAAATGGATTTGATCATGTTGTGATATGTGTCTCCTGGATGGTAGAGGTATAACCTTGGAATATGTGGTGGACTTCTTTGCTCTGTGGCTATGTAGTAGTAAAGCTTTTAGAGAAGCCTAGTTTGCTTCTCATCCATGGAAGAGAGTGCTTTTGCTAGGTGGTGTTTCCTGGTGTTGGAAGGCACAATTTCCTATTAACCTCGAATACATAAAGGCTATGAAGTTAATCATTAGATGATTTGCAATCTTCTGGGATAGCCTTTTCTCTCTTTCTCAGATGCATGCACATGTTGGTGGTTTTAGGTTTGGCCTGAAAGGGGCCTAGATTTTTTTGAACTGTTGATTCCTTTTTCAAGGATGTTTTGTATTTGCATGGCTCAGTGGTTTTGCAAGTTTTACATGGTTAAGAAAAACTTGTGGTCATGTGGAGTTGCTGTTAAGCTATTGTCTAGTCATTGGCCTTTTGGGGTGATGCTGGATGAGATAACTATTGTAGATCTGCATGCATGCTTGGTGCATGGCTTGAGGAGGTATGATTTCTTCTCTACATGGGAGTGTTGGTACGTGGTTTTGTCACTCAGCATTCCTATGGTGATACTTGTGGGTTTCTTGACTATGGTACTTGTGGTGGATGTGATTTGCGAATCAGATCTGAGCTTGATCTGGTGCTTGAGTCATGTTATCTACGTGGTTATTCTCTTTCAGATCTCAATTTTTCATTTCCAATGCGATGATGGGTTTGCATGTTTCTGTTGAATGGATCTATAGGTTGTGCAATGTTGCAGGCTGCCTTTACCTACATGGTTGATGTGAGACAACTCGGAAGTGGACTGTCTATATCCACCAAGTTGATTCATTGTTGGTGCAAACTTGTTAGCTGGCCTTGCTTGTGGTCACTTATGCATTGGTGTGGTGTTTTGAGATGAGAGGATGGATACTATTGAGTACCTGAATAGTCACTTATGGGAACCTGTAGCAGGTGGTCATGATGCTTGGAGAGCTTGGTGTCACATTTCAGTGGGAGCTTTAGTAGTGACTGAGGATTCATCACGTGGTGGTGAATGGTCTTCTTTAGTGTTGCAGATGTCTTGGGAGAGCTCTTAGATCTTGTTGCTGTAGAAGGTTTCCCTCGCATTTGCATGGACATTACTTGAAGATGTGCAACATATTGATACCATGGAAGACGCTTGGAGTCTTTGGCTGAGGTGTTGGTGGTGCTTGATAGGTGATGTTTGTTTTTGAGTCTATTAGTTGTATGTCATGGTATACTCTTGTTTGCACACTGGAGTTTTGGCATTGTGCATTGTACTTGAGACAATGGTGAGGTCACTTGAAGCATGGAATCTCCTATGTGGATGTATAGATCATGGTGTCATGATAAGTTCATGATTCAGTTGATTGGAGCTTTGACAGTGGTCTGGTAATTCTTTGTGTATTGAGTGCTTTGATTATTTGCTTGATACTTCATGATAGTGCAGTAATGCAGTTGAAGTTTAGCATGAGATGATCGGTTGCTAGTACTCATGGATACATGGAGAATAAGGTGAGGTTGTTTTTCTCTTATGAGAGAAGTGTTGCTGATTGGTATTCTTGATGAAGTTTTCTAGCAGAAAGTCCAAGAAGCCTACACCTTGGTTGAACGTAAGTTCAATAAGAGACCTATGAGAAGATAGCTCTTGGATTAGTCATAATGGCTTGTATATCTTGAAGGAGTATTCTCGTTCCCACTCTTGGTCTGCTCGATAGTTTATTTGAGAGGTATTTGGCCCTTTGTATTTTTCAGATGTGTTTTATGTTTACTTTCATGATATGGATCTTGAATTGTTGTTTAATGGTTCTGGAGGATTCATAGTGGAAGTTGTACAGGTTTTTTTATCTCCTTGTTACTAATGAGAATTGGTAGGAGATGTTGTATGGGCTGATTTCCTGAAATGGGGAATGAACTAGCTTGATCTTCTTAGAGATGCTTACATCCATGTTGTTTGTTAAATTGGTTTGATCTTGGTGACTGAATGGATGGATGTTGTTAAGGTTTATCTTTTGGGTTATGAAGAAGATCATTCTTGACACAGCTGGCTATTAGAAGTGTATGTAGGAGGATGCTCTACAGGAAGATGATGTGCAGAGTTTCTCTCTATGGCCATGAAGGTTTGTGGTGAGAGAAATCTTTCTTGTGGCAGGTTGTTGCAGGTTGTGCATATCATTGTGGATATTTTCTTGGTACTACATGGTTACATTTTGATGTGCTATTAGTGGTAGACTTGTGATGCCTTTTGATCTTTCAGATCTGGATTACTCAGGCAGTGGGAGTTCCTGTATGTGTCTTGTCATCTTCGACTGGTTGACACTTGGAGCTTGTATTTGTTGTTAATGCGTTGGTTATAGATTGGCATAAGTTTACTAATGGTGATACCTGTGAGGTATGTGAGATTGGATGGCATAGGATGAGGTATGGGTGCTATTTCCAGTCACGTGGGTTTATCAGTTGGATGGAAGCAGTCATTCTGATTATTGTTCTAACTAGTGTTAGTTTCTTGTTTCTGGAGAATGACTTCACTGTTGTGTTCTGATTGAAGCTTTGAAGTTGATATTGCTTCTGTATAGCGTTTGAGCACAGTGAAGTGGTAGCAGTATCTTGTTGGTGATATCACTGGGATCTTTTGTCTGTGTTCGTTGGAATGGTGCTTATACACCTTGGCTTTGTATCCTTCTTCCATAGGTGGCATGTTGGAAGATGACAGGATTGTTGCCTGAATGGTGGACATCTTGGATATTGGAGCTGATTTCTTGATGGAGCATGAGAGCATGTTTGAGATCTATGTGGTTTCTTGGAAGGCTGTGATTGGTTGCCTTGTTGACATTGAGTTGCAGTTGGATGCCTGGTCTTTGTTGCAGATTATTTGGTGGACAATTATCTGTTGAATCATGTTGATTGGGTGTCTTCAGTGTTGCAGGGTTTGAACTGATGGAGCTAGTGTGATCCTAGTTTCTAGTAGCTTTGGAGGTTCCTATGTGATCTTCATCAAGTGGGAGATTGTTGGAAAATGTGCCTCAATGTCATAGGTTGAAACCTCTGAGAAAGCATGGTCGCTATGACATTCCTGGTGTCTAGCCAACTGACAGTTCAGTAATCTTGTGTTTTGCTCATGTCGTTGTGACTTTGCTTCTGTCTTACCGAAGGAGCCTATTGCTATGACTTGGTGCATTCACTGTAACCCTTTTCCAAGTGGGAATGTATTAGCGACATAAGGGTTTGTTATCAGGTGCCTAGCGTATGTCGGTGTGACCTATGGCGACTGCATCATCGATGCAACCCGTTTTCTTCGATATGAAGTCTTAGCGATGGAGGGTTGTCTCACCGATATGTTTTCTCCTGAAGCCGTAGGGGTAACTCAAGTGTGTCGGTATGTGGTCCTAGCGACAAGGAGATGTCTCACTGATTGTAGTCATCGAGGTGACTTGAACATTTAGGAAGATCTCTTGGCGACTGGGAGATGTCTGGCCGACTGTATACACTCAGAGTAGCTTAAGGGTCTCGATATGAAGTCTCGACGACGATAGGAAGTCTTGCGGATATCAACATGACCTTCGGTCTGTCTGGCCAATGAAGAAATCGGTATGACTTGTTCCTATTGGTATGAAGTCTTCGAGAATGTGGAAAGTCTCACCGATAGCGTGTGGGGTCATCGGTTCGGTGTGACTCTTGGCGAACAGTGGTTTCGGGATAACACGGTCAAAAGTCTTGCCAAAGGTTGATTCTCTCGCCGACAGTGGAACACATCGGTATGACTTGAAGACTTCGCTATGAAGTC
This sequence comes from Sequoia sempervirens, assembly GCA_007258455.2. Taxonomy (NCBI): domain Eukaryota; kingdom Viridiplantae; phylum Streptophyta; class Pinopsida; order Cupressales; family Cupressaceae; genus Sequoia; species Sequoia sempervirens. The sequence goes on along the minus strand of VDFB02271358.1, from coordinate 356,408,484 downwards.
TTGGTGACTGGAATTTATCTCACCGATGGTGTGGTATGTGTTCGGCATGACTCTTGATGAAAGGTGGGCTTGGGGTAACTTGAAGACTTCAGCGTGAAGTCTTGGTGACAGGTGTTGGTCTCACCGATGGCTGTGTGACTTCGGTGTAACCTCTTGGCAACAGCGGTATGTCTGGCCGACGGTAGCTCTTCAGAGTAACTTGAAGGCATCGATATGATGTCTTGGTGAAGAGTGATTGTCTCGCCGATGAGGCAGTCTGTTGTCAGTATGACTCCTAGCGGCTGTTCGGTGCTCGGTATGACATTTGCCTAAGTCTTTCCGACAGTGACATTGGTATGACACAAAGAGCTCGGTGTGATGTCTCATCAAATGGCGATTGTCTCACCAATGAGAATGGTTTCGGTATGACTTGTGGATATCGGTAGAACCTCTTGCCGATTGTTGGAACCTATGCTGATAATGTCTGTGTATCCTTTGAGCATCGGGGAAACACTTCTCGTGTCTCACCGACATGTGAACTTAGTGGATTAGTTCCTTGACCGTTTGACTACCCTATGTGGTGGCTCGTGGACCAATCAGGGGAAGTGAAATTCAAACGGTTGGCGGTTGGATTTTTGCAGCAGTTGCGATTGAACTGAACGGTCTGCAAGGAAAAATCTACACCAGAATGGAATGACGATAAGGATGCTGAGCTGGAGATTGCTGTTGTGTGATCTTGAACTGATTCACAAAGAGCCTGTTAAAAGAACAAATGTATAAACGTATGCATTGGACGTTCTGGACAGAAAAAGAGAGAAGGAGAGCTAATAAGCCAAAGTGTTGGTAAGAGTACAGAGAGATCCAGAGAGTGAACGATAGAGAGAGGACCAAGTGGCTAGCCGAAAGGCCGAAGCCATGAGGTCGAAGCAGAAGAGAGAAGCAGGTTTTGTTGTTGGAATCTCTCCTAACCATGAATGCCATGGTTGATCTCTCATGTTGAGTTTGCTACCAGTTGTTTCCTTCATGAACAAGATGAATCTCTGAAGAGGCTATGAGCCTGAATTTGTATTGTAACCATTATATTGTTGAATAATACAATGGCTCGATCTTTGGAGTGTGGGGTTTTTTATCCCAGAGGATTTTCCCCACGTAAATCTTTGTGTTCTGATTTATGTCTTGTCTTTCATCTATGTTGATTCTGTTTCTTGAATCTATCATTGCTTGTTGTTGAATTTACATGTGATTCTCTCAGAAGGATTAATGTGGGAATTAACTGTTTGTTTCCGCTTTAGGACATAGTTGTACGTATCTTTGAGGTAAATCAAAATTGAAATACTTAAGGCACCAATGTTCTTAGAGTTTTTCCTGAGATGCAACATAAATTTTCTTACAATAGATTGTGAGCCCTAGGATACAGATCATTTAGAGATGTCATTTGTATGTATGCCCTGATTTTTGATAGGGAGGACTCCATTTATTATTGAGAGGTTTTTGGCCATGCGAGTACAACGATGGTTTGGATTCACTCAGGGTATGCCTCAGGGAGTTGCTCACTATGCATGGAGCAAGGATGAGGTAGGATGGGGACCTGGTATTTCATACCAGATAGCTTATATAGAGTATATGGCTCTAGCGCTTGAGTCATGGGATGGCAGGCAAGATATTATTGATGCTGGGATGTCTTAGGAGTACTCCATTTATTTTCATACACATTCATTTCCACGGTTGACATGTCCTAATGAGCCAACAACCATTTTGGTGGTACCATAGCCAGGGGCAGGGAGACAGGAGGATGTGGCAGGTGGTGAGCAGGCAGCGGTTGGGGGAGAGGGGGAGGAGAGCGCAGAGGAGGAGGAGAGCTCCGATGGGGATGATGGGGATGATGGTGGAGATGAGGGGTCGGTGCCAGTGAGACCGAGGCCGAATATTTTGAGCGGTATCCAGATCATGCGGAGGCTGAGGACTGGGATTGGGTGGAGGACAGTGATCAGGGTTGGTTCCTCATCACAACAGGTACAAATAGATACCCTACCGGCCCAGGTGTAGACATTGCAGGGACAGTAAGTGTAGTTACAGAGTCAGTTGGTGTAGGCACAGGGATTGGTCGCACAACTACAGGCACAATTGGAACATAAATAGGCACATCCTCCTACCCCAGACCCACAGTTAGCCCAGGTGATGACATAGAGATGCATTGAGACGGAGGGCGGTAGAGGCCGAGGGTGTTGCACAGAGGCTAATGGGCACTGTGGAGAGTGCATCATTGCGAGAGGCCATTGCAGAGGGATTTGGGATGGCCAGAGAGGTTAAGTATTATTGGGTCATATACGAGGAGTTATGTCCTCCTGAGCACAGAGAACCTTTCCCACGGTCCCATACTAGGACCAGGAGCAGGACACAAACAACTACCCAGAGTATGGGGGTTACCGGGTCTCAACGGGATCCAGATGCAGGGACCAGTGGGAGGCCACCATCCTCAAGACCAAATCCATCAGGGGGTTCCACTAGCCAGCCGTGATTGATGTACGCAATATTTTTATGTGATATATCTCATATTCTTTGGAGCATGTACATTGATTTTTTATCATATCTCATGTATCTTTCTAGACATTTGAATGTCATTGAATTATTGGAAATTTGTATGTACTTTTGATGAGCGATGATATGCAGCGGCGATGATTTTTGATGATAGGAGATGGATATGCATTATTTCCTTGTTTATGTGATGGATTTTGATATATGATCTACTGACTAACATGATTTGTAGGATGATATGATATGATTATGATATGATGATGTGCAATGTGTACTAATGATCTCATGCAGGTGGATGATGATGGTAAAAATGCAATGATATGATATGATATGATTTATTAATGATGTGGAAATGTGATGTTTGTATGAAATTTTTGTGTTTTTTTTTAATTTTCAAATGCTATAAATGATGATGATGTGATGGATGTTATATTGATGAAAATGCATGGTATTGAAAATGAGAAAAGATGTGAATGATAAATGATGTGAAAGGATTAATAATGATGAAACGTATGCTCAGAAATGTAAAAAATATTGATGAGATGATAAAATGAGATGTAATGATATGAAATGAAATGTAATGAAAATGAGATGATAATGAAATGAAATGCTATGAAATGAAATGAACTGAGGTAAAATAAAATGTAATGTAATAAAATGAGATGATATGTAATGATAGGAAATGGAATGAAATGATAAAATGAAATGAAATGGAATGATAAAATGTAAGTAAATGGAATGGTAAAAAATGAATTATGAAGTGATCTGAGATGATAAAATGATATGAGCCGATGAGATGATAAATGATAAATGATAATTATATGAATAATAATGATATGATAATGATGATAAAATGATGTGATGAATATGAAAAATGAGTAAATAATGAAATGAAATGATAAAATGATAAAATGGAAATGTTATGGAAAATGTAATGATAAAATGATATGGAATGAAATGTAATGAAAATGAAATAAAATGAAATGGAATGAAAAAATGAAATGTAATGTAATGATATGTCATGTAATGATATGATATGCAATGTAATGTAATAAAATGAGATGATATGTAATGATAGGAAATGGAATGAAATGATAAAATGAAATGAAATGGAATGATAAAATGATCAAATTGAAAAAAATGATAAAATTGAAATGATATGTAATGATGGATGGGATAATAATGAAAAATGGTTAAATGTATGAATGAATGATACAAAATGATAAAAGGATTGGAATAACATTAGAATGAAATGAATATGATAAAAGAAAATTAAAAAAAATGAGAATGTCCCCTAATATGCAATGGAAAAATATGAAATGATAATGCATTATGAAGGATAAATAAATGGGAAAGGATCCCAATAATGGATGTTTAAACTATATGATATGCACAAGACCGAGATGAAATGATAATGAAATGAGGATGAAACAAATGTCCAAATGACCTCCACATATAATCCAAAGAGACATGACAACCGTTGATTTATCTGTTCATCCTTGTGTGAAACTCTAATGCGAATCCAGTATGAAAAATATATACATTGATCTAAATAAAAACAACTGTTCATTGAGCTTTTGGGTAGCTTTTGTGAATCATCATAGAGCCTTATAAAATGTTGGAAGTATGTACAAGCATCATAGGGGAGATTAGCACTGATGATGAGCTGAGTACAACTTTCATGATTTTTGATATAGCAAGCGAACACAAGCATCAAGGTATAATTGAACCCAGATGACCTAAGCATTTCTTGCATAAACAGACAATTACTAACCACCTTCTGATGCAAATTTGGAACTGTCGTTAATGATATGCTTTGGAAATCATGTTTCATGACATATTTGCATTAAATCGATAGTTAACCTCAAGACAACAGACAAAGAAAAATCATCCTCCTTCCTTGTCACTCTAGTTCAGTACATCATTGAGTGTGCTCTAGAGAGATGATATCAAAAAATCAAGCAACCATTGTTCAAAGTGTAAAACTGATATTTCAATCATTATTCAGATTTTAGATCATCCAGATATGAGTCATGATATGGTATTTTGCTGAAAAACCGTTGTGATATGGTTCGATGATTGGATAGTTGTTCATGTGTTTTGATTGTTTGTTCGTATGACTGAGTTTTATATCTTTGTCGAGCTGTTTTGGTAGAACCTGAAAATTGGTTGCCCCAGAGTATGCCAACGTTTTCCCCCAGTATTTGACACAACTTGCTGAAATGGATATGTACAATAATCAAGCCATGGTAAGACGTTATCACTCTAGGAAAATGATGGCAACATGATGCTGGTATGATCCTAAGATGATGGAAAGATGCATTGAAATAAAAGCTTAGTACAAAACATGAACTAATAGATGGAGAGCTACAAATAGCATCTATTTGCCATTTTATTTTATTTTATATTTTTTTGTCGTTACCAAGATGCCTGTTTGCCAAGTTTTCACTAGGGTAACCATTTTTTCAGGACTTTTTCTAATGTTTTTGTAATTCTTCAGGACTTTTTCTGCTATTTTTCTATTTCTTGAGGACTTTTTCTGCTGTTTTTGTATTTTTTTAGGACTTTTTCTTATGTTTTTGTATTTCTTCAGGACTATTTCTGATGTTTTTGTATTTCTTTAGGACTTTTTTTGAATGATGATAGACGCTTTAGACAGAATAATTTTTCAGGTGCATACTGTTGATGGGTTCGTCAAACAGGTCCCCTTCTGGCATTGACAGCTTGTATGCTCCTGAACCGTACACTGCTATGACCACATACAGACCCAGCCAATTAGGTTCAAACTTTCCCTTCTTTTCTCTGTCTTGTTGATTGTGTGGGTTCTCTTTTAGAACAAGATCACCAACCTGAAAGGTATGCAATTTGACTCTGTGATTATAGCTATGAGACATCATTTGTTGATAGGCTTTCAAATGATTAGTTGCTCGTTGTCTCTTTTCATCAAGAAGTTCCAGTTCTTGCAATTGGGAAACTCTGAATTCATCATTTGTTATGAGACCTTTCAGTGATACTCTAAGTGATGGGATCTCAAACTCTAGGGGTAGGATGGCTTCTGCTCCATAGACAAGAGCAAACAACATTGCTCCTATTTGTGTTTGGATACTAGTTCGGTAGGCCCATAATACGGGATTAAGTTGGACATGCCAATCTTTCCTCGCATCATTCACAGTTTTCTTCAAAATTTTCAATATTGTTTTATTTGAGGCCTCTGCTTGGCCATTCCCTTGTGGATAATAAGGTGTTGAATATCTGTGTTGAATATGGAATCTCTCACAAAGTTCATCTACATCCTAATTTTTGAATGGCTGTCCATTATCTATGATGATGGAGTTGGGAATTCCATACCTACAAATGAGATAATTGAGTATGAATGATGAGATTTGTTTGCCAGTGACCTTAGTGAGAGGGACTACCTCAATCCACTTTGTAAAATACTCTGTTGTTGTGATGATGAACTTGTGTCCGTTCGACGATGAAGGATGAATCTTGTCAACTAACTCCAACCCCCATTGAGAGAATGGCCAGGTTGGTACAAACAGTTGTAGTTCCTATGCTGGTGCATGAATGAGATTTCCATGTATCTGACATTTAGAGCACTTCGTTATGAAAGTGAATGATTCCCTCTCCATTGTAGGCCAGTAATAACCCATTCTAATCAATTTCTTGGATAAGGTTAGTCCACTTGAATGAGTACCACAAATGCCACCATGAACTTCTTGTAAAGCCTTATCGGATTCGTCACATTCAAGACATCGAAGTAAAGTACCATCAAGACCGCGGCGATAGAGAGTGTCAGCAATAAGGGTATAGCGAGAAGATTGGTGGATAAGTTGCACTTTTGGTTATGGGATAAGTCAAGTGGTAAGATGTCATCTTTTAGGTAGGCATAAATCTTGACATACCAAGGTGAATTGGATCCTACTAAGTGGCAAATGATTTGGCTTTCAGGGGTGTCATAGGCTGGCGTAAATGATTGTTCTACCAAAAATTTGTAGCGAGCCTGAGTTTCTGGGAGTTGTAACAATGAAGTGATTGTGGCCATAGCATCAGTTGCTTTGTTATCAAGCCTTGGAATTTGTATGAATTTGATGTCTACAAGGTATTTCTTGAAATTGTCTTCTCCATTTTCTTATATGGTAACAATTTTTCATCTTTGGTCTGATAGTCATCATTGATTTGGTTAATGACTAACTGTGAGTCACCGTTGACTTGTAACTCTGTGATTCTCCATTCCAATGCTATTTTGAGTCTAGTGATTAAAGCTTCATATTCGGCTATGTTATTAGTGCATGGAAACATTAGTCGATATCACCGAGGAATGGTATTTCCTTGAGGGGTGACGAAGAGTATGCCTGCCCTCGATCCATGTTGAGTAAATGAGCCATCAAAATATAATAACCAAGGTTTCTTTGACTCTGTCGTGAAGACATCAGCATCTGGAAATTCAATGTGCATGGGATGTTCTGCTTGTAAGGGTGCTTCAGCCAGTTGGTCACCAATAACTTGTCGTTTGATTGCTTTGCGATCAATATAATGGATATCGAGCTCGCTTAATATCATGACCCATTTTGCTAATCTTCTTGTTAATGTGGCCTTGCTTAACAAATATTTGAGTGGATCAATCTTTGCAACAAGGTTGATTGCATGAGTTAACATGTAGTGGCAAAACTTATGTGAGGAAAAGACCATAGCTAGGCAAGCCTTCTCAATGAAAGTGTAGTGGAGTTCATGACCTGTTAATGTTCGGCTGATATAATAGATTGCATGTTCTTTTCCTGTAGAGTCTTCTTGTGCTAACAATGCCCCCAAAGATGTCTCTATGGCAGAAATGTATAAGATGAGTGGTTTGTCTGGATTTGGTGGTATCAGAACTGGTGGGTTCATTAAGTACTGCTTGATTTGTTGAAAGGCCATTTCACACTTATCATCCCATTTGAAAGGAGCATTCTTATGTAGTAGATGTGTGAAAGGTAGACATTTATCTGCTAGTTGTGCAATGAATCTTTGTATAGATTGGAGTCGTCCCTGTAGGGATCTTAACTGACTGATATTCCTTGGTGGAGGCATTTCCATGATTGCTTGTACCTTGGCGGGATCTACTTCAATTCCTTTTGCTGAAACTATGTATCCCAAGAGTTTTCCAGATGTGACTCTGAAAACACATTTCTTAGGGTTGAGGCAAACTTTGAACTTTTCCAACCTTGCAAATATTTTGGATAATATCTCGAGATGTCCTTCTCTTGTGTATGATTTTTCTAGTATTTCATCGACATAATCTTCCATGAATGTGTGCATCATGTCATGAAAAATTATAGTCATAGCTCTTTTATATGTAGCCCTAGCATTTTTTAAACTGAAAGGCATGGCGTTCCAATAATAAGTCCCCCAGGGACATGTGAAATTTGTTTTGTCCTGGTCTTCAGGTGCAATCTTGATTTGGTTATAACTAGAAAAACCATCCATTAGTGAATACATGGAATGTCCAACTGTCAGATCAACTATAGTATCAATGCTTGGAAGAGGAAAATCATCCTTAGGACATGCCTTATTAAGATCTCTGAAATCTGTGCACACTCGAACACTTTTGTCAGGTTTGGATACAGGAACAATGTTAGAGATCCATTCTGCATAATCAATTGATCTTATAAATCCCACATCAAGGAGTTTCTTAAGTTCTTCTTTAACTAGTAGTGCCACATGAGGATGCATCTTTCTAAGTTTTTGTTTCACAGGTTTTACTCTTGGTTTAATGGACAAGTGATGCATTATAAGATCCAGATCAAGACCTGGCATATTTGCATAAGACCAGGCAAAATTGACTTGATTTGCTCTAAGAAATTCCATGAACTCAGGTACTTCTTTATCTGTCATTGATGCATCCAACTGTAGAATCCTTGGTTTCTCTGTAGTTTCACGATTAACTACTTTTGTAGCTCAATCAAGATAGGCGATCACTCATGATAGTGCTCCAGGAGAGTTTCAAGTATCCCATCATCTGGTGCCATAAAAAGGTTTTCACCATCTGATACGCTCTTTGTTTTATCTTTTGCTTGATCTAATACTGCCAAATTCTAGTTTTCACCATTAGATCTTTCTTTTTTATTTTTATTTTTGCAGCTAGGAAATTTGACACTCTCCTGAATAAGGATCTCATGCCAAAAATTGCCAGTGGATCAATCATTTACATTATCTGCAGAAAGGAAGTTTACGATAGATTCGTCGGTTGGAAACACAGGTATATCCAGAGGTTCAGATAGATCCTAGTCAATGAGATCGGGATGTATTAGCGGTAGTGGGTCATTCGGTTGCGTAAAATCGGCTATGGTTATGGTCGTAATGGAGGTGTCTATAGGATCTGAGGTATGAGGTAGATCAATGATGGTATTGTCCTCACGATAATCTTGTTCGAGTAAATTTGACACGGTATCACTAGAATCATAGTTGCATTGTAGTTCAGATTCATGTGGTTGGGTCCCTGAACCTTCTCCTTTGATTAGAGTAGGTGTATACTTGTGTATCACATCAACCTGTTTATCCCTCCAGAATTCATCATTATGGATGGTATCCCATTCGTATTCTCCAGAATTTGTGTCAGAGTTATTATCGATGAAATTCTGAATTGCTGTCAAGCATGCTTCCCTTGGATCAGAACTTTCTTGCAATGTAAGTACAATGTCATTCAATTGTTTGGATGTTTATTTTGAGCTAGTATTATAGCCTAGTCCTATTTTATCTTTTTCCGCAAGTCCTGGAGGATCAATAGGCTCAACTACTCCTTTTCTTTTTCCAATAGGACCATTACCCTCATAGCCCATCTTTTGCATGATTGAATATCCTTTACCATATTTCTCAGTTGGTAATTTGATATTGATAACTGTTTCATCTTCATCTTCATCTCTATAGAGCCATTTTAGCATTTCTCTATCCTCAGGATCTTCCATCAAAAATTTCTCTTTCATAAATTGGCCATTGAATTTTGTGATTGGTTCTGCTGCTGATTGTGTTGATGTTGATGCTACAGACATCTGATGTTGCGTGATAGAAGGTTGTCCATATGACCAAGGTGATGTTAGAAGATTAACCAGACAAAGAGAATATTCTCCTACTCCATTATCTTTGAACCGTAGTTGTTTTTCAAAGGTTTTGGTTAGTTGACTGATTTGTGTATCAACTTTTGAAGAAGTGCTAGTAGTCGCTTCTCAATTGTTAGGAACCAAAGTGTCTTGACTAGCTTTGATGGTAGCACAAGTTTGACTGTGAGAATTATTTGTTGATATCATGATCTCCTTTCCATCGTAACAAAACTTAAGAAACTGATGATTTGTAGATGGTATAGCTTGCATTTCGTGGATCGAAGGATGACCCAACAAGATGTATGTGAGATCACGATTTAATACTTGACAGAAAGTATTTTTGATAACAGGTCCCACTCTGATTGGTAGCATGATTAAACCCTTGGATGCTCTTTCCTCATCATCATAGGATTTAATGGTAATCTTTCTTCTGGGATCAATGGAATCCTTAGAAAATCCTAAAGCCTAAATTAATTTCATGGTAGATATGTTCAAACCAGCACCCCCATCTATTAGAACTCGTCTGACACAAAACTTGTGGACCATGACTTCTAAGTATAATGATGAATTATGGGGATGTTTCATGGAAACATCATTTTTTTCAGAGAATGAAAGGCATGTGGGTGAGGACAAATGTCCCACCATGGCTTGAAATTGTTCTACATTTAGATCATTGGATACAGTTGTTTCAATGAGGGCTTTGTTTAGAATTTCCTTATATGCTAGGAAAATCTTCAGAAGTTCCAAGATAGAGATCTGGGCAGAAGTTTTTCCAAGTTGATTGATTAAATCATATTGATGTGGAGACGGTGGCACAATGGGTTTTGAAGGAGCCCCTTTTAAGACAACTTTAGCTTGTACCCTTGTTACACTAACTTCTCGATACTTCGCCTTCTATTTGACTTTTATAACATTAACCCGCTCGTCATCAGTGTAGATATGATTGATTATATGTTCATCGATATGATTCACATTCTTTCCAGAAGACTCATGCTTTTGATAGTTGGGCAAAGGATTTTGAAATGCTTGGTGGTCTTCGTTTGATTGTTGGTTTCCTTCTATTGTGACAATGTCTTTGTCGATTAAATCTTGAATAGTGTTTTTGAAGGCTTGGCAATTATTTATACGATGGAATTTACATCTATGATATTCACAATAGTACACATCATTCCATGATGGTGGCTTTACACTTGGTTCAAAGTTACGTTGAGGAGATAGGGTAATAACGTTCTTTGCCATCAAGTCTTTAAGAGCAGATTCTAGAGATTGCCCCAATGGAGTAAAAGTTCTTCTGTTGGAGAAGAATGAAGATCATTGTGGATTCGTGTTTGATGTATTTCCTAAAGCATTGTTATTGTTGTTTCCATGATACCCTTGATTGTTGGTATTATTCTGATTTGGAGAAAAAGTTGGATTTTAGTTATTCCTTGGAGGAGGAGGGGAGTTGTTTCCTTGATTTGTAACCAAGTTGACATTGTTGTAGTTGTTGTTGCGAGGAACACTAAGAACAATTGGTTTAGGTGAGACATGATGTGCATCTACAACACCATCATTCACCACATTCTTGTTGTGAGTCCAAAACTTTGATTTGTCATTGTGGTGATTTGATGAGCTAGGATTGTCTATCAAGTTTGATTATCCCTCTCTGGACTAATGCATTTTCAATTATGATTGCATTTTCAATCATTTTCTAAAAAGAGGGAGGACAATGAAGATTTAGACGATAACTCATCTCTTGATCGAAGCTATTTATGAATGTAGTGATCTTTTCCTTTTCAGGAACATGACGTGGATATCTAGCGAACAATCTTCTCCATCTCTGAAGAAATGTGATGAACAATTCACCAGGTTTTTGCTTAGCCTTGCATAGATCAATCATTGTGATTTTGTGTTGTATGTTATAGGAATATTGAGAGATGAACTCGTTGATCAATTCCTCAAATGTTTTGATAGGCAGTGTAACTTTTGATAACCATTTCATAGATTGGCCTCCAAGACTTCATGGGAACAAACACATTAAGTATGTATCCTCATGAGCGAATTCTAAAGTCATCTTTCGAAAGTCTCTAATATGGTCAATGGGATCCGATTTTCCATTATAATGATCAAACTTTGGAATTTCACAATGCTTAGGAAACAAAATCATGTTGAGATGTCGATCAAAAGGATATGGACAAATATCATCAAGAGCGTATGTCTTTGTTGTGGCTCCTCCTTCTAGAAATTTAATTTTCCCTTCTAATTTTTTAACATGTTGAGTCAAGACACTAAGACCAAATAAGGGTGTTTCATTAGGATTACTCTTTATGTTCTCAGTGTTAAAGTCATGAGGTAGTTTAGCTCCTTTGTCGACTAGAAACAGGAAATATTTTTGTTTGTCTTGTTCTACGATCCTTTCTACTGCTCTGAGAAATTTAGGATCTTGTTCGGCTTCTTTAAGGTTGCGTTCTTCTTCTTGTTCATCCTCACTATCCTTAGGGGTTTTTCTCATATCTTTGTCGGAAGTAAACGGATTATTTTCTCCTTTAGTCATGTTGTCCTCAAAGAGGGGATTTTGACTCACACTATAAAGGGGATCACTATTTTCACCTTCCTTTTGTGTTGTTGAGGTATGATCTTCTTGTTGAATATCTTCCTTCAGTTTGTTGTATTGTGATCATGTAAAAACATGCATATGATTTCAAGATGTTCTCCTAAACTTAGATCATAGTTTGATGAGTGCAATCAAAGATGATGTTTTAATATGATAAGATGAAAATCTTATGATATGATCAAAACTATGTTTTCCTAATTCATGGTTGTGGCTTCCAATGATAAAGGATTTCAGAATCCTGTTGGGAGAAGTTGAACCGAGAATTTAGAAGTTTATGATGGAAGGTGCACTTGTAAGATTTTGATCCTTGTTTTCGAAGAATGATAAATATATCAAATAGCCTATTTCAACTCACTGAAGTATTTGACTACGATGTGTCGAATATTCAATAGAAGGTTGTGGTATATAGTTGAAATTTAGAGGTTGATTGTGATTATGTCATTGGGAGAGGGGTCTTCTTTGAAAATAGGCTCGTGAATCTAGGGGGTCTATAGCGTATTCGTCAGTAAATCCTCTAACAAAATCTTCGTATCTATGGAGAAATTTGCGATAATGGAGCAAGACGTTTTGACTCTTATATAAAAACTTCCTTCGTTGTAAGCTTTTCTTGTAGCCTAGAGGTTTCTTGGGTTTCCTGATCCTATTGGCAATTGAATTCTTGAAAAACTTGGTAGGTTTCCACTCCCTAAGCATGAAAGAAAATGTTGATATGCTACTAGACCGGGAATACTATAAACTCAAATCTGTCACAAACAATGATTCGGGAAAAATGACAGATGTGCTTTTCTGTTGCCTAGATGCACTTCAGAAATAGGGATATGTGCCAGAGAAAAGGTCAGATGCGCTTCAATATGTCCCAGATGCGCTACCCTATATCCTATATGCACTGTAGAAAATGTTTTGGATAGTGACCGAAAAGTTTTATTTTCAGAATAACTAGTGTATGCGCTAAAAGACTCAATGCGCTAAAACAGACCCTAAAAGCACTAATTTAACCAATGAATGCACTAAAACAGACCTTATATGCATCAGAATATACCCTAGATGCGCTAAAATAGGTTTTCCAAGGTAACTTTTCCGAATAGTTTATGAGTAATTTCAGCTAAAATTTGACATGTTCATTTTGGATGATCTTTTATCTGAATTAGTGTGATTGAAAACACAACAAACACTTTGAAAACAATTGTTTTCAAGTCCTATACTAAACATCAAAAGCAAGTTTCACAAATGTTTTTCAAAAAGTGTTTTGATAGGTTTTACACATGACAGACAATTCAGACAGACTCACTTTTAGTACTCAAGTAGGTCATCATAATAATCAACAACCCACATCTTAGAACTGTGTCAACTCACACAGCCGTGTCACCCCCGAAGGGGCACTCGTGTTTTTGTCTTTTCCAGGCACGTACTAAGAGTGATGGAAGTGGATACCGGATCCCCTGAGCAAATGGTCCTTGGAAGTTATATGGTGAGTATCTTGGGGGTAGATTCTTCCCTCCCTTGCACTGTGATTATTATGATGTTCAAAAACTGACTTCGGTTGGATACTACACTAGGTTCATAGTAAGGGTTTTTTTTCGGTGCAGCAATAATAAACTCCCTCAGGAGACCTCCCAACCTTTATAATAAATGCTTTGGGGATGGTTATCTTGCACACTACCGGAAAAAGAGGATTTCTCTTGATTTGCTTTAAATTTTATAGTGGGGCGGAATAGCTTGGCTTTGGCTTGAACCCACTTGAGTCGTACCTCTTGGGTGAGTATTTTTTTCCACAAGAGAAATCCCTCTACAAGATGTAATAAATTAGTAAAATTGCATGAATGTAAAAGGAAAGTTTGGTATTCTGGTCACCCAGTTAAGGGGAGAGCATAGACCTATTGCCACAAACACAGCAGACACTGTTCTTTTTAAAACCTAAATCACAATGATCTAAACTACGTGAAGATGTTGCTTCACAGAAAGCATGGGATTCATTTTAACTGCAAAATCAGTGTGTGGTGACTATCCTAAATTTCTTTATTTTAAATCCATGTCTATCCTAGGGTTGCTTCCTTTTAAAACCAGCTGTGATATCCTAGATTGGTTCTTTTTAAGCTAGAAAAAGGTTTTGTCTGCGGAAAGCGTCAGACTCAGAAACTTGTTTAGTTACAACCTGTATGCGCCAAAAGATCCCTTGTATGTGCAACAAAAACAAGTTAATGCACCAAAACAGATCGTAAATGTGCTACAGAAAGTCCTAAATGCGCTACAAAAACTCCTAAATGCGCTAAAACAGAATGCAGCTAATTTTTTTTTTTTGGTTTTTAGAAATTTTTTAACAAACTAAGTAGGGTATATGCGCCATTATGTCCTGTAGATGCACCAAAATAGTTCCTGGATGCGCCTAAACAGTTCCTGGATGCGCCGAAGTACCTGCAAAAGTGTTGAAAGAAATCACGGATGCGCTTTAAAAACCTTTGGATCTACTTCGGAAATCCTCGGATGCGCTAAAATGGAAAATTTTGTTAAAAATTCGAATTCCAGAATGCGAAATCCTGTCAGAGAACCTGCAAGTAGATGTTTAAAATGGGGCAAGGCCCCACGGTGGGCGCCAATAATGTGTGGTCAATTTTGTGAGCGTTAAATATGTAAAAACAAATGAATCAAACACACCAATAAGACATTCTATCAAAAATAGAATATTAAAATAATAAAGATTGCAAACTCAGTATCCTGTTATCGATGTCATCCTATCGTCCTCTATCTCCAGTAGTTTCATTGATTCCAGCTGGCTCTCAGATTGTATGCTAGGCTCAATGAACAGTCCTCCTAAAGAACGAGATTGATTATGAAATGCATGTAATGCTAAGGCATGATTGCTCTAATGCTAAACATGATTGCTGAAAATGAAAGACTATTAATGATGCTATGAATAATAAAACTATAATGCTATAGTGCTAGAATGCAATTAATCTCTAATTACTTTGATATGTGTTGTGTAACCCTTGCTTGGATTAGCAATGCTATTTATAGAGTTTTTGAAAGCTTTTGATTG
This sequence comes from Sequoia sempervirens, assembly GCA_007258455.2. NCBI lineage: Eukaryota > Viridiplantae > Streptophyta > Pinopsida > Cupressales > Cupressaceae > Sequoia > Sequoia sempervirens. The sequence goes on along the minus strand of VDFB02271358.1, from coordinate 356,393,267 downwards.
GCTGATATGATCAACGATTGTGAAAATTCCTGGCAGATCGAACGGTTGAGAATGGATAAGACTGAAGAAAAACAGAAGAAAGCAGAAAGCAAGATTTGTTTTTCTTTTCTGTAAAAAGGTAAGATAAGATGATAAAGATGATTTGTAAAAAAAAACATCTTTTGTCAGATTATGGAAAGATTTTGAAGAAGATAAATAATGAATTATAAAATTCAATTATTTATTTATGGGTGACAGAGATTCTTAAAATAGAATATTTACCCTAGATTTGAAGAATAGTGGAAGATTTCATAATTAAATAGAATATTTAATTATGATTCTGAAAAGATATGGAAGATATTCAATTAAATAAAGATATTTAATTAAACTTTTAAGAAATTGTATGTAAATGAAATTAATTAAATGAGATATTTAATTAACTAGAAGAAGAAATTGAAAAGAAATATTTAAATTTAATTAAATAAAAAAGACTTAATTATATTCAAAGAGTGATAATTAATTAAAATAAATAAAATGTATTTATTTAATTAATCAAGTGGACATATGAATGTGAAATAATTAAATAAAAATCAATTTATTTAATCACGATAGAAGAATAATTTGAATGAACAATATAATTAAATTAATTAAATTTAATCATATGTAGAAGACGTTAGAGAAATTAATTAGATAATAAATATTTAATTAAATGCCAGGATTAATCAGATATGACCAATTTTATGCATCTACAAATTGATACCACCCTTTTAAGCGTAGGTTGAACCTTTCACTGAAACATTATGATTTATTTTATTTTATTTTGCTTGATGATGTCCATCTGATGGCTTTCTGTTTGGTGCAAAGCCATCACCTTCGATCTTGAATCAAAAGGAATTTCTAATTTTTTTTCTTTTGGATGCCTCATTTCCATGGGTGATGGTGGGCTATTGTCGCCCAATATTGTACTATGAGTTTTGTTATTCTTCTTGTACCTTTAATTATCCTGTTATTTCATAGAGACAATATGGCTTTCATGTCACCTAGTCTATAGAGGACAAGGCCAGACAATGGAATTGTTTGCTTGATTTGCTTGCATGTGTGGTAATGCAAATCATCATTTCTCATGAATGATAGCCAAAACGTCCTTGGGACGTTTAATCTCTAGCCGAGGGTAGGAGTTTATGGCTATGACCTCGACCACCATGTATAGAGCAACAGTTAACAACTGTGGGTCATTCTTAGAATGACATAAGTATATATGTTAACAATGAATGAGGGGTTTCATCCCGAGCCTAGAAGAGATTTATTCCTTGATTGTGAACATTTTATCATTGTTTATAAATGGTTAGCATGTCATTCGAGTTCTTTTAAGTACCTTTCAAAAGTTAATAACAACTTCATTGGGTTATCTTTTTACATGAAATTTGATGTACACCTATTTAGAATGATAAAGCTTAGATTAACGAAGCAATGGAAACTTGGTGCTGTAACTATAAACTATTTTAAATTGCATCTTTTTGTTATAAACTATAACTATTTAGTTGTAAACATTATTGTATTAGTGTAAACAATGATTGTTCTGTTGTAAACAACCTCGTTTTGCTATAAACTTTAATTGTTTAGCTATAAACAACATTATATTAGTGTAAAAAGTGATTTTTCTACTGTAAACGACCTCGTTTTTCTATAAATTGTAACAATTTAGCTATAAACAACATTGTATTAGTGTAAATAATGATTGTTCTGCTATAAATGACCTCGTTTTTCTATAAACTGTAATTGTTTAGCTATAAACAACATTGTACTAATGTAAATAGTGATTATTTTTCTATAAACGACATCATTTTGTTATAAACTGTGAATTTTTTTACTTGGAACAACATCGTTTTGTAGTTGTTAAGATAAAACAATATTGTTCTATAATTGTTTAGCTAAAACAATATTATTTTTTTATAAACATTCAATGTTTTATATGTAAACAATATCGTTCTATTATAAACAGTATGTGTTCATTCATAATCAACATTATTTTATTATAAACTATGATTGTTTAACTATAGACATCATTGTTCTATTAAATAGTAACTATGTGATTACAATAGAATTTTTTTTATCATGGCATGGTTGATACAAATGAGATAATAGTATGTGGGAAACTATTCAAGCAGGCTTGTTCTTAAAATTATTTACTTCATGCAAATTGATAGACTATATGATATTTTGAAACATTATTTGAATGATAGAAATCTGATCTATTGGTTTTAAATTCAGAATGTACGCAAAAATCCATAAATTAAGTAGGCACATATATGTGTATGCATGTAGACCTTCATCTACGTGCATACACATACTTGTGACATACCTTATTTTGTTTCCTATTTTTCTTCATTCTTAAATTAATACTTAATTATGATGAAATTAATCTTGTGACATGTGCTTTTAATGGATGGATAATGTTTTGATCAGTTTCCATTAGATTTATTTCTGAATTGTAAATTGAATAGAACAACACTTGGTCGACTAGAGCACCTAAGGGTATATGCTACTTGAGGGTAGTTAGTTGCTATGAGATAACTTGATGTTGAAAGTTACCCTATGGGATAGGTATCGAGATGGAGTTCAAAGAGTATAGGTTTGGTTTACCAAAACCTATTGTTTGTTGTTGCAACATTATTCTTATGCTTGGCCAAGCAATTCGGTTCATTATGTATGTATGGACTATGTGATAACACTCTCTACCATTCCTAGCATAGATATTGCATTCTCTTTTCTAACTTGTAGATAGAGATGCATGTTGATGTATGGGCATGCACCACCTTGCAGATTGTTCTCTTTCTAAACTTTCCATGTAGGGTCAGGTATTCTTCAAGTTGGAATAATTTTGGGGAAGCGTAAGCTTCGTGGTTGGGTGGTAGAGCACTTCAACCATGTTCTCATCCACCAGTGGAGGCGAGTGCCAAGTGGAACCTTGGATGTTCACAAGATTATTTTAGTCTATGATGTAACCTTGATGTAAAAGTTGTACATTGTATTGACTTTGTGGCCTTATGAGCCTTGTAATTGACTTTCAAATTGAATATATAAATCTTGACTCATTTTAATTAGACATGTGAACTGCTATGATAGACTATACCTACTTAGTTATATATTTTTAATTTGAATATATTCATATGTCATTTGCAATAATATTATTAAAGCAACAATTTAGAATGTGTTATTACATATGATTTAGACTTGTTGAGGTTAAAATATTATCTTTTGATTCATAACATCCAATACTGGGGTTTGGAATGGTAGATATCTTCCAAGAATTATATGAAAAACTTCTAGAGGTATGAGGTCACATGTAATAATGTCTTGCTCATTTTTAGTTGCATACTTAAAAGTGCATTGTATAATTACGTGAATTTCCTTACCGTGCTACAATGATCCTAGAGAGTATGGGCTTATATGTGTAGTGGTAGAGAGACCTAGGTGTTAGATTACATCATGCATTATTATACTCATATGATTGATGATGTCAATGATGACATGGCTAGGTTTTCAATTCACCCAATAGTTCATATTTACTTTATAAATTTGTTCAAACTTTAAATGTTTTAAGTAAACCATCTACAAATATCCATTGAAGCATGGATTTATAATGAAAATATGGACACCATCAATAAAAATATGTGTATTAACCAAATAGCCATATATAGGAATAAATCAATATATGTTGATATAAGTATAACATATATAAAAAATAGCCATATAGGAATACAATGTCACGTATATGCAATAAAAAATATATATCCAAAAATGCCATATAGGCATACAAAAAAGGACCCCAATAAAAAATCATTCCCCTCCAGGTGAAGAAAATAGATCACGAGTGGCCTTTGATTGTTGGGGGGATGGAGATGCATATGAAAGTGGTATACTTCAAACTTGAGGGTTGCTTATCCTATTTAATTCTTCATGGAGCTTTACCTGTTCCAATAAAAAGTATAAACATTAATATATATAAATTACATTATAAAAAATAAAATATTTAACAAAATAATCACTTACTACCACCAAATGATCTCTCTCCTCATTCACAACAATGAAATGCTTAGGCGATGGCATTCCAAAGTCCTATAGAAACCATACAGATAGAAATTAAACTAAAAAACAATAATCATTTCATTTTTCAATAATAAACAACTATAACAACAAATTTAATTTAATCTTCCTCATATCCTCGTGAAAGGCATTAAGCTATGTATTGTAGTAGAGACACCGTGCTCCATTTCCCTATCAATATCGAGATGAGTCTCTGCTTGCATCATCTGAAAATAAAAAAAAAACATTATTCAATTACGAAAACTAGAAGAGTGATGCAGGTCATGGCTTATAATGTATGAGATAGTCAACAAAATTTTGAGCACTTATTAAACTATATATTGCTTCAACAGTTTGCATGTTTCATAAGGATAATTTCAACGTAAAGGAAATTCACAAGATGGTAGTCCTAGGGATGACCATATCATGAAAGCAAGGGACAATATCATGATTACATAAAGAAATGCAAACCTTTGTTGATGTGAAGTGTGCAAATTTTTTGAAGTGGGGATAAGATTTATGGAAATAATGTAAAGCATGATTGTGAGATGCATGAAAAGAAGCAATAATGAGCATTATCACTAAGAAAAAATGATGTAGTGATAGTGAGCAATGAGGGGAGTATGGTCCTAAGATCTTGATAACAATTCACACCTATAAAGAAAAATCCATAATTTTCATAAAACATCAACATTCTATTCATATTCATTGGCGAATCACAAAGAAGAGATAGCTATGAAATGGAGTGAGATATCTTCATTACAGTGGATAGTGTAATATTCACATAGGAAGAGTAATGATCACAAGGAGAAATGATGAATAAAGGACAACAAATGAACAATAAAGGATATAGCATAAATGATGAGTAAAGGTCAAAAACATGAAAAAATGAAATTCATAGATCATGAAGTTCATAACAAGTTGTAATAAAATTAATTAAAAAGTACGAAGCATACTTACAAACTATCTAGAACCTTCAAGTCATCAAACATTATTCAATTATGAAATATATTTTTTATTTTAAAATTATGAATAGTTTGTTTTACCTGAATGAAACGTTGATGACCACATCCACTAGCAGGTGTTACCGTTGAAGCTCTAAGATTAACCTATTCAACATCCAAAATGAGATATAAAAATATCACTCATATAATGTTTAGCTATTCACATGTAATATTTATAATTCTTTACTAGTTACATACCATCATAGTACATGCGGTCACGTAATAGGGAGCTGGATGAGCACTAAAAATACAGGGAATGCTATGACCTTGAAATTTCATTATAATCATTCAACTAATCTAGTTAATCTTGAATTTAAAAAATGAAATTTAATAAATTCAATTCAATGAACTTGCTAACATTTACTTGACTATCAAAATTGAATGCCTCACGAAGGAGGGAATATGTCATCATCATCTAATCAGCTATAGATGTACCCTTAGCACCTACATCCTAACTATCTGTGGGATCATAACCACAAGGTGACCCGCTAGCCTAACAAATATGAGGTCAAACTCTACTCCCCAAAGACTAGCCTGGCTAACCATGCGCTAGAGGACTGGCATGTTGTATGAGGCTCTAGGTCAGTGAACTAATCAACTTCAATGTATCGACCTCAACACTCTCCTTCACAATAAAAGAGATAGACACATTCTCATATGTTGTTCTAGCGAGTTCTCATCTCGTTGGCCATTGTGCATCGATACGTTCCCCCACTTTGTCTTGTATGGAGCCCCCATCTCTACCCTAGAAGTCCTACATATCAAAATAATTTGGGATTTTATTGAGGACAAACTCACAGTAGGGTTTCCTTAAAAAATATTACGACACCTCATTGTTGTTGCATGGAGGATGGTCAAAAACCATCCACCACCTCCTCCAAAAATGGTTCTTTTTCCATTGGTGGTTGCACCAATAAATAGGGACCATCTTGCTTGAAGATGCAAAGGTTGATTTTTTCTAGGGTTTATGAATAGGGCACACAAGTCAAATTTTGTAATTTTTTCATCTTTCACTTCTTTATAGGATAATTTATCTGCATAAAATTCTCTAAACTCTCGTCTCTTGTCTGACCAGCTACTTACTTGTTTTCTAATTGAATATACATGTGATACTATTTATTCAAGTGATTGAGCAAGCGTGGTTCTATTTGAGTTTGAGCTTGCAGGATCTTTCAACCTTGCAATTATATCCTCATTTTTTTTTGTTATTTTCAATTTTCCCCATTTAATTTTCTTGAGTTCCTAGAGCATGTTGAGGAATTGTTGGAGGTGTTTGTTGAGGTTATTCTTCAACAATGATTTGGGAATGAGGTGAATCAATATTTTCAAGAGGAATTTGAGGAGGGTTTGTAGGTGCATTATAGTTTCTCAAAAATTAAATAAATTTACATCAAAAAAATATTAAATCTACCTATTTAATAACAAATTCACACAAAAAATAATAAAAAATTACTCCTTTGACCTCCCCGACATCATGGTGAAATTTTGATGAAGATTCAATGAAGAAACAAAGCAGTTTGAGCCTTCCTATAATGTGAGTGCACTTCTGAGGGTTTGCAGACTACAAAGGAAATTGGAAATAGAAGAGAATAGAATGAAATGAATTTTTTTTTTTTTGTTTATATAAAATAAAACACACTTTCATTATAACACGAGTGGGTTTTGGCCTTGGTGTGGCTAAGCCTAAGGCTCAGTCACCCCAAGCCATAATAGGATCACATTATAACACACTCACATTATGAATTTTTTGAAATTTGAAAGTTGTGTGACCACTTTTTGGCCCCCCATCTTTCTGCACCTGCCCAACATGTATCTTAAAATATGCTCTTCATTTTTATCCCACTAAGAATGTATGAATATATATAATGTGCAATAAGAAATAATATCTTTCCTCCCAAGTAAAAAGATCAATTGAAAAGCCTAAAAGGAATGTGATCATAATATAGGTAAGAAAGCAAGTGATAAATATAGAAAAATATTAACCAATAAAATCAATAAAAAAATAGGTGGAATGGATCTATTTCAATGAAATTAAATTATGTGTTTCAAATCAATTCCTCTTGTGGGAATATCCTAGACTATCCATTTTCATCATAGCTAGTGCATCAACCCAAACATGAATTTTCCTTCTAGTTGCATGCCATCATTCTCTTTACATTTGGATAAATTATCTTCTATTTTTCCCTTTCCATCTATTGGAACACAATAATCTATTGAGAAGGGGGGTGAATCAGAAGATATGAAAACTTAACCCTTAAAAAATTTATGCATATTACTTCCTTAAACCTTTAATGTGCAGATTGGATACTAAAGATGTAACAACATAAACATGCATACATAAAACATCACATAACACATGATATATGTGGAAAACCCAAGATGGGAAAAACCATGGTGACAAAGGTTGCTTGAGTCTACTGCTCAAATCCAACATCACAAATAAGTCTTCTATTACAATATTTTAGGGAACCAACCCAAGGAAGCACCAACTCCTTGATTTTAGGAGCACCAACTCAGTACAAATGAGGCAACAACCTCTACAATATTACAAGCTCATATATGCAAAAAATTGGTTCTGCATAACCTGATCATGCATCAAACATTCAATGCATTGTTGCACTTGTTGCAACTCACACTTTGTTGCTGATGTTGCAATCTCAGTAAAAAATCTCCTCCACTTTGCACTCTCCCTCTCTCTCCTCTGTACTTCACTCTCTTATGCACTTAGAACAATCTTGTTCTATCTTACTACACCTTGAATGTAAACCCTTGATGATATTCTAGCTTTTTTCTGGGTTTCACTCATTCATCACTTGTGCATTCTATCCTCTTCTTCACCCTCTATATTTCACACTCTACCTCTGCTTCATATTCAACAATACATGACTTTGTTCAACACACTCTTCCCTTGTAGACTATACACTCTTTTCACTTACAGCAGATGCAACCACTTAGACAATTCTTTGATTTTCTTTCTTTTCTTTTCTCCGCCAATCAACAATTAATGCCTCAAGACTCTCACACATGATTAGATCATCTAGAACCATCTATTAGGGTTTCCTTCCCCTACTATCATCTCTAGAAAGCTACCAGTGCATTGATCCACACATCATTTAATTTAGATATAGATAATTTCCCCAAATTTTCTCTTTGTCAAACCCTAGAATCAGATATGTATTAAATGCATTCTTCTGTCCATTCGATCTGATTCTAATCTTCATCTCTTTTAAAAACTATGCCACCACTTAGTAGATCAAATCTTCATTGATATAGGCCACATATGTAGTTGGACCAATTAAATCTTTCCTTTGTGTTGATCTACTTCTTTGCACCATGATCCAGTGTTCCTTGTTCATCATCACACCTTTAAATCATTATCGTTAGATAAAACTTGTTACAGATGTCATCGTCGATCTCCATCCCATGACTGTTACTTTATACCATCAAAGACACTTTAACATATCAGGCCAAGAAATTTTAGGGTCTCACGGATATCTTCCTTTCTCTCTGATATCACTTGTGAAAGACACGGGCCCACACAAACCATCTATCATCCATGTCATCGCCATGCAACTCACAACATCGATTTGAGTTGATATATCAAGCAATTGCTAGCCGCCACCTATCTGCACATGTCACCTTCCAATCTTTTTTTCCTTCCTGTCAGGTCTCACCAAGGTCTTCATCAATCTTCCATCGTCGTGTCGAATGGAATTTAGCGCTACTCACTCTGATATTCATATGTCTCCTTGATGAAGTTCTATCACAAACTCGAAGATATTGACTATCCTTTTCCACAGATCTTCATATGTCTCCCCAATAAATAGCCTTCATGAAATCACCTACTCAATTATTTTTTGCAACTTATCGTCAACCTCATTGCCACATAATTCACAACGATGTGAATTAGTATGTCAAGCAATCATCCTTTGCCATCTATATGCACAAATCACTATCCACCATTAATGCTTCCCTATCAGGTCCTACTTTACCGGTATGTCGAAGAGACTCAAAAGTGACTCCCATCGAAAAGGAGTGGTCTCACCAATATTCCTTCCAACTTTGATCAGGTGGTCCCTACTGCCTACATGTCATCCCTATCAGCACCATGCAACAAATAGTCACCAATGTGACTTGACACATTGGTCAATCACATGCAACCACTCTCCCTCACTCACCATCATTTACCAACATCACCTCCCTATCATAATGTTGAAGGGAAAATTATTTTTTTCCTTCCAATATTCATCCTTCTCTTTGATGAGGTGCTATCAAAATGTCGAAGAGACTAGCCACCAAGTCCCACTAATATTCACCTATCAACCTAATGAAGAACCTTCAGCTGACCATCACCATTAGATATATGCCTCTTTAATCTCTGTCATCCATCGCATACCACTATTTGTAAAGAGTGTTGCTTTTTTTTCCCATAATGTGAAGAGGTGCACTGATATCCATTTGGTCTTCATCACATGATCTTGACCATTCATCACTCATTGTGCAAAGCTTTCCTTCACCTTGCTTTAATATAGTGATGAGGACATCATTCATGATGCAATAATGTTCTACCAACTATCTTTGTTGACATCATACTCCACTAGCTCCAATCGTTCATCGCTCATCGTTGAATGCAATGGATGATAGAAAATAAAACTCATGATGTGAAGAACACATGCAATGCAATCATATCCTAACACCTACAAATGCTTGTTTCATTCTCCACTAGCACTCAAAATCCATTGCTCATTGCGAAAACCAAATCTTCGCTTCACAACGACAATGTGAAGCAATAGAGCAATATGTCACCACATGTCTGGCTTGCATCTTTAGGACCCATTACCAACTTCTTGCACCATTTGATCAAAACCCTGTTTGATCTCCACCATTCCCCACTCCCCTATGAGGTATAGATGGGGTCCCACCATAGGTGTCGTGGGCTAGCAGGCACCACCAAATCTACCATCGGATCTTCTTGATCACAACCATAGACCAAACTCCATCACTCATGACACAAACCAAAAGCAAGAAAAAATACTTAGCCACGATGCAAAGAACCATAGCAATAGCCATTTAATGTTCAAGGCTTGATCTTCACCATTGATCAAGCTGTCATCGCCATGTCGAATGGACTTAACTCACTATCTCTTCAAAATCTCGTTGTCACTTTGATATACCTTGTTTCTTCAATCACCACCATTTGATCTCCAAGGCTTGATCTCCACCATTGATCAAGCTTCATCATTGTGTCGAAGGGACTTAACTCACTTTCTCTTCGACAACCGATTGTCACTTTGATGTATCATTGTCTCTCTTTCTTTATCACTTCATCAACGGCACTCTAAATTGACTCCTCCTGATATGGTGCAGTCTTCCTGATATGATCACATGGACTTCACCAACCTAGAGTACTATGTAAAGGGTCCAGTCACGGAATGAATTTAATGACATAAGTTATAACTTATGTGACCTACTATCCCAAATACACATTCAACGTGAAAATATAAAAAGCCTACTGGTCACCATGATTGTAAACCTAGGGTTTAACCAGTAAACCCTAAAACCTTCCTAAGAGCACATGTAATTCCTTTTTGGAATGCTCTAAAAAAACCCACAACGAATCTAGACTTTGTTTTCACCTCTGTTATCTAGAAGAACCCTTTGCAACAATATTTCAACATTGTATGAAAATATTGCAACCATCTGAGCAACTTTGTAACATTTTCAGATCCATGATCTTGCCTTCATCACTCTACACCAACTCTTCCAGAACTAGGTCCATTGCTCTCACAACCATCCTCTGTCATCATGCCAACAATCTCCCTTGCATGATTTCCCTTTTTGAAATCAATGAAAACAATATGCAAACAATCTCCCCCTTTTTCATTGATGGAAAAGCTAAATGCTCAACTTGCATCCAATGCTCTGATACCAATGGTGGATAACATATGAGCTCATTGATCCTCTAATAACCCTTATGAGCATTTTCCTACTTTTCTCCCATGCTCACTTTCTTGAGAATTTGCACTACTTTCTCCCCCTTTGACATCAATGGAAAAGGGTCACACTCTTGAACATCTTTTTTTTAGGCCACCATGTTGTAGCCTCTACTTCTCTTTAGCAATAGAAAAAGGGACTTTAATCTCCCCCTTTGACTGATACCAATTGATATCAACTTATTCTCTCATACCAATTGTTGCATTCAACCTTTGACCGAAATGGAAAAACCATATGCTCCAACCATTCTATACCAATTAACAATATATGATGCCAGTTGAAGTGTCATTTTATGCTTTATACCAATTGATATACTAGAATGCATTGTATCAAGTATAATATTAATTTGATAGCAATAGAATCTCCCCCTTATACCTTTCTCCATTCTCTCTTCTGCATACTTCAGCATTTGCTTCACTTTGGGCTCTGTACCAACTAGACTGTTTTGAACCAATTCACAATGGTCTGACACCAATTGGAACCACTCTATACCAATTTTAGCAAAAGTAATTGTGAGTGAATTTATAGAATAGTTCCCTCTTAGACATATCTCTTCTTGTAGTCTAGGAGCATTTCTCTCAACAAATCACTTGCATAGCTACCTTCTCCTTTAGCTATGAATGTTCTTCCCCATTGACAAGCATTTCAAAGAGAAGGATTATGACCATAAATTTGTAACCATCAATTCATTAGAAATTTGTAAAACTCATTTTTCCTAACTTGATCTATCATTTTATTTCTAGGGATGAATAGGATACCAATTAATCTCCCCTTGGACTCATGCCCTATCACTATAGATTAGTGATGTAGGGTAGGAGCAACCACATCGAGTGTTTCCTACTGATCTTTCACTCTCTAAACCTTCTTGTCCTTCTTATCTGCCTTATCAACCTTCTTCTCAGGAATATGTCAACCATTGTTCACTTTGGGGGACATATTCATTTTCTCACTATGTGCTTTTGGTCTTACATGACTTGTTCTACAATATTTGGCTATGTGACCAAAATTGTTGCAATTAAAGCACATTACATTCATGTCTACAACAAGAGCAAATGAATTCATATACATATATTTTATGCTCCTTTTGGGTGAATCCCTACATTCACATGCCCTATGACCAAACTGATTACATGAATGACAGTAACCATAGAAGAATGATGAGTACCTGGTCATAGGTCTTCCTTGTGTAGGATGAGGCGGTTTTCTTCGATTTGACATCTTGGCATGTCTCATCCTTGTGAATCTTTCTATATCAGCTCCTTTTGTGTGTTTCTTTTTCTTCAATTTTCTAGGGACTAATTTCTTCATCTTCTTATCTGTTGTAGGCATCCCTTTTCTATCTAGCTTCTTCACCTTAGTACCAGCGGGCTTCTTTTCTTCTTTTTATTTTTTCACTTTAGCAGTGCCTTTATCTGATTTTCCATTTATAAAGTCATTTTCCTTTGGTTGGCTCGTGCAAGCATTCTCTTTCTTTGTGCAACCTCTTTCTTCTACTTTAAATCTATCATATAAATTTACAGAAGCACTATTAGGACTCTTTCCCTTTTTAAAACCAAGTCCAAATTTTTCTTTGGGTTTTGATGGATTTTGTGATTTTACCAATTCATCTAATATCTCAAATCCACCTTTCAACTTTAGACCTTTGTTGATCTGCTCTCTGGCATTATCTAACTCTTTTCTTAAGGCCACTATTTCTACTTCCAGCTTCATGCACTCTTCTGATTTGGATTGTACTTCAAATTTAACTACATATTCTATCCTTTTAGCTTCCTCAACTTGTGTTTTTAGACTAATTATCATTTGGTCAGAATATTCAATGTTTTTAGTTAGTCTCTCTATCTCTTTTTGTGCATGCAAATTTTGTTCTTCATTCTCCTTGTTCAACGTTTTAATCTCATGTAGAGCATGGATGAGTTTACCTTCTAATTCCACTTCTTCTTCTTCACTAGACCTTTCAACTTCTTCATCAAAAGTTGTACCAAAATCCATGGACATGGATTCATTTCCCTCAATCTCATAAGCACTTTCATGTTCATTGTTTGAGCTACCAAAAATATTTGATAACCTATTTTATTCTTTTGTGTGTATTTCCTCCTTATTTTCCTCTTTACTAATATTTTCTTTCTTAGAGCTATACTTTTCATCATGAATGCATTCAAAAGCAAGATAAACAATTTTACCTCTACATTTTCTAGAGCCTTTCCTTAATCTTATGATGAAATCAACTTCCTCTTTATCAGCCTTCTCAGATCCAGATGTAGATGATTCTTCCTCTTCCCTTCTAGCTACAACATATCTCATGGATGTGTTTGCAATCTTCTCATCTTCACTTTTCTTTAGACTAACTTACTTGCCTCCATATGTCTAAATCTTGGCCTGCACCTTACTATCATGGCCTTCATACACTCTCTTTAACTCATTCCAAACTTAATGTGCAGTTTCACAATACATAACCTTTCCATGCATAGATCCAGACAAACTAATCATAATGACAAACATTGCTAGCATCATCTTGAAAATCCTTCTTTGTAGCCTCAATAGTTGGAGGTGTAGCATGAACCTTGTATAACTTTTCAACTGACATCCACACATCAAACCCTAATGACTCAGATATTCTTTCATTTTACTGCTCCAAAACTTATATTTTGATCCATCAAAGAGAGATACTTCTTTTGCAAATGAGTCATCTTGACTAAATATTTTGTGTTCACTTATCTAAGATCTACCCAAGATGATTAATCTTCTCCTAGGGAAACTAGGGCTCTGATACTAATTGTTGGAACTCAAAAATCTACTAAGGGGGGGTGAATCAGTAGATATTAAAACTTAGCTCTTAAAAACTTTGTGTAGATTAATTCCTCAAACCTTTAATGTGTAGATTGGAAACTAAAGATATAACAACATAAACATGCACACACAAAGCATCACATAACACATGATAAACATGGAAAACCCAAGATGGGAAAAACCATGGTGACAAAGGTTGTTTGAGTCTATTGCTCAAATCCAATGTCACAAATTAGTCTTTTGTTACAATATTTTAGGGAAACAACCCAAGGAAGCACCAAATCCTTGATTTGGGAGCACCAACTCCAAGGAGACACCAATCCCCTACATTAAGCACCAACTTAGTACAAATGAGGCAACAACCTCTACAATATTACAAGTTCATATGTGCATAAAATTGGTTATGCATAACCTGATGATGCAGCAATACATTCTATAGATAGGGAAATAATATCAAAGGTTTAAATGCATTGAAGATAATAAACAAATTAAATCCTATCAAGCACCATGAAGTACAAAATAGAATGAAAATAAAAATAATAAACAAAGAACGTGCAAACCGATTTTCAAACTAGTGTTGATTGATCTCCATGGCTCTTCTCCACCTGCACAAGGATGCAAGATTTCAAAGGTTGATTGTTGGAGGAATGTTGGTTGCTCAATTTTGCAGCATAACGATGTGATGAAGATGATAGATGGCGATTGAAGAATTATTTTGACAGAGTGAAGATGCTAGAAGAGGATTCGATCCAAATGGCTTGTGAAAGGTTTGATTTATAGATTTTCGAAGGAAAAAGCTTAGTTGGCAAAGATCAACGGTTGAGATTCAATCTAGTAAGATGAATGGTAAGAGATTTTTGAAAGTTGAGAGAGAGATAGAAGGTTTCCTCTTCTTCAATTCTTCTCATTCAGATTCGAAGGAAGGTTGTCATTTTGAAGAATGAGTTGAAATGAATTTCATATTTAAATAAATTAATTTATTTAATTATATGTGAAGATGAGATTAGAAGTTCGCATAATTAAAAAAGTAATATTTAATTATGTGTGAGAGATGATTTTAGAAGTTTGCATAATAAAATAAGTAATATTTAATTATGTGTGAGAGATTATTTTAGAAGGTAATTAAATATTTAAAATATTTAATTATTTGTGGAGTGAGAAATGGTATTAAATTAAATATTTATAATATTTAATTTAACTATGAGATGAAGAGAATATTCCATATTTGAATTCAAATATTCAAATTTAGAATAATATGATAATTAATATAAATAAATTGTAAAATTTATTTAATTTAATTAAGAGGAATATGGAATATGGTAATAATTAAATAAGGGTATTTATTTAATTAAGGTGGAAGAATTATAAGAGTGAACAGTATAAATAAATAATTAAATTTATTTATATGTAGATGACTTTAGAGGATTAATTAAATAATTTATATTTAATTAATTAACAAGCTTGATTAACATTGACCATTTTTAGACATATACACATTCAGTGCATTGTTGCACTTTCTACAACTCACACTTTGTTGTTGATGTTGTAATCTCAGCAAAAAATCCCCTCCACTCTCCACTCCCACTCTCTCCTCTGCACTTCAATCTCTTCTGCACTTAGAACAATATTTTTCTATCTTACTGCACCTAGAATATAAACCTTTGATGATATTCTACTTTTTGTTTGGGTTTCACTCTGTGAATGGTGATCCTAGACTTGCACAAAGACAAAGAACAAACACATAATTAGTCCCAAATGCAAGTTAGAAACATCATTCCCCATGAAATACATTTTAAGCATAAAAACAAGAAATAATATGAAGAACACAATGAAAAAAGCTATTAAATCCTATTTAAATGATCAAAATCTCAATCCCATGGGGGAATTGGTGTCATTTTGATGTGTAAAATGGCCCTTTCACAATCCCTTGTAAGCTTGAATGATGATTTGATAAATATTTGATGCTTCTTTGGTGAAATTCCTACATAACCTAACTATGAAAATGTGAAAATGGATGAGAAAATTCAAAATCTCAAGATCATCACGTTGTGGATCCAAAATCCAAATGAGAGCCTCTTATTTATAGAAGAGAAAGATGGAGGATGAGGCAAAATGGATGAATGTGGGAGAAAAGACCAACCAATAGGATGAAGCCACTTGTCAACATGTGAGTGGACGAAGGTGGAGCACATTTTTGTCATTGTGAAATTAAATGCAATTAGGTGGAATTTCAAAATGGATGAAATGACAAGTTGGAGGGAGAAGAAAATGAAGTTAATGCCACTTGGCTCAAGGCAAAGGACATGTAAGAAACTTAAATGCCTTGTTGGATGTACAAACCCTTTTGGAGGGATTTTTCAAACTTGGAGAATATTCCCTTTTTGATGCCTTTTTGAAAGTAATTAGAGATTTAATAAATCAATTAAAATGATTTTCATGAGCAAGTTGCAAAAGCTAGAGGATTTGATGGATTAAGATTAAGATTAATCAGGATTTGATTAATTTAAAAGGAGATTAGTTGATTTGACCATTTTGACTTAGACTTTTGGATTAATTTAAATCAAAATGAGAAGAAAATGGATTTAGACTTAATTAAATAAGATTTTGATTTCTTTAATTAAAGAGGATGGTGTTAGATTAAATCAAATAAAGATTAATTCATTTAATTTAATAGAATGACTTTAGAGATTTAATTAAATAAAGTGAATTATTTAATTAAAGAGGGACTATAGAAGCTAATTAAATAAAATGATTTATTTAATTAATAGGAGATGATGACTTAATTAGATAAAAATTGATTTATTTAATTAAGAGGTGAAATTGACGAAGCGGTGTTAGTAAAATTAGGATCAGGTGTATAGGACCAATTAGTACATTTTTTGTGTCTACATTTTTCCCCTTTGAAGCAATGTATCCACTGCATTGGTTCAAAGAATAAATTGCCGTGATCAAAATTTTTAAAAAAATCAATTTTTTAAATGCCCCACTATTGCCCTAGTGAAAGAATTATGCTGGTATACTGCCCTCTCAAGAGATTGGACAAAAATTTGAATTGAGTGGATGCTTCGATGGGTCCAAAAAGGGTCTAGGATGCCAAAAAAGTGTAAAAACACAAAAATACGATGCAAAACAACCCTTGATTGGGCGAAAACGGGATCAGGGTTTGAAAAACCTAGTTGGACAGCTAAACAAGGTAAAAAAACCTTAAGTTTCAAGCTTAAATAGGCCTCGAGGGGCCACTTCTAATTCATTTGCACACCTAGCCTTTGGAGATTTGTGAGTTTTGAGCTCTAAGCACTGATCGAGATGGTGCAATGCATTCTTCGATGACACATTTCAAAGTGAGTGTGAGTGTACCAGCTACTACCAGGCATAGGACCAGTAGTATGTCACCCTTACCCGACTCATTTTTTCATCTTTCGTGCACATTAATTAGGGTCCAAAGGTCAAACAAGTCAAGCAAAACTCTTTGGCACCGCTGAAATCCTTGAATCAACACCGTGCAGCCTTAAAGTGTGTCGCTAGTGAGAGTTGCACTACGGTAGTCTAGTTCAGAAATTAGGGTTAGGGATCAAAGTCTATTGCACATGCAAATTGCACTACGGTGGTGCAATTTGAAATTTAGGTTTAGGGGCCAAAATGATGTGTAGTCAAACTCCGTTGTGGCGGTGAAGTTTAGAATGTTTAGGTATCCAGCGGTGCAGTTTAGAAGTTTTAAACAGTGGCGCATATGCAAATAGCAACACATTTTTTGTTTTGGTCGCAAAAACTCCAAACCGGATCTTCATTTTTATGAAACTTGACACGGTGACTTTACTAATGCAGGAGGACATGGAGCCGGTCCATTCATGAGAGCACAGATCCTTGATTCTGAGCAAATTGACTCAGAATCCTGGTTTACATGAGTTTTTGTAGGAGCACCTTGGGGAAATTGGGCTCTAGTACATCGCATATGCCCTGGCCATCCAAACACATTAGGGATGATGACAGAATTGGAGGAGAGATGGCATAGTGAGACGTCCTCATTTCACTTCCCTACTAGCGAGGCAATAGTGACCCTAGAGGATGTGTGGCACATTCTTCGTTTGTCGATCCATGGAGAGCGGGTCATCTATGATGTGGACGCCGGGACAAAGGCTGGCTATGATGTTATGGGCCTTGATGAGATCATTTTTTTGGAGGGACAGATTGAGTTAGAGCGGTACAGGACCACAGTGCTGACATTCAAATTGATCATAACCGCTATCATCTCAAAACTTATGGCACCAAATTGGCGCAGCTGATATTTTAGTCCAGGATGGGATCTTTCTTGGGAATGGATACTCTAATAGATGATCAGTGATGGGGTCTGGCTAGCATCGCATGGGGACCAATGATGTTGGCCTCCCTCTACCATGATCTACATGAGTTTGCATACTACAATAGTTAGGCTATTGGAGCAAGGGTCACATTACTATACATCTGGGCCTGGGAACATATTGTGGTGCTCCGCCCATGAGTCACACCAGTCGACATGGAGCCAGATGACCCAGTCGTCTAGAGATATAGGGGTGGACTGACTTTTACACATACAGGGGTAGCTAACATCCGTCACTGGCAGAGGGTCATCGATGATATGACCATTTTTACTTTGAGGCCTTGGCTCGGCATGCCTGCCTGGTACGATGATGTACAACAACTTTTCTTTGCTAAGCAGGACCGTCTGATGTAGGGTAGAGAGCATACGATGATAGAGTGTTACCTACCAGATCGAGTTGCACCAGATTGTTTGGGGATGCACTAGATAGACCCGATTATTAGTACATGGTGATATTTGCACGTACTATGAGGGAGACCACATGGGGTCGCACGATCCCTCTGGATGAGGAAGTTGACGCTTTCAGACAGCTGGTGGCCATACCATGGCCATATAATCAAGGACCACCAGACCTAGGGATGACACAGACCTACCAAGATTGGTTTCATCCCCCTGTGAGATTGACAGTGCCTGGTGCATTAATACCACAGAGGAGACCGAGAGGTTGGTCAGGAGGGCAAGGGTGGAGGCGAGGAGGTAGAGGGGACGAGGATGGAGACGAAGATGGTGGTGAAGGTAGAGGAGGAGGTGGACCACCTCCATATCATAGGGGACAGAGAGAGAAGGCACGTGGTCACCAGCAGAGGGATGGGGATGGAGATGGGCAGAGAGATGGGGATAGGCATCAGAGAGATACCCCGAGGGATCACTAGCAATAGCCACCACCAACGCCACCTCCATTCCAGCCAGACCATAGAGATGCTTTGATCCAACAGTTACAGGCACAGGTTGCCACCTTGACAGTTGAGAGGGATCAGGCAAGGGTTGAGTGGAATCAAGCCATCGAGTAGAGAGAGGCCACTGAGCTCCAGTTGGCATAGGAGACCGGTAGATGTTAGCAGCTAGAGGCCACACATGGTAGGTGTTGGATGTTGTGGTTGTGTTGTTGATATGTGGTTTTCATTGATGTCAACACTATTAGCATTAATGCATTTGAAGTTGTATATGTCAAGGTGTAGACACGTAAAATGTACCGATTGACATTATGCATCTGATCCTGGCTACCAACATCGTTTCATCCTGAATCATCCCTCATTCTAACCATTTAATCAAATATCCCCTTATCTGATTAAATTCATCAATAATCCTCTCTTAATTAAATAAACCAGTTATCTAATTAAGTCACCTCTTCTCGATAATTAAATTAATCATCTTGATCTAATTATCCTATTTAATTAAATAATTAATTTTATTTGATTAAATCTCTAAATTCTATCTATTAAATTAAATAAATTAAAACCTTATTTAGTTTAATCTAACATCATCTCTTTTAATTAAATAAATCAAAATCTTTATTTAATTAATCTCTTATCACATTCTTCTCATATTTGATTTAAATAAATCCACAAATTTAAGTCAAATAGGTCACATCATCTAATCCCCTTTATTAAATTAATTAACCTTTGATTAATTTAATCTCATATCATGTCCCATCCTCCAGCTTTTACCATTTGCACATGAAAATGGATTTAGTTGATTTATTAAATCTCTATTTTTCTCAACAAGGCATCTTTTTGGAATATTCTCCAAGTTTGAATTCAAAAATTCAAGTTGACATGTACATCCAACAAGGCGTTTACTCCATCTTACATGTCCTTTTCCTTGATCCAAGTGGCATTTAATGCATTTTCCCTTCCCTCTTGCAAGTCATTTCAACAAAATTCAAAATTCAAAAATAGGCATTTATTGGCACAATCCTCAAAACTTGTACATCCTCCATCCACTCATAGATTGACAAGTGGCATCTTGCCATTGGGATGAATGTTAGTCCCACATTACTCAATTTTGGACATTCATCCATCAATCTCATCTATAAATAAGAGGCTTCATTCCTCATTTGATCATCCACAAATTATGCAAAGTTACTCTACTCAAATCTCTAGCTATTTTCATCAATACCATTGAGTTCTTAGCTAGGTTATGCAGGTTTTTAGCTTGGAGCACTCATCAAACATCAACAAAGTGGATCACCCATCAACATTCATCAACATTCATCAAGCTTTCATCGTAGGAATTGGGAAAGGGCCAATTTTCACATCAAATTGGCACCAATTCCCCCATGGGATCATGAGTTTGCTAGTTTAATTAGGATTCAATCTTTATTTTGTTGTTTTCATTGTGTTCTTCATTACTTTTTTTCCTAATTTGAACCTTGTGAATGGATTTCATGGGGAATCCTTGTTCTTGCTTGCAATCTCTAATCTAATCTGTTTGTTCTTATTGTTTTGCAGGTATTGGGATTAGGGTTCACACATTTGGTGCTAGAAGGAGGAAAAAATTTCATTTTTAATCACTTTTTTCTAAAAATTTTGTGTTTTTGTTTGTACACAGGAAAATTCCGATGTTGGAAGCTCAGCATCGCCATACAGCACCGCTGAAAATTCAAACTGCGACGCTGAAGTCTTCCCACCCAAGAATTTGAATTTCAAACCACATCGCTTGACCAATCTGACCCGCGGGATTTAAAAAAAAATCAAACAGCGACGCTGGCAAAAAGTGTGACACATTTGAGCTCACTAGTCCGGGTACAGAGCACCGTCGACTGGTAAGCAGCATTGTATAGCACCGCTGGAGAAATCAAACTACGACGCAGTCATGGGTTGTGCCGCTGACAGAGAGTAAAAAGTTGAAATTCTATTTTAGCACGTGCTTTTTGTTAAATGATGAGTTTATCTTCTGTTTTTTGCTTTTTAATCTTTATTTTTTGCATAATTTGACTAATTTTCTTTCCTGTAGGTTGGATAAATTAAAACGAAAGAAAAGGAAGCATGATGATGGTACTTCACAAAATCAAAGTGTTTTTAGACACTTTTAAGAAACTGTTATTCCTTTTTGCTTAGGACACTAATTTCGTTTGGGCTTTTAAAAAGAATCTTTTCAATTTTTGCAAAGGCTTAAAATGAATATTAGGACTACAACTTACTAGAGTTTTTTTTTTTTTGGTTAACAATTAAACAAAACAACTCTCATTTGTCCTTTGGTGCTTTAAAAAGAATTCATAATTTCTTTATGGATCTAAAATGAACAAGTGCAACTTTGTCTTTGTGAGGGCTTACTTAAACTAACTTCATTGGAAAAGGATGTATGTGCTTCTCTCGCCCTTTATAGTGATCTTGAGAATCAAAATGCCTTTTTTGTAATTTTAGATTGAGACAAAGCAATCACCTCCACACTTCATTTTGGGTTTAAAACTGAACAAATCTTGGGCGAGTGTGAGTGGAGCATTATTGCGTACATTCTCTCTCTTTGTGTTGCAAACAAAGATTGATCGAGTTATGGATATTGTCTTTACTCACTTTTGTTTATCTTAGAGGGCCTGCCTTGGGGAAAAAGTACTCACCTAAGGGAACGACTCAACCGGTAACACTCTAAAGCCAAGAGTATTTCCAACCGGGATATAAATGTGGGTATTGGAGTAAACGCCAATATCACGCAGTTGGCTCTGACGAGATGGATCTGAAAAGGGACTCTCGCCATATGGGTCAATCTCCATGAATGGAAAGTCCTAATTAAAACCCATGTTTTAGAATTGCCAAAATCCTTGATCTATTTGTTGTTGCAAGAACGGTCGTTCTAAAGCTGCCCCACACTTTTACGGTCTTTTAGTATAAATGGAAAGCATGCCATGGGAGTTTCATGGGTGTTGATTCTTGGCTGCCCCGATTGACATTAATGAGTCGTGGAGGGGAGCCAGTGGGGTCAAGCATCTAACCATTGGCTAAAGATAAGTGTAGCTGGACTTTTCCAAGTGGGAATCCAACAAATATTGTCTTCCATATCCATAGTGTTGTACTTATTCTTGGTTACAAAATGCTTCGCTTGTTCGAAAACATCTTGGAAACAAACACTTAAACATCATCATCAAAATTTCAAACCCTTTAGGAGACAAATACAATTGACTCAATCCATGTGTTATTTCTTTCCCTTGGGATTCTATCCTTAGAGGTTTCTAAGCATTTGGATTACATCTCAATTTGTCTACTAAAGTTAAACAATAGGTAACCCTTGCCTTGAATTCATCAAATTTCCACATAACATACTTTGTGGGATTCGAACAAATTAAGACATTGGATATCTAGTTTGGAAAACTAATCAAAGAAGTGTTTGTGGTAAAATAAAGTCACTAAGCAAAGCTAAACAAAATGAACTCTCACATGTGTTGAAACCTCAAAATTTCCAAGAAGATAAATCCCAAAACGAAAGTCCTTGATTCAAAATCCGGAAATATATGATCAAATTGAACCACTTCTTGGTCATAAAGGTCTATAGAAGCATTACATGTTCATCAATACCGAGGTTTTAGGTAAACAAAGTGTCTTTTCTAGGTTCATCTTAGGATCCAAAGAAATCAAAATATTTTTTTCATCCATCCTTCAAACATCAAACCAAAAATCATCTCATCATCACCTTTTGGGAAATCTTGAAATTATCCTTCATGCTAAGTTTTTTGGTAAAAATCAAAATCATAAAATCCTTGAGACAAAATCCTTGAAATCTTTATCAAATCATCTTTGGCTAGGTATGTGTAGATGCATCATTTGCATATACTTAGACAAAGTTATCAAACCATCTTGTTTAGCTAGGTATATGTAGATGCATCCTTCTTCATATGCTTGGTTAAATTATCATCTTGTTTGAATAGGTGTGGGTAGATGCATCCTTCTCCCTACACATATTCAAATTATCATCCTTTGAGAAAATCTACCCCTTAGATAATCATCCAACATCATAGGGTCTATTTGTTCAAAATCAAAGCAAACCAAAATCAATCAATCAAGGACAATCCAAAGAATCAAAAATAAAAATCCAAAACATATCTGAAAGTCCCAAAAGTCTAGCATTCCCCTCAAAATTTATCAAAAGATCAAAACATCCACATCATCCATCTCTTGCATCATCGTCATATCATCTTCCAATCCTCAAGATATCCTAAAATTTTCTCTTTTGTGCATAAAGTAAAGATCAATCCAAAGAATTAGAGATTCATCTCCCATATTCTTGAAAAATTGATCCTTGTTTTATGGTTCAAACTAGATCTCAATACAAGAAGAACATGGAAGCCAACAAAGAAACACCCGCTTCAAGTGACCTAAGCCAAACGAACATTGAAAAGAATACAGTCGAATCAAGCAATCCTTTGACTATCTCATCATCACAAAACCCACAAGAGGAAATCCAAGGAGAAGATCTTACCTTTGGGATGTCGCATGAAGAAATAACCAAAATGCTCCAAAATTTGGAAAACCATAAGATCATCAACATCATGATGAGGCTTAACCCTTCACTATACATGCTTGAGCTAGCAAAACAAGGGACCAAATTACCTTTTGATTTTGACGTGAGCTCCATAGTGGAACCATATTTGGAGGTTATGCCTCTAATTTCATCCACACTCCCCATCTCATCTACACCCCCATCCCAAAACATCACTCAAAACATTTCGCAAATCACAACATCTCTTGCTCCAACCCAACCCAATGTCAATAAGGGAAATGCATTTCTTAATGCTATTCAAACACATCCCCTTGTTAATAATCAAGACTTGGATGCAAATACCATCTTAGAACAAAACATACCCCAAAATCCATTACATAAGTATGTTCCTCTCACTTTCCATAATCCTAATGATCCATCATCATCATCCTTTCGCGCAACACCTCAAACTTCTCTCCTCACAAATCCGCAAGAAGAAGGTGACATGTTCGGACCTGGGGGAATTTTTGACACCACATCATTTTCGCAAGAACTCACATCCCTCACATTTTCAACTCTTCCACCATTTCCATCATCATCCACACCACTCCTTGGCTTAGGGCTTCCCCCTTTACCAAGTATCAATCAAACCAACATCTCGAATATCAATCAAAACATCACACAAAACTTGTCATTGATATCGCAACAATAGATGGCAACTACATAAGCAATCGTAACATCATCAACCACCTCCCTAACATCGCAAAGCATGGTTTCTCAAGGACCAATCACATCAACAGCACCATCCACCACTCAAATCACCAACACGACATCACCACTCACCACCACCACAAATGCCATTCCAAATCCACCACCACCCCCACCACCACCAACTTCCAACATATCAAGCCAATACAACATGGCATTGCAAGCAGCTGAGCAAGCTGCTTTTCAAAGGGGATTCCTACAAGTGCAAAAGCAAAAATCCACACAACTAGCTACTTAGCAAGCCACTCAAGCTGCACAAGTTTCCCAAGCAGCCCAAGCTGCATTATAGGCACAAAAAGCTGCACAAGCCAAAGATTTATTGCAACAACAACAACAACAAGCCACTCAAGCTACGAAAGCCTCTCAAGCCCAAATTCTATTGCAACAATAAGGAGCACAAGCACAAGCCCAAGCACAAGCAGCACAAGCACAAGCTCAATCTCAGGAAAACGCCCAATATCAAGCACATCACGCACAAGCACAGGCACAACTTCTTGCACAAAAATAAGCAGCACAACTACAAGCAATAAAACAATATCAAGAGCAGCAAGAAGTTGCCCAATTGGAAACCCAACAACAAGCGTTGTTGGAACAACAACAAGAAATCTTAGCGCAACAACAACAAGAACAACAACAAGCATTGTTCATACATCAACAAGTGCAAGTATACCTGGCTCAGAAAAATATGCAAATACCATCAAATAAAACACCAAACAACCCACCCATCCAACCCACCCCCTGATCCGCAAAATGAAGTAACGACACAAATCAGGTTGCTCTCGCAATAAGTGCTCAATCTTCAATCAGGGCAAACCACAAAAACACCAAGCAACTTGTGCCCCTATCCATTTGATAGGAGCCTAGTGATGAAACCATTCCCCAAGGGATTTGAGATCCCCAAGTTTAACAAATATCATGGGACAGGAAACCCTGAAGATCACATCAGGGAATTTCAGGTTCATTGCATGGAAGTCGCATATGACAATACTTATCTGATGCGACTATTTCCTAGGAATTTGGTTGGCCACGCTATGGAATGGTTCTCTCACCTACCTATAGGCATCAGAACATTCCAAGAAATTATAGATGCATTCATTAAAAATTATGCATGCAACATTGCCATGGATGTTAGTCTAGAAAACTCTCAGCTCTGAAACAAGGTAAGGGTGAATCATTCGCTTCATTCCTACAACGATGGCAATCCAAGGCCAATCGAAGCAAGTGGACCATGCCCAAAGAACAACAAGTTTGCACCATTATATCCAACCTTGACAGCCTCTTGGAATTTCATCTCAAGGTACAAGGGATCACCGCATATGATTAGTTGATCTCCAAGGTGCTCAGCATCGAACGAGCCCTTATGACCCAACCCGTAGGATCAACTTCATACCCCGAACAACAAAACAACCGCCCACCCTCCAATTACAACGATAAACCTCGCACCTGGGAAAGGAACAAAAATGTTACTAATGATGGTGTCGTAGATGCCAAGGTGGTCATCAGTGCCCCGCACCACAAATCCAAATCCAACACCAAAACAATCATCACGTAATACAACAACCAAACAACAATCCAACAATCAACAATCTCAATGATCAAACAGGACCACCCCAACGAAATAAGAGCTATCCAAAGTGAAAATACACTGCTTTGGGGGAACCAATTGAAGTCATAATGAAGAAGCTAATAAACGAAAAACTCATCAAGGCTCCTACCTTTCAGAATTACCAAGAACTGGATGTGAAACCTCCTTGGTATAATGAGAATCAACTTTGTGAATTCCATAAAATCAAAGGCCATACCACGAACAGTTGCATGAGATTAAAAAACGTAGTTCAAGATCTCATCGATCAAAGGATTATAAACGTGGAACAACCAACAGGAAACCAAAATCTTAGGATATACACAAATCTGATGCCTAATCATGGCTATAAAGGGAATAATAACACCGATAAGGGGAAAGGCACCCACACAAACATGAATCATGTGTATGAAACTGTTGTTGCCTCCCTAGATGAATATTGCACAGTCATCACCATTAAAGGCGCCCATGTCGATTGTGGAGTCACCACAAGAGGCGGCAAAGTTACCATCGCAGGATTATCCTAGCCAAACAGAGTCCCTACATCTACATATGTCCCTAATGGCTACAATGTCCTAGATTAGCTCAAAAGAACACCAACGCAAATCTCCATCATGGAGTTGCTAAAAATCTCATCTGCCCATAGGAAAATCCTTGAGGAAGCACTGGATTCATCCACTATCCCTACAGATCTTGATGCATAACAATTCCAAGCTATGGTCAAAAATATCATTACGCCAAATCTCCTCACATTCTCTGACCAGGATTTCCCCGCTCAACCATCTCACAACCGTGCGCTCGACTTAGAAGCCATAGTACACAAAAGCAAAGTCAAAAGGGTCTTGGTGGATGGAGGTACGGGCTATTTGTTCTCTCAACCTCATCAAACAATTGAAAATCTCAGAGGATTCTATCAACAAAGGAAAAGGTATCACAATAAGAGCATATGATGATCAAGAAAGAGTGTCTTAGGGCACAATAAAACTCCCTATTCAAATAGGGCCTGCTATCATGGAAACCACTTGTCAGGTCTTGGACCTCGACTTGCCATATAACATCCTCCTGGGATGTCCATGGATTCATGCAATGAAGGCAGTAGCGTCAACTTTCCATCAATGTGTGAAATTCACACATGAGGGACAAGAAGTTACCATCCATGGATATCCTGAACCCTTCTCCTATTGTGAAATCCTTGAAGCAAAGTACTATAAAATCCCCCAAGTACCAAAAAATGATGAGGGCCCATCTACACCATACATCAATCCCGCCACTCTCGCATCCACTTTTGCAATAGAGACACCTGCCACTCTTGCCATTCCCACTATCTCTGACATTAAGGTCATCATCCAAGGTAATGGTTGTGAAAATTACAAGATCCCTAATAATGCTTTTGTGGTAGGAGAGTTACCACAATCTCCTAGATCACGGGGACGTCCGCAAATAAATGAAGCCTCCACATCCCGAACGTCTCATGAAGACTATCCCAACTTCACAAGTTGGGGAGATCTTGGCCAAGAAGTTATTGAGGCAGATCCATCTCATATGCTATATCAAGATGAAAGACCAGTAGCTAATTTACCAATGAATGACAGAAGCAAGGGTCTAGAAATGATGCCCGCAAATGGGCTATGACAGAAACCAAAGACTTGGGAGAAACGACAATGGGCTTATAATACCTATCATTCCGGAGATGTGAGCAATAACAAATCTTGGCCTTGAATGTACCCCTCCGAGTATAACCATACGTGGCCAAAGTCCTCCAATTAGAAGGGTTAATAATCCTCCTTAGCCAATCACAGTAGAACTATGCTTACCAGTATCTACAGGTAGAGTCATAGATAACTTTACATTTGATATAACCAATGTTTGTAGTAGTAGTGATTATGAGGATACCATGACCAACTTACCTAGGCTATTTGAGGATACCAGTCTTTGCATGATTAGCACCCTATCTTTTGAATTAGACCACCAAAATCATGAGATTCGCCTAGTATATCCCCAACTCATCGACTACGACCAACGAGGAGCACCAATTCTTGATACATTCAAAAATGATGAGGCGCTCTCAGAATTCATGGGACAACGGGATAACATTCCATGTGGGGATCACAAAGCAAGGTTCATAATTGAGCTAGATACACATGCCTATTATGGGGAAATGATTGAATCCCTCAGTCACAAAAGTGAAAAATTAAGAATAATATCTAAGTCCTTGAGTGAAAACCACATTGTGGCACTCTCCGACAA
Organism: Sequoia sempervirens; assembly: GCA_007258455.2. Classification (NCBI taxonomy): domain Eukaryota; kingdom Viridiplantae; phylum Streptophyta; class Pinopsida; order Cupressales; family Cupressaceae; genus Sequoia; species Sequoia sempervirens. The sequence continues at coordinate 356,365,051 of VDFB02271358.1, read as the reverse complement.
GAAAAAAGTAAAAGGAAAGGACTCATCCAATGGTGAAAACCTCTTTGAGGCGCCTGAGGATGGGGGATTCAATCTTCCTTCTAGAGCTATTCATCAAGAAAAAATAGCAGTCCTGGCAGAAAGATACAATCCGGTCAATCTAGGAACAGATGAAACCCCACACATCACATTCTACGTGGAGTCATTACTATCAGAGGAACAAGAGCTCCTAGCAGCCTTCGTAAGAGAGAGACAGATAAACTTCGCATGGATTTATGCTAACATTCTAGGGCTTGATCCAGAGATTGTGGTTCACCACTTAGTAGTATATCTAGAAGCAAAGCCTGTTAAACAAAAGCTTTGAAAAATGCACCCTCAGATCACCTTATTAGTCAAAATGGAGCTAAAAAAGCTATTAGATGCGGGATTCATCTGACTGATAGATTATCTAGAATGGGTGTCAAACTTGGTACCTGTCTCAAAACCTGATGGGGGCATCAGAATCTACACAGACTTCAGAGACTTGAATAAAGCATGTCCGAAAGATGACTTCCCACTTCCAAACATTGACATAATCATAGATATGATAGCAGGACATGAGATGTTGTCACTAATGGACAGATTCTCAAGGTACAATCAGATCATGATAGCTAAAGAGGACCAGCATAAAATAAATTTTAGTTGTCCATGGGGGAATTACTACTGGAATATGATGCCATTTGGCTTAAAGAATGCAGGAGCAACATATCAAAGGCCCATGACATTGATATTCCATGACATGATTCATAAGACGGTCGAAGATTATGTTGATGACATTCTATCCAAGTCCAAAAAGAGAAAAGATCACATAGCAACCCTAAGTGCCATTTTTGATAGGCTGGAAGAGTACAAGGTCAGATTAATCCCAAAGAAGTGCATCTTCGGTGTAAAATCAGAAAAATTGTTAGGATATATGTGTCAATGAGGGGTATTGAGGTAGATCCAGCAAAGGTAAAAGCAATCCTCGAGATGGAGGCACCAAAAACATTAAATCAATTGAGAGGTCTCCAAGGTAGGCTCCAATCCATTTGAAGATTCATAGCATAGTTAGCAGACAAACAGAACCCATACTCTCACCTACTTCACAAGGGAGTAGCGTACAAATGGGATACCAAGTGTGAAGAGGCATTCAATAAAATCAAATAATCTCTACTAACACCACTAGTCTTAATGCCACCAATCCCAAGAAAACCATTAATTCTCTATGTATTAGCAATAGCAGTAGCCCTTGGAGCTCTCCTAGCTCAGCATGATGAAAATGGAATAAAAAGGTCTATCTATTACATCAGTAGAACAATGGTTGGGCATGAGCTAAACTACTCATTCATCGAGAAAGCATGCCTAGCAGTAGTGTTTGCATCACAGAAATTCAGACATTACATGTTGGCACACAAAATAAAACTCATCGCCAAAATCGACCCTCTCAAGTACTTATTGTCAAAGGAAATTCTCACAGGAAGAATGGCCAAATGGTTGATGATACTATCAGAATATGACATCGAATATGTGGAGTGGAAAGCAATCAAAGGCCAAGTCATAGCAAATCAACTTGTAGAAGCACCAATCTATTCAAAGAATCCTCTCATCTCGGAGTTTCCAAATGAATCTATTTTCAATCTCAATGTAACTGACCACTGGAAACTGTACTTCGATGGCTCATACACATAGCATGGATTAGGAGCCGGTGTCTTCTTTATCACCCCACAAGGGGACTGCATACCAAGGTCCTACAAATTGGCATTTCCCTACACCAATAACATTGCAAAATATGAGGTTTTAACCATAGGTCTCAGAATAGTAGTGCAGTGGAACATTATAGCTCTCAAAGTATACGAAGACTCCCAATTGATAATAAATCAAGTGAATGATGAATACTAGACCAAGGACGACAAGCTCACTCCATTCAAGAAATTGGTGGAGACCCTCAAAGAATCCTTCATCGAAATTACATTTGAGAAGATTCCCAGAACCAACAACAAAGCAGCAGACGCCATGCCAACAATTGGATCCTTACTGGATATTCCCCACAACGTTCCAAAATATGAATTCTTGATAGAGCAGCTTCTCGTGCCAGCTTTCGAGGTACCAGAATCAGAATTTGTGTGCAAAATCGTTGGTCTCGGTGATCCTTGGTACGGTGACATTTACACATAACTTCGAATAGGAGTCATACCTGCCGACTTACCCTCAAACCTAAAATGAACCTTTGTCAAAAAGGCATCCAAATTCATCATCCTAGGAGATACCCTATATCGTAGAAGCATAGAAGGAACCCTACTACACTGCTTAAACGCTGAGGGGCATTAACCGCTCTAACTGAAGTACATAATGGTATATGTGGTTCACACTCGAGTGGAATGACCATAGCCAAGAAACTGCTAAGGATGGGGTATTATTGGCCCATAATGGAAAGAGAGGCACATGACTATGCTAGAGGGTGTCTACAATGTCAGCAACATGGGGACCTCATCCATGCTCCAGCTCAAGAGCTTCATCCTATCATCACACCATGGCTCTTTTCGCAGTGGGGACTCGATCTCATTGGAAAAATCACGCCCACTTCATCTAACAGCCACAAATTCATCATAATCGCAACAGAGTACTTTACTAAGTGGGTGGAAGCCATACCCATGACGTATATAACTGGGAAGCAAATTTCCAATTTCATCCTGAACTATCTCATTTGTCGCTATGGTGTTCCACAAGCCATTATCTCAGATAATGGGACACCATTCAAGAATCAGGAGGTTCGTGACTTATGCGAAAAATTCAAAATCCAACATCGCTTCTCCACCCCATACTATCCCCAAGGAAATGACCAAGCAGAGCTACAAACAAGACCATTCTAAAATCCTCAAGAAAATAGTCAATGATGCAGGTCGTGACTAGCATCTGCAGCTTAATCCGCCTCTGGGCCTATCAAACCAACATCCGTACACCCACCGACACCACCCCTTTCTCCCTGGTTTACGGATCAGAAGCAGTACTCCCCATTGAGATCGAGATCCCATCACTTAGGATATCACTGCAAAACCTCATCATAGATGAAGAGTATCGAGTATCAAGATTAAATGAGCTAAAACTGGATGAGCGACGTATAGATGCTTTGAATCATTTGCAAGTCTATCAGAATAGACTCGAAGGAGCTATAATAAGAAAATCAGAAGCAGGACTTTCCAAGTTGGAGAACTAGTATTAAAGGAGAATCAGAAGAATGTCCCAAACCCAAGCAGCAAAGGAAAATTTGAACCCAATTGGTTGGGACCATTCATCACAACAAGTTACAAGTCAGGGGTATATCAGTTATCAACACCCAAAGGGAACCTCTACAAGAGCCCATGAATAGCTCTCATCTCAAAAAGTTTTATGCCTAAATCTTTCAAGGTATAGAACCAAAAAATACAAAAAATTAGAAAATGTCCTAAAAAAATGGTTACTTCGGCGAAAACGGCAAACAAAGCGCCTTGGTGACAACAAAAAATCAAAAAAAAAAAAAAAAAAAAATATAGAAAAAGGATTGAAAATAGTAAAGAAAAAAATTGTCCTCTAGTGAAAACCACTTCGGTGGCACTTTGGACGGGTACCTTGGTGAAAACCTAGAAAATAGGCATCTTGTGTAAATAAACACTTTCCATCCACCAAGATTTTTACGGCTTGTTTTGCATCATCCATCGCATTCGGATCTCCATCCATCACTCACATCTGCACCATAGCTTGGTCTTGTGTTTGTATCATGATCCCTCTTAGTATTACTCGGCCCATCCTCAAGGTCAGTTTGTCCTGCCTTTATTGGAGTAGTCTATTGCTTCACACTGGGGGCATGTTATAATCAGATCGGATTCGTGTATAGCCTTAAAGTCCTAAAACATCAAAAAATCCAAAACATCAAAATATCAGAAAATCCAAAAACATCAAAACATATCAAAATCCAAAAAATAGGTCAAAAAGTCATTCAAAAAGTCAAAAATAAAGTTTTCTTGTCGAACTACGTGGTCTCTACGTGTATAACGTAGGCAAGGCTAATCTGTTGATCAGCCCCCGAGGCCCCTAGGGTAGGTCTTTTAGGTTAGTCTCTTTGTCAAAATCTCAGAAAACCCCAAAACATTGGAAAATCAAAAATCAAAACATTTGAAAATCTCCAAAAATACCAAAACAACCTCAAAACATCTCAAAAAGATCAAAAACATCCAAATATTTGAAAAAATCCATCCATCTCATATCGCTTGCACCCACAATAACATCATTCATAATAAACGGTCGTCATCCTCAATCTTTGGTAAGACAATCAGAAACAACTCTAGCCGGTCAAAAGTGAAAACTCAAAATCGTCAAGTCTTAGGTCTAAGTTAGTACGTAAACAAGTCAGTCAACTCTTTGTGTCGATAACTCATCACCTATTTGGTCTCATATCAATCAATCATTTAGAACACTTTGGATAAACAAAATGACATACCGTCATCCACTAACATGTCCTAGGATGAATCCTTCCTACAATGGGCATTATCTTTTGGCAATAGTTTTAGTTCTTATCATTAAAAACACATCCCCTTTTGGTTAGCGGTATTGAAGAACATCAGCTTGTTTGTTTGCTTTGTCTTTATCTTTTGACTTATCTTATTGTGCTCATTCCAAGGACTTCTCGATGATATCCGAACAGAGGATTTAGAGAAATAGGAATGGGGCAACGATCATTATCTTTTGTCTGTTGTGCTTGTTGGACATTCTTGTAATATAACCTTGGTGAATACTTGCTTTGTTAGGTATGTATGGAGGAGGTTTTGGGCAGCTTGTTGACTATTGCATTGATAGGTTGTACCTTTCCGTGTTTTGGTCCGAGGTGTTTAAAACTTCTAAAGTGCATCCTAGCAAGGTTTCCGTATGTCAGGTATGAACAAGGATACTCCTATCTGTTTGTCAAGTCAAAGTCCATCACACTAGGTACAACACTATCCTGGTTTTCTATACCTTGATGCATCGTACCACGTGTGTTATCAAACATAAGGAAATTGGCCCTTCAAAAATCCTAATTCCTTGGCAAGTAATCATCATTTTGCATATTCATCATCTTGTGTCTTGTTGAAATGACGTCTTCTCTTCTTTCTCATCACACTAACAAGGTACTATGACAGTTCATCATCACCATCATCATCGTCATCGATCCTACATCCACAAATCATTAGCATATTTCATAAACATATCATATAGGAAACATATGCATTGCATTTCCGTCATCATATAAGCATGGTATTATAAGCATTTTTCATATATAAGCACATCCATTTTATCATATTACATCCATTCTGGGCATCACATTGCATTCATCACATAAATCATCGCATAACATTCATTTGCATAACATTTCATAACCATTTCACATTACCACCTACTGCATAATCATACATAATAGGTACATAAGCATTATAGATAATCCATTGCATACATACTCGCACACATTACGATCATTTTACATTAAGCATCATCATACCACTTTGCATTAACATATCATCATAACATATCATTTCACATATTGCATTGCATCACGGTAAATGCATTACATGCATCACATACATTACATTATCATTTAACATGTTTAGGATAATATTTATTATTCTAAGCATCTTAAAACCATCTCATTTGCATCATCATATAAAACACGACCATTACATTCACATTGCATTATATCATCCACTAATCATCCATATCATCTCATAAATAGCATCACAATCATTTTTTGCATTTCATTACATAAATCATTCCACATCATTATATATAGGAACATATAAGAATCCATTACATGCAAAGAGTACATCCATCCATAATCATTTCATTTTATAAGAATAATTCACATTATTTCGCATGTACACCAATAGATCATACACCATATCACTTTTGCATATTACATATCATATCATTTTGCATCATTACACATAAATAAGTCAACATAATATAGATCTGTTAGTCATAATCATTGCATAATGCCTATATCATCGAAAATAAATGCATCCTTAAATGCATCATATAACAGCATAACATCATTGCATAGCATATAGAAATAAAATCATCCATCCATACATAAATAAATGATACACATCACATCAAAATCATCATCGACATCTCATATATATATCATCAATAATGTAACTGTCATAGTACAAAATAATCAGATCACTGTACATGTATGTCAATCAGTACAAAAAGGCCCATTGGGCTAACAAAAAGGAGCCCATAACGCACAAAAAATATCATCTCGATCAAGGTGTACCCCCTTGTATGCTTCCCTCACCCTTGTCACCGTGACCCTCTGTTGCTCTGTGACTGGTCCACTACAAGTACTCTGGGACCCGTGCTACTTTAGGTACAGCCTCATGATAATGCATCCAGTATTACTCGGCCTCTCAGACGACATCCCTGTAGGACTGAATGGACATTATAACCTAAGAGGAGGAGGTTGCCATGCTCTCCAACTATTGTCTTCGGCCTAGCTCTGTGGCTGCCTATAACTCTGCAACCTGTCTCTGCTATATGGCTTGATCCCTCTCGACCCTGATCTACTCTCTCTCTCAGTCCTAGCCTGATCGTTCTCCCCTATCAAAGTCTCCACCTGGGCCTACAGCTAAGCAATCAATGTATCTTGGGGATCCACCTGCCCTACTGGCTGCATTGTTGGTTGTGCTCATGGAGGCTATACATGAGGCTGATCCTCACCCCCAGCCCATGGTGGTGCACTTGTTGGCACCTGCTGCTGATCCTACATCTGTACATTGACCTAATTTGGCTAAACTGGGGGCCCGACCGGCTAGTCCTGTCAGGCACCATCTCTCTGCCTCTCACCCTTTTCTGATCGAGGACTGCTCCTAGAATAGTCAAATGTAGGGGAGGCTAGAACCAATCCCTGTATGTTTGTGTCATGCCTGGATCTGCAGGCCCCTGATCGTAAGCCCATGGCCGAGCCACCAACTGTTTGAAACTATCCATGACCTCTGAGGCAGGAATGTATCACCCCCATGACCCCTGTGACATGGTGCGGGAAAATACGGCCACATAGTCGTCATCTGGATGATCTTGGGGCTAACCGAACTGATGCTACACACGCCCGAGAAAATATCTCTCGATCATTGTGTGCTCTCACCCCTGCATGAAGCGATCCTGGTGGGCGTAGAAAATCTGATAAGCATCGTCGGCCCATCCAGGCCAACCAAGGTATGGATGCCATATGAATACCTGCATCTCGTCTAAGACTCTCCAATAGGGAATCTTGTGCTCGCCTGTGTGTGTAAAGTACATACCACCTCTGTAGCACCATACAACGGGATCATCAGCCCCCATCGGAACTGTAACAATCTGTGGTCGAAGGACAACAATGTGCTCCCACACCCATATGTGGAGGAGTGTCACGCCTGCTCTGAGTGCTCTGTCATCGAGGTAGACGTACTCGTGAAGATATTTGTACAAGAATGCAAGAAGAACCAACCCCTAAGCAAAACAGACTGGTCTGTCGTGAACCATGCGCTCCTAGCAGAGTCCCCAACCAGGACTAAATTATCCGCCTCGTCGGTATGGGGCAATGAGACCTGAAATGACCGCTGCAACAACCAAGTGGAAGGGAGGTGCCAGGGCCCTGTGTCACTCGAGCTCGATCTGCCCCTCACAAATGAAAATTTCCTTTATGGAAAGGACTCTGTGGCAGGCATCCCGCCCCTCATCTATGTCAAAAATGACACGTTGACCATGAATCGACAATCGTAAGATGCGCCAAACATCCTCTAGAGTGACAGTGGCCTCACCGGTGGGAAGGTGGAACGAAGAGGTCTCGTTGTGCCATCTCTCGGCAATCGTTGATATCATCGTGAGGTGTGTGTGAATGGGCGCTACATAAGCGATGTACCACAACCCCATGTCTTGAAGCCAATCCTGATCTCTGTCGCTTAGGTCCCGCAAGTAACTGAACAGATCCCACAACCTGTGCTCTCGGGAGTACAGCTCCCTCGCCACATCCTGCATCAGGAAGGGTCATCATGTTAAAAATTTTGAAAAATCTTTTACCGGGCGTCTAGGAAACCACTCCAGTGTCACAATCCATGAAGGCATCACAATTTTATTTTTAATCAAACTCTGACGCTAGGGCACAAAAGGCCAAAAGTGCACCACCACGGTGCACTTTCCTTCCCAACAACGCAGTTTTCAAAGATAAAGGACCATCGTGTCGCAGTTTAGAAATCACCCTACCGGCCACAAGCTCAGCGGCAGAGTTTGGAATTTGTTTTCAAACTCCAAACTCCACCGCCACGGCATAATTTGACACCGAGCAGCGTAGTTTGATTTCTAAGCGGTGCTATATAGTGCTGCTGCAAAAGGACTGACTTTGAAAGCATTAAATGAACGTTGAAAACAAAAATCAAAGCTCAAGAAATGATCACTTACCGGTGCCCTAATGTCCAGTGGCCACTGGTACGTCCGGACTCGGTCAGATATATGCATCAGGAGCTGTCATTGTGCCATATCGTTAGGAGGTCAAAGCTCAAATCTCAAGGTTGCTAATGGTCGTGTGTGAAAATGAATTGAAAGTGACCCCTCGAAGCCTTTTTAAGCTTGAAAATTAGGGGTTTTTCACCCTAATTGGCTATCCTGCTAGGTTTTTAGACCCTTGAAGCTGTTTTTGTCTAGTTGAGGCCTGTTTTACATCGTTTTATTGCGTTTAGACACGTTTTTGGCCTCCTGGAGCCTTTTTGGACCCGTCGGGCACCTTGTCCTCTTTTTTCGTGAGATCACCCAAAAGTTGAAATTTTCGTCCAATCTCTCAAGGGGGCAATATATTGGCATGTTTTCTCTCGCTAGGTAATAGTGGGGCAAGATTTTTTATTTTATTTTTTAAAAAAGTGAAATTTTTTGGCTTTGATCGAGATCGTTTATTCTTTGAATCAACGCAACGAGTGCATTGCTTCAAAGAGGGGAAAAATGTAGACACGTAAAATGTACCGATTGACATTGTACATCTGATCCCGACTACCAACATCGTTTCATCCTGAATCATCCCTCGGTCTAACCATTTAATCAAATATCCCCTTATCTGATTAAATTCATCAATAATCCTCTCTTAATTAAATAAACCAGTTATCTAACTAAGTCACCTCTTCTTGATAATTAAATTAATCATCTTGATCTAATTATCCTATTTAATTAAATAATTAATTTTATTTGATTAAATCTCTAAATTCTATCTATTAAATTAAATAAATTAAAACCTTATTTAGTTTAATCTAACATCATCTCTTTTAATTAAATAAATCAAAATCTTTATTTAATTAATCTCTTATCACATTCTTCTCATATTTGATTTAAATAAATCCACAAATTTAAGTCAAATAGGTCACATCATCTAATCCCCTTTATTAAATTAATTAACCTTTGATTAATTTAATCTCATATCATGTCCCATCCTCCAGCGTTTACCACTTGCACATGAAAATAGAATTAGTTGATTTATTAAATCTCTATTTTTCTCAACAAGGCATCTTTTTGGAATATTCTCCAAGTTTGAATTCAAAAATCCAAGTTGACAAGTACATCCAACAAGGCATTTAATCCATCTTACATGTCCTTTGCCTTGAGCCAAGTGGCATTTAATGCATTTTCCATTTTTCCTTTCAAGTCATTTCAACAAAATTCAAAAATAAAAAATAGGCATTTATTGGCACAATCCTCAAAACTTGCACATCCTCCATCCACTCATAGATTGACAAGTGGCATCTTGCCATTGGATGAATGTTAGTCCCACATTGCTCAATTTTGGACATTCATCCATCAATCTCATCTATAAATAAGAGGCTTCATTCCTCATTTGATCATCCACAAATTATGCAAAGTTACTCTACTCAAATCTCTAGCTATTTTCATCAATACCATTGAGTTCTTAGCTAGGTTATGCAAGTTTTTAGCTTGGAGCACTCATCAAACATCAACAAAGTGGATCACCCATCAACATTCATCAACATTTATCAAACTTGCATCATAGGAATTGGGAAAGGGCCAATTTTCACATCAAATTGGCACCAATTCCCCCATGGGATCATGAGCTTGCTAGTTTAATTAGGATTCAATCTTTATTTTGTTGTTTTCATTGTGTTCTTCATTGTTTTTTTCCCTAATTTGAACATTGTGAATAGATTTCATGGGGAATCCTTTTTTTTGCTTGCAATATCTAATCTAATGTGTTTGTTCTTATTGTTTTGCGGGTATTGGGATTGGGGTTCGCACACAAGGATATTGAGAAAATTGTAAAGAAATGAGTTGCAGTTGTCAGTTGTGAAGTGAAGTACAGTATGGTGTTATCTTTTGTACATTGTTGATAAAGGGTTGTGGACTAAAGGGTTTTTTGTTGAGTGTATCTAGTTTATCCATGTCAAGTTTTAGAGATCCGCATGAAGATTTGATCGAGTTATGAAGATTTTCATTCTGACAGTTTTTTTGTTTCTTCAATTAGTGTTCCTGATTGAATATGAGGCTAGTTCAGTTAGTTCAGTTGTTACGGATGCTTCTATTCTAGTTTTTAATGTTTTTGGATGCTTCTAGACCATTCTCTATCTTTGTTGCACGTCTGCATTGATCATTATGCTCGTGGTTGGCGATTTTCTTTTGCGTGTTCATATTTCTCATGTTCTTGGCTGACAAGGTGTTGAAGCATGTTGTGGATCTTTGAGATGTAATTAATTGAAGTGTTTTTGTGTTGAAGATGTCTATTTGGGTCCTCACTAAGTTGTGGCCGACTTTGGTTGATTTGCATTAAATATTATCTATTGTTTTGGGACGACAGTTATATTCATTTTATTATTTCTTTGTGGTCGACTTGTAGTGGTGAAATTTCTTGATGCAGATATATAAGAGCAGTTGTTTGTTCGAATAAATGTGTGATGAATGTGTGTGTGTGTGTGAATAATGTCCTAATCATTCGAAGGCAAAGCAAAGTGTGAAGAAAATTGAAGAAGAGTGAAGAGTTGTTGATCCGCTTAATCAAAATTTTGATCAAGCATTAGCAGATGCTATTTTATCAGTTCAAATCCCTGCGGATGGATTTAATCTGAATCTATTTGTAAGACAGTGTGTCTTCCTTTGTAATTGATTAGTGAGCTCTAGGAAGTGCGCCTGAATGCAAGTGCATTCCCCATATTTCATTTTCTTATACTTTTAAGAAGGTATATTCTTGTGGACTAACCTCCACTGTGGTTTTTCCCCTAACAGGGTTTCCACGTAAAAAAATCTTGGTGTTATGTGTGTTTCTGATGTGTTGTTGATTCATGCTTTCATGGTTAATTATCAGATCTAAGAATAAGGTTAATAAGTTGAATAAGTTTTTATTTTTTGTGACAACTGATTCACCCCCCCTCCCAGTTGTCTTCCCTTGTATTGCCAACAATTGGTATCAGAGCTAAGTTCCTTGGAAGAAGTTTAACTTAAGGTGATCCAGGATGGCAAGTTACAAGAAGGATAGTCCAAGATTTGATTGAACAAATTACTCTTTTTGGAAAACTCCAATGGAGTGCCATTTGAGATGCATTGGTGAACCCTACTAGAGCATTACAAGTAATAGTTATGTTATTCCACCAAATAGTACATATGTTGAGTATAATATCCAGGCTAAGGAAGCTTTGTTGATTGCTTTGATTGATTCTGAGATGACGACTGTTATGGATCTGAAGACTGCTTATGAGATCTAGAAAAATTTGGAAACCTTGTATGAAGGTGATGCTAATGTGAAGATTGCTAAGTTGCAGAGTTTGAAAGGGAAATATGAAAGGTTGAGAATGTGTGATGATGAGAATATTAATACTTTCATGCAAAGAGTGAATGAACTTGTGTGTGGTATTAGATGTGCTAGTGGAAAGATAGCTGAATCTGAGATTGTTCCCAAGGTGCTTAGATCCCTGCCTGATTCCTACAAAGTCAAAGCTAGTGCTATTGAAGAGCTCCAGACCGTAACAAACATAACCAGAGATACATTGGTTGGTAAGTTGACTGCTTTTGAGTTGAGTGAATTTGGTGATGCCCTTCCTAAGGTTGAATTTGCATTTAAGGCTACTACTTCTGGAAGAGATAGACACAAATATGATCTAGGTGAGAGCTCATCTAGAAATACATTCAAGTATGAGGATGAAATTAGACAAATTGAAGAAGAAAGAGAGATAGAAGAGCTGGAAGCACTTATTGTCAAAAGAGTACTGAGAGGAAAAGGTAAGTATGAAGGAAAATTTCATCTTAAATGTTTTTTTTGTAATAAGATAGGTAATTTTGCATCAAGGTGTCTAGAGAGAGCTCCTAAACAAAGACATAACAAGCCTAGATTTTAGAATAAATGTTACTATGTTGTTGATGAAGGTGTAACAGATGATGAATTTGATAGAGATGATGATGAATGGGTATTCATTGTTGTCAGAGAAAATAGTCTTGTATCTACTGAATCTTCTAGCTGTACAAATGTGGAGAAATCCCTAGTTACTCGAGTTGAAGAAAAAGATGAATGGGTGATTGACAGTGGATGTTCACATCATATGATAGGAGACAAAAGTAAGTTTGTAAGCTTTGAAAAATATGATGGTGGTGTTGTGAGATTTGGTGATAATACAGCTGGTGTGATCCATGGAAGAGGATGCATTTATCTCGATGGTAAGCATAATACTGATGATGTTCTGTATGTGGAAGGCTTGAGGCATAATATTTTGAGTGTTGGTCAAATGGTTGATAAGGGTTATAATCTTTAGTTCAAGGATGGAAAGTGCAAAATATTGAGTTCTAGAAATAAAATTTCCTTAGGAACAAAAACAAAAGGTAATATCTTTCACTTGAGTGATGCTAGTAAAAGTTGTTTGATTGCTCAAGTTGAAAAAAGTTGGTTATGGCATAGGAGATTGTGTCATGTTAACTTTCATAATATTGTCCAGATAAGTTCTACAAAGGTTGTGAGAGATCTACCTAAGTTGGTGAAACCTACTAATGCAATATGCAAGGAATGTCAATTGGGAAAGAAAAATAGGATTTCATTTTGGATTAAAAAGCATTGTTCAAATGAATTGTTAGAGTTGGTGCATATGGATCTGTGTGGTCCCTCTAAGATCAGAAGTTTATAAGGTTACAGATATTTCATGTTACTCATTGATGATTATTCTAGAATGGTATGGGTTACTTTCTTAAGAGAGAAATATGAAGCACTGGAAAAGTTCAAGATCTTTAAAGCTATGGTTGAGAAGGAGACAGGTTTGAAGATTAAGTGTTTGAGATCAGATAGAGGTGGTGAATTCACTTCTGGTGAATTTAATTCTTTTTGTGAAGAACATGGAATAAGGAGACAATTATCTGCACCGCGGACCCCTCAACAAAATGGAGTTGTGGAAAGGAAGAATAGAATAATTGAAGATGCTACTAGAACAATGATGGTTGAAGGAAATGTCCCCCATATCTATTGGAGAGAAGTTGTGAGTACTACTGTGTACACACTCAACCAAGTACAAATCAAAGGTGATACTGGTAAGACCCCTTTTGAGCTATGGACTATTCAAAATCCTAATGTTAAATACTTCAAGATATTTGGAAGCAGATGTTATATTAAGAGAGATGAAGGTATTTTTCTGGGTTACTCTACTAAGAGTAAGGCCTACCGGTGTTACAATAAAAGATTGAAGAAAATGGTTGAAAGTGCAAATGTAAAGGTTGATGAAGACTTAGGTACATCGTCTAGAACCTGTGGACATGACTCTGATGATCAGGATGACAGTACAAATCAAGGAAAGCAAGGTCAGATTACAAATCAAGTGCAAATCAATCCAGTAAATTAGGAGAATGAAGAAGAAGGAGAAACTATTGAAAGAGTAGAGGAGAGATCAGAGGAACCTGAAGTTGAAGAACATTCTAAAAGACTCTAAGTTATGTAAGATTGAATCATTCAGAAGATTAGATTATAGGTGATAAGAATAAAGGTGTCCAGACTAGGAGAAATATTACAAAATAATATTGCTTGATTTCAAAAACTGAGCCTACTAATGTGAATGAAGCATGTAAAGATGAGCATTGGGTTGAAGCAATGAAATAAGAATTGAAGCAGATTGAAAAGAATCATACATGGATTCTTGTTCCCATACCTAAGGATAAGAATGTTATTGGAACTAAATGTGTTTTTAGAAACAAACTGAATGAGCAAGGTCAAGTGATTAGAAACAAAGCAAGACCGGTATGTAATTAAAGGATATTCACAGATGGAAGGAATTGATTTTGAAGTGACCTTTTCCCCTATTGCTAGAACTGATGCTGATTGGGCCGAAGATGTGAATGACAGGAAAAGTACTAGTGGTGGAGCATTTTTCTTGGGTAAAAAGCTAATTTCATGGTTAAGAAAGAAGCAGAATGCCATTTCCTTGTCTACTATAGAGGTCGAATACATTGTTGTTGCTAACAATTGTACTCAAGTCCTGTTGGTCAAATAGATGCTGAAGGATATTAGAGTTGTATATGATGAGCCTATTGCTATATACTGTGATAATTCAAGTGATGTTAATATTTCCAAGAATCCCATGCTGTATTCAAAGATAAAGCATATATCTTTCAAGTTTTACTTTTTGAGGGAGAAGGTAAGTGAAAAAGAAGTTAGATTGGAGTATGTGCCTACTACGGAGCAGATTGCAGACATCTTTATCAAGTCATTTCCTAAGGATACTTTTGAGTATCTCAGAGGGAAGTTAGGGGTGATTACCCCTCCTAATTTGAACTAAGGATGCAAAACAATTGCATCAGCATGTGCATTTCATGGTCATATCTTGTTTCTGATTGATGTTGTGGTGGTTGCTACTCAGGGGGAGTAGTCAAATGGTTCATAAATTTAGATATGTCATTCAGAGCTTAAGGATCTTTGTCATTGATTTCAAAGGGGGAGAAGAGTTATGTGAAAAACTGGTGATTATTTGGAGAGAAGAGTTATGTGGGAGAAGAGTCATGTGAATGTGTTGAGGAGAAAATGAGTCAGATCATAAGGGGGAGTAAGTGTCAAGAGTTAGTTGTGTTGATGTTGCTTTTCACATCATCTGTTGCCATCAATGCCAAAGGGGGAGATTGTTGGATGTTGTGGTTGTTTTGTTGATATGTGGTTGTCATTGATGTCAACACTATTAGCATTAATGCATTTGAAGCTGTATATGTCGAGGATATTGAGAAAATTGTAAAGAAATGAGTTGCAGGTTGTCAATTGTGAAGTGAAGTTTAGTATGGTGGTATGTTATGTACGTTGTTGATCAGAGGTTGTGGACTAACAAGTTTGTTTATGAGTGTATCTAGTTTATCCATGTCAAGTTTCAGAGATCCACATGAAGATTTGATCGAGTTATGAAGATTTTCATTTTGACAGTTTTTTTATTTCGTCAGTTAGTGTTCCTGATTGAAGATGAGGCTATTTCAGTTATTTCAGTTGTTGTAGATTCTTCTCTACTAGTTCTTAATATTTTTGGATGCTTCTAGATCGCACTCTATCTTTGTTGCACATTGGCATTGATCGTTGTGCTCGTGGTTGGCGATTTTCTTTTGTGTGTTCATATTTCTTGTGTTCCTGGCCAACAAGGTGTTGAAGCGTGTTGTGGATCTTCGAGGTGTAATTAATTGAATTTTTTTCATGTTGAAGATGTCTATTTGGGTCCTCACTAAGTTGTGGCCAACTTTGGTTGATTTGCATTAAATATTATCTATTATTTTGGGCCAACAGTTATATTCATTTTATTATTTCTTTGTGGCTGACTTGTAGCGGGGAAATTTCTTGTTGCAGATATATAAGAGCGGTTTCGTGTTCGAATTTATGTATGTCAAATGTGTGTGTGTGTGCAAATAATTTCCTAATCATTCAAAGGAAGATCAGAGTGTGAAGAAAAGTGAAGAAGAGTGAAGAGTTGTTGATGTGCTTAACTAGAACTGTGATCAGGGATTAGCAGATGCTATTTTATCAGTTCAAATCCCTACAGATGGCTTTAATCTAAATCTCTTTGTAAAACACTGTGTCTTCCTTTGTAATTGAGCAGTGAACTCTAGGCAGTGCGCCTAAATGCAAGTGCATTCCCCATATTTCATTTTCTTATACTTTTAACAAGGTATAATCTTGTGGACTAACTTCCACCATGGTTTTTCCCCTAACAGGGTTTCCACAAAAAAAATATTGGTGTTATGTGTGTTTCTGATGTGTTGTCGATTCATGCTTTCATGGTTAATTATCAGATCTGAGAAGAAGGTTAATAAGTTGAATAAGTTTTGAATTTATGTGACAACTGATTCACCCCCCCTCTCAGTTGTCTTCCCTTGTATTGCAAACAACAGGACCGTTCCTACGAGGATGTGTTGTGAGGTGCTACAGGAGGCACAGTACTACAGGCTCCACTACCATCAGGAAGTGCCCCGAGTGGCACAGGTGGAAGACTTCTCACAATAGACAGGGCAGAGACAGGACCAACCCGAGAGACAGCCAGGTGAGGGGAGCAACCATCAGGGCTAGCCTCACATTTTTTTATCAGAGACAACATTCTTTTTGAGATCCACGGGCTCCATTTTTTATAGCCTCGTGGGTGATTGTATTATATTGATTGACATATAAATTTGATCCTGATTTATGTACCATGGTAGTTGTATTATTATTTCGATGATATATATGATATGAGATGATTTGATCTGATGTATGGTGATATGTTCTTATTTATGTGTGATGGATGGATGAATCTTATTTTCTATATGAGATGTTCTATATGTGATGTGATGACTCTATCCTATGTGATGCAATGTGATGTATGCTTCTATATGATGTTATGCTGTGATGTAGTGATTTATGGATGCATTTCTTTTTCAGTATCTTTTCTATGCACTTTTTTATGATGATGTATGGATGCAAATGTTATGATATGAAAATGCTTAGACTAACAAATCTATATTATGCACCTAATGGATGATGATGATAAAATGTATGAGATGTAATGACATATTCTTTTTCTTTTTCAATATCTCAAGTATGATGCGATGATGCACTTATGGATGACATGATGATGCAATTGATATGATGTGATGATGATTTTATGATGATACCTATTTGATGATGGTTCTTATGATATGATGTTGTGTATGTGATTAGGAAATGGATGTTTTGATGATGCATATGATATGATTTAATGATGCCTATGTGATGATACTTTTATGTTTATGCAATGAATGAAAATGTATGGTTTATGAGGTGCTTAGAATAACCAATTTGTGTTATGCAATGATGAAATGTGATGCATGTGAGATGATTAATGTTTCCTATATGATATGATATGGTATGCATTATGCTAACGATTTTTGGGTGCAGGATGGATGCATACGTTATGATTTTGATTAACTGTCATGGTACCATGTTAGTGTGGAGAGAAGGAAGAAGAAATAAGAGAATCCAACAAGTCAACTTTATTAGAGATGATGATTATGATGATGATTTTTTTACTAGGAATTGGGGCCTTAAAAGGGCCATTTACCTTATGTTTGATAATACACATAGGCATGATGCATCAAGGTATAAAGAACCAGGATGGTGTTGCACCTAGTGTGATGGACTTTGACTCAAGAATTAGATAGGAATACTCATGTGTCATGCCTGGCATATAGAACCTTATTCAAAATGAACTTTAGATATTCCAAATATCTCAGACCAAAACATAGAAAGGAAAGCCTTCCTATGTGGTCAACAAGACACCTAAAACATCCTCCCTACACCCAAACAAAGCACGCATGACCAAGGTTATATTACAAGAATATCCAACAAGCACAACAGATAAAAAGATAATGATTGTTGCCCCATTCCTTTCTCTCTAAATCCTTTCATTTGGGACATCATCGAAATGAGTGCAATAAGATAAGCCAAAAGACAAAGATAAAGTAAACAAGCAATCTAATGTTCTTCATACCGCTAGCCAAGACTAAACTACGGTGATTCTTGATGTTGATGTCCATTGTAGGAAGGATGCATCCTAGGACATGATGTTATCAGATGATTTGGGACAAATTGGATGATGGGTTATTGATACCAAGAGTTGACCAACTTGTTTACTTACTGACCTAGACTTGAGACCCTGACATTTTAGTTTTCACTGTTAACTTGCTAGACTCGTTTTCGATTGTTTTACCAAAGGTTGAGGGTGATTATCATTTATTATGAGTGAAAGTGAGATGGGATGGGATTTTTTCAAATATTTGGATATTTTTGATGTTTTTGGAATGTTTTGAGGCTATTTTTTGGTATTTTCAAGATTTTACAAATGTTCTCATTTTCAAATTTTCTAATGTTTTGGGGGTTTTATGAGATTTTGACCAAGAGACTAACCTAAAGACCTATCCTAGGGGCCTCAGGGGCTGATCAATAGATTAGCCTTGCCTACGTTATACATGCAGAGACCACATAGTTTGACTGACACAAACTTGATTATTGATGAGATATGGACAAATGGACTGCTAGTTTATTATGACTGACTAGTAAAGGACTGACCTAAGTGTCTCGGGGGATGATCAAAGATCAACCTTGCCTACGTTTAGAGCTTAGAGACCCATAGTTCAACAAGATGAATCTATTTTTTATTTTTTTGACCTTTTGACTTGCTTTTGGATTTTGATATGTTTTGAATGTTTTTGGATTTTTTGATTTTATGAAAGTTTTTTTATTTTTTGATTTTCTGATGTTTTTAGATTTTCTATTTTAGGGAAGACTTCAAGAATATACATGAATCCAATCTGATGATAACATTCCCCTAATGCGATGCAATAGACTACTCTGATATAGGTAGAACAAACTGACCTTGAGAACGGGTCGAGTATACACAGGATCAAGCTATGATGCAGATGCAGATGGATAATGGATGGATGATGGAAGCATAATGGATGGATGATTCCAACCGAGTCATGGAGATCTTGGTGGATGGAAAGTGCTTATTTACATAAGGCACTTTTTTTCCAGGTTTTCACCAAAGAACTTGCCCAAAGTGCCACCGAAGTGGTTTTCACTAGAGGATGATTTTTCTCTTTACTATTTTTAATCCTTTTTCTAATTTTTTTGAATTTTTGCATTTTTTTATTTTTTTGTTGTCACTAAGATGCATGTTTTCTAGGTTTTCATCAAAGCAGCCATTTTTTTTAGGAAATTTCTTTATTTTTTTGTATTTTCTATTTTTATACCCCAAAAGATTAGGCATAATTTTTTTTGAGATGAGAGCTATTCATGGGCTCCTACAAAGGTTCCCCTTCGGGTGTTGACAACTGATATGCCACTAACTTATAACTCGTTGTGATGACGAAGGGTGCCAACCAATTGGGTTGAAACTTTCCCTTGCTATCTGGATTTGGAACATTCTTCTGATTCTCCTTGAGCACAAGTTCCCCAAATTGGAAGGTCTAATTCCTAATCTTCTTGTTATAACTCCACTTGAGTTGGTTTTGATACACCTGCAAATGGTTTAAGGTATCCATATGTCACTCATCTAGTAGCTCCAGCCCATTCAATTGTGATACTCGGTATTCTTCATATGTGATGAGATTCTGTAATGATATTCTCAAGGATGGGAGCTCAATCCTGATAGGGAGTATGGCTTATGATCCGTAGACCAGGGAGAATGGGGTGGCACTTGTTGGTGTGCAGAAACTTGTTCGATAGGCCCACAAGGTGGGATTCAGCTACAAATTCCAGTCACAACCAATGTCATTGACCATCTTTTTGAGGACTTTTAGGATGGTCTTATTTGTAGTCTCAACTTGGTCATTTCCTTGGGGGTAGTATGGGGTGGAAAAGCAATGTTGGATATTAAACCTTTGGCATAGGTCACGAAGATCCTGATTCTTGAAAGGTGTCTCGTTATCTAATATAATGGCTTGAGGGACACCATAATGGAAAATTAAGTAGTTCATGATGAAATTTAATATCTACTTTCCTGTGATATATGTCATGGGAATGGCTTCTACCCACTTTGTGAAGTACTCAGTGGTAGTGATGATGAACTTATTTCCACTAGATGAGGTGGGGATGATTTTTCCAATGAGATTGAGCCCCCACTATGAAAAGGGCCAAGGTGTGACAATCGGGTGAGCTCTTGGGCTGGTGCATGGATGAGGTCCCCATGCTGCTGACATTATACACACCTTCAGATGTAGTCATGTGCTTCCCTTTCTATTATAGGCCAATAGTACCCCGTCCTTAGAATTTTCTTGGCCAAGGTCATACCACTCGAATGTGAACCACAAATGTTGTTATGTACCTCGATTAAGGTGGTTAATGCCTCCTCTACATTTAAGCAATGTAGCAGGGTTCCATCAATGCTTTTACGGTATAGGGTATCTCCTAGGATGAAAAAATGGGATGATTTTTTGACAAAGGCTCTTTTGAGGTTCAAGGTTATGTTAGCGAGGAGGACTCCTATTCTCAGGTAAGTGTATATATCTTGGTACCAGGGATCACTAGGACCAATGATTTTGCACATAAGTTTGGACTCCGACACCTCAAATGTGGGCACGAGAAGCTTCTCTACGAGGAACTCTTGCTTTGGGATGTTGCATGGGACATCTAGGAGTGATCCGATTGTAGCCATGACATTCGTCGCTCTATTATTTTCTCTTGGTAGCTACTCAAATGTGATATCAATGAAGAACTCCTTAAGGCTTTCCACCAATTTCTTATAGGGAGTCAACTTGTCATCCTTTGTTTGATACTCATTATTTACCTGGTTGATTATGAGTTGTGAGTCTCCATAGACTTTGAGTGCCATGATTTGCCACTACACTATAATTCTCAGCCCTATGACCAGAGCCTCATATTATGCAGTGTTATTTTTGCATGAGAATGATAGCTTGTATGATTTTGGAATGCAATCCCCTTGTGGGGTGATGAAGAAGATTCCTACTCCTAACCCATGTTGCGTGTAGGATCCATCAAAGTAAATTTTCCAATGATCTTCCACACTAAGGTTGAAGATTGATTTGTCAGGGAACTCTGATACAAGTGGATTTTCTACATATATTGGTGCTTCTGCCAGCTGATCTGCAATTTCTTGTCATTTGATGGCCTTGCGTTCCACATACTCAATGTCATGATCTATCAAAATCATAACCCACTTTGTCATTTGCCTTGTGAGAGTTGCTTTAGAAAGTAGATACTTAAGGGGGTCTATCTTTGCGATGAGCTTTATTTGATGGGCTAAAATGTAATGTTTGAATTTTTGTGTTGCAAATACAACTGCCAGACAGGCTTTCTCAATGGATGTATAGTTTATTTCATGGCCCACCATAGTTCTACTAGTATAATAGATAGCTCTCTCTTTTCCATTTTTGTCATGATGTGCTAAGAGAGCGTCGAGAGCCGTTGTTGTTGCTGATATGTATAGGATCAAAGGTTTGCCTAGAATTGGTGACATGAGGACAAGTGGCATGAGTAAATACTCCTTGATTTTGTTGAAGGCTTGATCACACTTCTCGTCCCACTTGTATGCTACCTCCTTGTGGAGTAGGTGAGAATAGGGGACAACCTTTTTCTGCTAGTTGTGCTATGAATCAACAGATGGATTGGAGTCTTCCTTGTAGGCCCCTTAGCTATTTCAATGTCTTTGGTGCCTCTATCTCAAGAATTTCCTTGACCTTGGAAGGATCTATCTCAGTCCTTCTCATAGACATGATATACCCAAGGAGCTTTCCTGACTGGACCTTGAAGACACACTTCTTTGGATTGAGTATGACTTTGTATTCTTCTAACCTATCAAAGATGGAGCCCAATGCTACCATATGATCTCATCTTTTCTTTTATTTGGCTAGTATGTCATCCATGTAATCTTCCACAGTTTTGTGAATTGTATCATGAAATATTAGTGTCATGGCCCTCTAATAGGTTGCCCCTGTATTCTTCAGCCCAAACGACATCATGTTCCAACAATATGTCCCCCATGGACAAGTGAAGGAAATTTTATGCTGGTCATCATTTACTATCATGATTTGGTTGTAGCCTAAGAATTCGTCCATCAACAATAGCATCTCATGTTCAAAAGTGGAAAGTCATCCTTGGGACATGCTTTGTTTAGATATTTGAAGTCTGTGTAGAGCGGATGGCCCCAGTGGGCTTTGAAATAGGTACAAGGTTTGAGACCCACTCTGGATAGTCGATTGGACATATAAACCCAACATCTAGGAGCTTTTGTAATTCCATTTTGACCAACAAGGCTATCTAGGGATGCATCTTTCTTAGCTTTTATCTCACTGGCTTTGCTTCGGGATACACAACTAGGTGATGAACCCCCACCTCTGGATCAAGTTTGGGCATGTCAGCATAGGTCCATGCAAAGTTTTTCTTTCTTTCTTTTAGGAACACAACTAGAAGTTCTTGTTCTTCTGTGAGAAGTGACTCTACATAAAATGTTATGTGTGGCAATTCCTCTATTCCCAAGTTGACTGGGTTACAATTCTCTGCTAGGACCATTGACTTTTCCTAATGAATTGCACTGAGAGGAAGATTGAATCTTTCATCCTCCGATTCCTCAAAGAGGTTTTCACCATTGGATATGTCCTTTATTTTTACTGTTTTTGGATCAAAGAGTGCCACAGTGTGGTTTTCACTCAAAGACCTAGAGATTATTCTCAGATTTTCAATTTTGCAATTGAAGGATTCAATCATTTCCCTGTAGTAGGAATGTGTGTCCAGTATGATTTTGAATCCAACCTTGTGGTCTCTATATAGTATTGTATCCCGTAATCCCATGAATTCTGAGAGCTCCTCATCATTTTTTAATGTGTCCAGAATTGGTGGTCCTCGTTGGTTGTAATCAATGAGTTTGACATAAACTAGGTTTATTTCATGGGTTTGATGGTTTGACTCAAAAGATAGGGTGCTAATCATGAGTAGGGAGGAATCTTCGAAAAGCATAGGCAAGTCAGTTATAGGATCCTCATCACTACTACACACATCAATTATGTCAAAGGTAAAGTTTTCTATGACTTGACCTTTGGATACTAGTAATTGAAGGGTGGATGTTGATTGTTGAGGGGGATTTTTGACCTTTCTAACCAAGGCACCTTTTACAAGTATGGTTACCTTCGGAGGGGTACATCTAAGGCAAATATTTCTCATACGCTTCTCTAGAATGAGAGGTACTAGAAGCCCATTGTCATTCTGTCCAAGCTTCTTGTTTTTGTCATAGCCCATACTAAGCATCATTTGTATTCCTTTGTTGCTTTCATCCATGGGAAGATCAGGTGTGGGCCTTTCATCTTGGTACAACAAGCTTGATATGTCTTTTTCATCTACCATTTCCTGACTTGGATCCTGCCAACATTTAAATCTAGAAGGGTCTACTCTAAAAGTTTGGGATGATATTTCAGCTAGTTGGGGTTGTCCATGAGACCTAGGAGATTAAGGTAACTCTCCTATGATGAAAGTACTTTTCTTCATTCTATTGTCTTGGATAATGATCTTGATTTCAGAGATATATGGAATGGCGGGTGTCTTTGTCTCAGAAGTGGAGGCTAATGTAGTTGGGTCTACATACAAAGTGGTAGGGCCTTCATCGTTCTTTGGAACTTGGGGGATTTCATAGTGTTTTTCTTCCAAATTCTTGCAGTAGGCAAAGGGTTTGGGATCACCAAGAATCGTGACCTCTTGATTTTGATATGGAAACTTGACACACTGATGGAAGGTGGAAGCGACTACTTGCATCCCATGAATCCATGGATGCCCAGGAGAATGTTATAAGGCAATTCTAGGTCAAGGACCTGGTATGTGGTTTCCATAATGGCAGGCCCTACTTGAATAGGGAGCTAAATAGTGCCTTGAGACACTCTTTCCTGATCATCATATGCTCTAATTGTGATGCCCTTACCTTTTTCAATGGCATCCTCTGAGAATCCCAGATTATGTATTAGTTTGAGGGAATAGATGTTTAGACCTACACCCCCATCCACCAAGACCCTTTTGACTTTGTTTTTATGAACCAGGACTTCAAGGTGGAGTGTGCGATAGTGAGATGGTTGGGAGGGGAAGTCCTGATCAGAAAATGTTAGGAGACTTGGAGTGGTGATATTTCCAACCATAGCTTTGAACTGGTCAGCATCAAGATCCATGGAGACGATGGATGAAGCCAATGCTTCCTCTAGGATTTTTCTATGTGCGGGTGATATCTTCAACAACTCCATGATGGAGATATGAGTGGGGATTCTTTTTAGATGGTCTAGGACATTATATCCATTAGGAATGGATATCGGATTAGAGGTGGATGCCCTTGGTGGCTATGATGGTCCAACAATGGTGACTTTTTTGCCACATGTGGTGACTCCACAATCAGCTTTGACTCCCTTTATTTTAACAATAGTGACATGTAGACACCGAAATTTGGTTTAGGCCTGCGACTTTCATATTCTTCATAATTCGTATTCTTCATGGTCATGATTAAATAATGTCAATTATTTAATTATTCTCTATAGTCTTTATTTCTTCTATTAATTAAATAATCTTAATTATTTAATTAATTCACACTTTTTCTTTATTCTATCTGATTAATTAAATAAACGCTTTTTATTTAATTATATTACTAATTAACCGTATCTTTCTTGTCAAATTAAATAAATCATTATTTAATTTACTCTTTATCATATTTCAACTATAATTAAATAAATTCATTATTTATTCAATTATTCATTTAAATCCCTTCATCACTTAATTAAATAAATCTTATTTATTTAATTATTCTTCAAATATCAAATCTTGAATTAAATGAATTATTTAATTCATTAATTCTATTTTAACGCATTCCTCTATATTTAAATAAATTATGTGAGTTATCTAAGTATTCACTTTTACTCGACTCAAAGATCTATTCCAAATCGCTCAGTTAACTCTTGCTTTAATGTCTGAGTGGCTTTCTCGAGTAATCTCTTCGTCAAATCATTCAATCGTCCAGTGCTAACTCAATTGCATGTACATGCGGATTAATTAAATATTCCTATTTAATTAATTAAACCTTGCGCGTGCATTCAAACAAGAGTTTCTTTAATCAATCTTCATCTTTGTCATGCAAAGATATTTCTTCTGTTTTCGAATACCGAACTGAAGATTAAATCATTTATTTAATCTTTAATTCTATTTCTAATTTGTATCACTCATGTCACTACTGACAGTTATTAGAATGCATGTCTAATCTGTCGATCTCAACCGTCTGTTGATCTTTCGATCTTGGCCTATCGTTCGAATAATCAATTTTCTATAAATTGATTTATCATTCTTCATTCTGATCTCTCTCACGAAATCTTATGGCTTTTGAGAGAACTTTGTCTTGAATCTTCGATGTTTTGCTAATCACTATCTTAGGCTATACTTGCATGAACTTACGAGAAATCTAAGGGCAATTATACTACAATAGAAAAATGGAGAAGGGCAATCGAGATGAATCATGGAAATACGTTTGAAATTGGTGAGATTGTTTCAGTTTGTTTACGTTTTACTTTCCTTTGTTCTTTGTTGCTTAACATTTAGATTTGCATCTTAGATTTTAGTATTGCATGTTTGCTTCTAATCTTCTTTGTTGTCTTGTGCACTTTCTTGGCGTTACATTTGGTGAACCCGACGTGAAGATACCATCTTCGCGGATCCGTAGATCTTTTATTTTTGGTTTTTGCAAGATTTTTTCGTACGAACGACGCATCAATTTGATTAAGAAACGCAATTGAATTCCTAAACCGCATCTAACAAAATAAACGACGCATGTAAAATTTTACGATCATCTAAAATTTCCTAAACTGCAATTGACTGACCGAGCCACAATTGAAGAAGAAACGACTCATTTGATTGGTAAGACATCGACACAATTGACTGGTAAAAATTTATTTCTATTTTTAGAAATCGAAATTTTCAATTGATTTGCGTGTTACTAATATCTTATTTTCAGCGTGTGGCCTTTTGGAGTTAACAAGCTTTTGCAGGACGATTGATGAAGACAATATTGAAAACTACTAACGAGTTTTTCTACAGGACGCTTGTCGAAGACCCTAGTTAATTTTTGAAATAGATTGTTTGGTAGCATAGCAAATCTTTCATTTGGTTTAAAATTAATGAGTGTCTACTGTGTTTGGTGAAAGCACAAGTTTGGTTACCCTTACGACTTGGTACATCAAAGTATCCTCTCCCCTTGCACATTCGTGCGATCCTGGGTGTAAGAGAAACGGTTACCAACTCTAGAACTTGGGCCTGTTTTGGTGGGAAAAAGTACTCACCCCAGGATGACTCAGACCGGTAGCACCCTGAACCCGAGGGACTTCCAGCTGGTATATAAAAGTGGGTTCTTGGGGAAACCCAAAGAATCACGAGTGTGGTTCTGATGAGATGGATCCGAAAGGGGACTCGCGCCGTATGGATCACACCCCATGAACGGAATGCCCGTACTAAATACCTTTTGTTTTAGAGACCAACCTATTTGTGGCCGTTGCTTGGTATAGTGCAGGGTACAGTATCATGCCTGAAGATTACTCACTATTGATACCCTTGAGTAGAGATAGCAGTTCTTGGAAGGTCATTGCCCAAAGAATTCGAAATTGGTGTGCTCGAAAGACGTTAATGAGCCGTGGAGGGGAGCCAATGCCACCAAATTTCTAAGCTATCCGCTCTCGAGAAGGAAAGGTGTTCATCACCAACCCGGGGTATTTAGGTGGGCTATACCAAGTATACAAACCCTAGGCCTTTGGCCTATTTAGGATGTGCTTGTCTGTTGTCAATTTAAATGTTCTTTGAGTCCAAAATCGAAACTGAAAACACTTTGTCTTATGATTGTCTTTGATTGTCAAAATTTGATCATGGAAAATGCAGTCAGTTTTGAATCTTATGTCACTGAAAATTCACAGGGAGTCGCAACTGTTCACCAGAAGGTTGCAATTGATTTTTAGAGTCGCATCTGTTAAATTTTGAGTCGCAATTGTTATTTCAAGTCGCATCTGTTTAGTCTTGAGTCGCATCTGTCTAGTTTAGAGTCACATCTGCTAGTTTAGCTTGCAATTGCTTTGGAAAAACTGCATGCGTTATATTCTGAGTCGCATCTGTTAAAAGGTTAACCGCATCTGTCAGGGTCAAACTGAACTTTACCAGAGAAACGCAATTGATTACTGGAAAACTACAACTGATAAACTTGACCGCATATGTTAGATCCTGCAACGCATTTGTTTGATTATCAGAAAACCAGAATTCACAGTCACTATCCAGTCAGTATGATTATACCAATTTCAATTGTCTTTACACAAACAGTCTTTGAAATGGAAACCTGAAACGATTTGCTCAATTTTGCATCCTTTAGGGTCATTTAGTCATTACCATAGTTGTCTTCATTCAGAGTTTAGTTTCATCTTAGGATACATATTACCTTGCATTAAACTTCTAGAAAGGTCACTCTTACAAACTTTAGGATTGATTTACCATCTATACTCTAGAAAAGTCATAGTGTCAACAAAATTTGTCATTGAACCTAGTCCTATCATCTTATACCTAGTCCTATAGAGAGTCCTCCTAGCTCATCAGTCTAGTTAGGAAACTCAACTTGTCTTTGATCCTCATCCTACATTGGTTCCTTGATTTAAACTAAATTGACACCTTGGTTTGACTTTAGGTAGTTGGTCCCTTCGTCTTGGGTTTATAGAATTGATCACTTTAGGGTGTTGCTTAGACTTTGCATCTTTAGAGTCTAGACTAGTGTTATCCTAGAACATACCTTATTTTGCATACGAAAATCCCAAAAACATAGACTAGAGTCATATTGTTCATAGATATAGTTTTGCATTTCCCGCATATTGAGCTTGTCTTACATGGTTGAAACTAGGTCTAAGAGAAGAGAGAGAGAAAACATGTCGAACCCAAATGAATTCATCAATCCATTTTCTTCAAGACCTCATAAGACTCTATTAGACAAATTCACCACTGGAAACACTCAAGGACATATTGCAGTAGAGGACATAGAGGTTGCCGCACAGGACCCTAAATTTTCCTCTTTTGTCGATGAATACCTAGCAAACGATCGTCCATGATTCTTAGCCAAATTGCTAGTTGAAGGCGCTACCATACCCGCAAGATTTGATATTAGCACCTTACAAACTCAACCTACACAAGGAATAAACACAATGACTGCTAGTACCACTATACCTCAGGTTAGCACAACCATGCCATCTGGCACATGTACACAGAGTACGACAGTCAATACATCTCTATTTGGTAAATCTGGCATGACATCGGGATTTAATTTCACTATAGGGGCTTCATCATCAACCCCCTTCGGTCTTCTTGTTGGGAGTAAAAGACCTAAAACGTTAGCCTTTACACCTTATGTCGGTGTCACAAGTTTGCAATCAACAACCATACCAACTGCTAGTATCACGAGTACCATACCATAGTAGATGGCCATACCTAGTGCTCCAGTCACTAGTACCATACCACAGATTACACAAACAGGAAGCATTCCCTCCTTCCAATATGGCAATCAAAATCCATTCTCCTAGACTGGCAGCCAGAATCCACTCACCTCAATTCCGAATCAGAATCCTTTGTCATAGATTGGTAGTCAGAATCCGTCCACACAGATTCCAAGTCAAAACCAATTTACATCAATGCCGCATCAGAATCCCTTTTCATAGATTGGTAGTCAGAATCTGTCCACACAGATTCCACGTCAAAACCAATTTACATCGATTTTGAATCAAAATCCTTTTTCACAGAGTGGTACTCAGAATCCGTTTACACAGAACCCAGGACAACACCAATTTATGCAGATTCCGGACCAAAACACATTTACCAACATTCTGAATTTGAATCCACCTCAGATGCCAACATTCAATCGAAACCCATCACAAGACTTTGGATTTCAGAACACATACACAGATCCGCATAATCCCCCTAGCACATCTTTGACCCAAGTTGACGTCTTACAAACACAAATGCACGCATTACAAACGAAAATGGATAACATGTCGGTGACAACTAAGAAATCATTTTCAACAAAGGACATATGCACATTCCCCTTTGATAGATCATTGTACATGACACCTTTCCCTCACGGATATGTCATACTGAATCTTCCTAAGTACAATGGAAAATGAAATCCAATAGAACATATCAGGGAATTTTCTACCATATGCATAGATGTCGCTTATGACCCCACGTATCTTATGAGGATATTTCTGAGAAGTCTTGTAGGAATTGCACTAGAATGGTTTTCGGGTCTAGATTCTGGCATTAGATCTTGGGGTGAACTAGTTGAGAAATTTGTCGAGCAATTCTCCTTCAACATAGACCATGAGATAAATATAGCAACCTTGTGCCACACGATGCAAGACGAAGGGGAAACATTCATTGCTTTCTTCTAGAGATGGAGAACTATTGCTAGTAGGTGTCCTGTTGAGATACCCAAAAAACAAAAAGTTACAATGTTTCAAGAAAATCTTAGTGCAAAACTCAGGAGTAACTTAAGAGTACATTGTTGTACATCTTTTTCAGAACTAGTGGAAAAAGGGGTTATAATAGAGAAGGATCTCATTGAAAAGGGAAAACTCAAGGCATCGACATCCAATCGAAACCCAATCGTACAAACCACTCCCACTGACAGAAATAGATTTTGGTCTCGCAACAAAAATGTCACCAATGATGGGGTAGTTGATGCTAAAACGCTACAAGCGGGACCCCTCCTCACATTACAAGGACCTCATACTTTTTCCAACACGCTTAATGCTGTCAATCAACCTCCTAACGTGGTCCAAAATACTCAACGCCCACAACAAAGGAGATTTCAAAAATGTGAGTTCACTCCCTTAGGGGAACCCATTGAGTCGGTGTTCAAACAACTGTTAGAACATAACCTTATACAACTGCAGGAACCAAGACAATACAATCCAGGACAATTTAAACTAGCTTGGTGGGATGACAATGCCTTTTGTGATTATCACAGGACTAAGGGACATAACTTACAAAGCTGTCGACAACTGAAGAATATCATACAGGATCTTGTTGAAAGGAGAATTATCGAAGTTAGTGGACAAAAACAAAAGTCATCAAACACTGATCATCAAGTCTTTTCAGACCCACTACATGACCATGGGAAAGGAACTGTCCCCAGTTCAAGTACTAAGACCAATATGTTAGCCAACTATGCGAGTATCAAACATGATTATGATAGTGGAAAAATAATTCATTGCCTTCGTGCCGCTGATGAGAATATCAATACCATTACTATCAATACTAATCCTGAGTGTGCGGTCAATACTCGTCATACTAAGTTCACTATCCAAGGCCCTCCATCACAGCAAACACCCCAACCTTCCAAGCTACAATATAACCTACTTGACCAGTTGGGGAAGACCCCAACCCAAATTTCAATCTTGGAATTGTTGCGTATTTCTCCTGAGCATCGATCTATTCTTGATAAGGCTTTACAGAACACCGTGGTCCCTAATGACCTCGATGTCAATCGTTTCCAAGAAATGGTGGGTTACTTGACCAATAATCACCATGCCACGTTTTCTGAACAAGACTATGCAACTGAAAAGATGAACCACAATGACCCTTTACATCTAGAAGTCCTTGTTGATGATACCAAAGTTAGACGAGTTTTGGTAGATGGAGGAGTAGGGTTAAATCTATGTACTTTAAAACTAATTAAGGCATTAGGTATCTCAGAAGCATGTGTAGACACGACCAAAAGTATTGTCATAAAAGCTTACGATGATGAGGAACGAAAATCAAAGGGGGTGGTAACACTTCCTATCAGAATTGGTCCTGCGGTGATGGAGACAAAGTTCCAGGTCTTGGATCTCACCCTTCCTTATAACCTTCTGCTCGGTAGACCATGGATTCATGCCATGAAGGCGGTTCCTTCCACGTATCATCTGTGTCTTAAATTCCCTTACAATGGCACATAAATAACTATAGATGGTGATCCCGATCCTTTCCAGTATTGCACCAATCTAAAGGAGATCCCTCAACGCCAAGTGCCAGTAAACCACGAGGCCTCATCGTCCAATCCATCTTCTTATGTTGATCCATCCACACTCACTTTCGGTATCTGTTTCGCCTCAAGCTACCCTACCACTCTGGGTTGAATCCAAGGCAAGGGTTGTAGGTATTACATGAAGACGTCTTATTGTGTTAGCCATTTGGTTCCTCCTAAGTCATATGGTTTACCTACAATAGGTAGGGGACAGTCCATGATCACTATACATGTTCCCCCCACAACAACTTTCACTAAATGGGGTGAATTAAGCAAAGAGGCTGTAGATATAGAAGATGTCACTTCCTGGCTGTATAAGAAAGATAATCAAGAACCCCTTTTACTTGCTCATATTCCTACAAGACTATATGGGAAGGGTTTCAGAGTATGTAAAACCTGCAAAGGATATGATGATGAACCAAAGTGGTTTAGGCTTAAGCAAGATGGCAGTTAGACAATGTGTTGTTTCTAGGTGGCGAAAGGTAGGGCTAGGGTTTCCAAGCCCGATCAGTTGGTGTTCCCTGTGCTCCATTACCCTTACTTGAGAAGTCGTGCTTCAGAAGATATTAAGACATCTCATGAACCAGTAGACCAATATCATTGTGACTCCCCTGATTCTAACAATTATGAGTGGGATTCCTTATCCTCTACTTCTTCCATGGACCTTGACAAATTATTTGGAGAACTTGACTTGATGTTAAGTTCCTCACCAAATCCCTTAAATTCCTGTCCACCAAAGAAAATGACAAAAGAGGAATGGTTTAAACACTACTATTGGGAATCACTTGATCCTACCTCTTGGCAACCTGAGCCTCCTATTTCTGATAGTCAAACCTTGGCGTTAGGCCCACCTATTCATCCACCTAGACCCAAACCTAAGAGCAAAGAGGACCTGGTACAAGACTTTTGTAATCACATGAATAATTCAATCTTTACCTTGACCCCATTAGACTTTGATAACTTCGACGATGACATGCCCTTAGTCTATCCCTAGCTCATTGATTGGGATCAACAAGACGCACCCGTCTTAGACACTTTTGAGAATGACGAAGCA
>VDFB02271358.1:356316620-356332872 GCA_007258455.2 Sequoia sempervirens | reverse complement strand
CCCTCGAGGCATTAGGTCAGTCCGTTTAGGTTTGTCTGTATAAAATCATGATTCAATCCATATATTTATATGACAAGGTCATGAGTCGTGTCAAACTACGAGGTCTCTGCGTGTATAATGTAGGCAAGGCCATCAATCGATGATCCCCCGAGGCCGCACTAGGTCAGTCCATTAGGGTTCGTCACATTCACTTTCACACATGTCTTCTATTTGTAGTCAGTCTTGTCAGTCAAGGTCAAGTCGAACTACGAGGTCTCTGCGTGTATAACGTAGGCAAGGCCATCAATCGATGAGCCCCCGAGGCCGCACTAGGTCAGTCCTTTAGGGTTTGTCGTCACACACAGTCAATTGTCAACGCATCGTCTCAAGTCATGCATCAATCTGGTGAACAAGTCAGCAATGTCTCTAAGTCAAATCATACAACTGGCCAAACAAAACAATCAAAATAGATCAACTACAGTCTGCTACAGGATGTGCCCTTCTTGGAAACAGACGTTATCAAAACAGTCAACCTATGTCTTATTAGGATGAGTCCTTCCTGCATAATCGACAAGGTCAAACATAGCCTTACACAGGTTATCACATCAACGACATCTAACTCAACATCTTATACGATACATGTCTTTCTGAAACCAGGCTTTGTCATGCCTTATACAGATAGTCATAACATTGAAACCAGACTCACAGTCTTATCTGGTATGTGTATCTCCTGACATCAGGCTCTATCAAATCAATCATTTTATCAATCAAAACAAATCAAACAAACAAATCGAGTTTTGGCTAATATTTCAATGGCTTTTTGACTTTATGGCTTATTTATCTTATCATTTATATTGAATTGGTGACTAGGAATTATGTTACTAGCTTTCTCAAGGATGTCCCATGAAGGATTTAGAGAAGCAACGATGTATCAGAATTCTATTTTCGTGGATTGTTGTCTGTTGATTGTCTTTTAAATTTGATTTTGAGTCATGTTACTAGTTTCCTCAAGGATGTCCCATGAAGGATTTAGAGGAGCGATGACGTCTCATGACCCGTCTTTTATTTTGTTTGCTGTCTGTGGTTTGTCTTGACAAAAAGATTGGGGCAACT
Source organism: Sequoia sempervirens (assembly GCA_007258455.2). Classification (NCBI taxonomy): domain Eukaryota; kingdom Viridiplantae; phylum Streptophyta; class Pinopsida; order Cupressales; family Cupressaceae; genus Sequoia; species Sequoia sempervirens. The sequence goes on along the minus strand of VDFB02271358.1, from coordinate 356,331,780 downwards.
TGTGCCCTTAGTATGAGTTAACGACAATCCTTGTCTGCGACTGTCTGTTGTTAGCAAGTGGATGACCTTGCACACCTTGATCTATGTCATATCATGGTGTTTTTCTCTATTTGTATTAGTCTCGCCCAATGATGATAAAGTGCAATACCTTTTGTGATACAACGAAATATCAAAGATTGCTAATACTAACATCTATCTCCTGTCTTTCATTCTTTCTCGATCTTTCTTTCCGCACTAACAGTTCTTCTTTCTTGCATTACGACAGAGTCCTGTGACACAAAACATTATACATCATCCTGCATCAACGTACATGTTAGAAAAATACATGCAAATAGGCATATTTCATATCTAGATCATCATGGCATAATAGACATTCATCATCAAACAATACATATCATAAGCATTCCATGTACAAAGCAACTGTAAATACATACATCACATTATGTCTGTATAACATACATGTAGTATCCATCATACAAATCACATCATATTGCATCTCATAGTTATAAATTGCATACACCATATAGAATCATACATCACATAGAATCAACATTATCTCATTAGCTGCATAAACATCATAAAATACATATACTCATCCATCACATAGGCATATCATATAAACATTACATATGTAAATAAAGACTACATAAATCAATACATAAAAATGCATCTCATGAGAATCACCGCCAAAATCATAGATATATATCGCTCAAATGTGTCACATAATAATGTCATAATGTATCAATAATACATGGAAGCCCGTGGGCTATAAGATCAAAATACAGTGTCTCAACAAGCGGTCCCCCTATCCTGAACTACCACTGCCATCATGCTGGGAGTGTGTGGGGGAATGCTGATGGGAACCCAATGATCTCTGAGCTGAGGGAGGTCTGTCATATGGCCCTACTCTACGTGGCTGCTCCACCCCCTCTATGCTAATTGTTCATGTGTGGGTCCTGGTCTGGGACCTGCTACTGTGTGCCGCTGAGAAACTGGGAGCTCATCTCTCTAATGGAACCTCTGCCTCATATAGGTCCCGATAGTATCTCTCCCTCTCTCTAGCTCTGACTAGCTCTCTGGCAAAAGCGGTTGATGGTCCTATGCACAATGCCCTGAGCTCTGTGAATCTCTACTCAGTCTCCTGTCACCGAGTTATAGCCTGATCCCTGTCCATCAAAGCTTTGTCCCTCTCCATCCGATATGCATCTCTCTCAGCCATCAGGACTCTCATCTACTCCTCCAAGGATGCAACCTGAGCGTGCAGTGTATCTGTGTCTGGATCCTCTGCCCCTATCTCATCTTGTCTGGCCCTGTCTCTCCCATCCTCCTCCTCATCCAGCTCCTCTAGGATCTGATCTCGAATCTCTCTCTCGTGATCATCATCATCATCATCATCCTCCTGGTAGGCACCTAACAACCCCAGAGCATCAACCTCTGCCTCCTCTCTACCTACCTCCTCGGCACCTGCCTCCTCCTCTGCTGGGATATCTGGGATATCTGAGATAGCTGCCTTTGCCGGCTGCGCCTCCTCTCCCCCTCTCCCAACATCTAGCATGACCACATCCTCCTCTCCTTGCCCCTCCTCACGGATCGGTGATAATGGTGGTCCTCGTCCTCGCCGACCACGTCTCCCTCTCCTACCTCTACGCCGTCCATCTCGGCCATCATCTCCTCTGCCTCTGCCTCTACCTCTGCCCCTGCCCTGCCTGCCTCGTGGCCCCATCCCACGCTGCTCTACCGGCCCTGGCTGCCCTGGGTCTGTCAAGGGGATTGGCCTGTGTGCTGCCCACCACTGATCATACTTTGTTGTGGTCCCTGGGTCTGCTAGTCCATCTCTCCATCCCCATGGAAGTGCCTATAGTGAATCAATATCTGCCTCTGCAGTGGCCACTGGAATCTCTGGCCCCCATAGAGGGACCTCTTGCGAGGATCTCGCAAACTCTGCTCTACCTCGAGGTACATCCTGCACCTCTCCAAACTGCCACAGGACACGATCTGGCAACTGCCGCTCTATGATGTGGACGTGTGATACTGTTTTCCCAACTAAGTACTGTGCCTATCTGCAAAATGGCAAGTGCTCATCCTCATCTGACCACTCCTCACAGCCCAGGTATGGTCTCCATGTAAACTATTGCATGGTGTCTATGGCATGTCTGAAGTAGCCTATGTCTCCAATGTGATGCTGTGTGGTCACCCCCGCATAACGGAAGGCGTACGAAGCCCCTTGTGGGAGGTCAATTGTAACAGGTGGCCAAAAAATGGCAATATGCTCCCATGCCCATACCATTAGGAGCGTGGTACTGCAGCTCATCGACTGTGCCTCTTGGTAGGCAATATCATGCAAATGGAAGTATAGCATCCCAAGCACACAAGAACCCCAAGCATACACAACTTGATGCTCGAGCATGCCCACTAGCATCTCTCCCCGTCCCATAGGAAACCCATGACCTCGGTGGTCAGGCAGTACTATACCGCCTATCAATGTAACCAATAGACAGTCTAACTATCTATACCTCTGGGCCAACACCCGCCACCTAATCTCATAATCATCAAACCCTAACTGTCTAATATCAGCATGGGGGTAGTACCTACACATCTCAGCAGCACCCCTCTGAGTATCATAAGCCACCTGTGTGCCTCTAATGGGAAGTCTAAGGATCCTATACACATCCTCAATGTAATCGTGGCCTCTCCAGTTGGTAGGTGGAAGGACGATGTCTCTGAGTGCCACCGCTCACACAATGCTATCAGTAGTCCTTGATTCACCTGAATCTGGGGCATGTCTGTCACGTGCAACAAACCAAGGTGCCATAGAACCCATCGCTCTGTCGGCCGCAAGCTGTCTCTGAATTGAAACGTCGTAGGTCTCGACTCCTGTGTATAAATCGTGTCTAATACAACCTGCAATGGAATTATACATGCCTCATGTCAGCCTCAATCATCTATTCTAGTGCAAAATGACTATACTACATGAAATGAAAATGCGTCACTTTTTTGCACGTGTCATTCTTTTTCACATGCATCACTTTTTAACAAATGCAGTTCATAATATCACATGCGTTACACTACAGTCATATGTGTTGCAAAAATACCACTTGCGGTGCATAAAATTCAAATGTGTTTCTAAATATACATATGCGGCTTATATAAATGCAAATGCGTTTCAAAAATTCAAATGCGTTTCAAAAATAAACAAATGCGTTTAACTGCTAAAAACGATTCAAACTGGCCGACGTAAAAATACAAATGCGGTTTTCCGCATACACATGCGTCGTTCGCGCACGCATATGCGGTGAATTATTAAAGCGACGCATAATTCAAAATTAAATTAAATGCATTAAATAACATGCAAATCAAAAATTTCAAAAGCCAAGTTTTAGGTACATACCGGGGGGTCCGCGCCGGCTGGTCTTTGGAATGTCCGGATCCTATATGCGTGATGATGAGTGGCTGGAACTGGAGACATCGTCGCTAGGAATGCAGAGCAAAATCTCAATTTCTCAACTAGGTGGGTGCAAATGAATAGGTTTTTACCCCTATTCCTATATATACCTAGGGCTTAGGTGGCATTTTTGTCCTACTGGCCATGTTAACTTCCATTTTCGATTATCCCATACCCGTCCCTCCCATTTTCCTAACCTAATTCTGCAAACTGCATTGCATTTCTACCTATCTAATGGACTAATCGGGAGCATTTCCAAAAATTTCGGAACTTATCGAAAATTTGTCAATTTTCTCAAGGGGGCATACCTTCACCTGTTTTACACTGGGGCATTACTGGGGCATATTTTTATCGATTTTCTTTGACACAACACTGAAATGACATTGTATCAAAGAGGGGCAAATGTAGACATCGAAATTTGGTTTAGGCCTGCAACTTTCATATTCTTCATAATTCGTATTCTTCATGGTCATGATTAAATAATGTCAATTATTTAATTATTCTCTAGTCTTTATTTCTTCTATTAATTAAATAATCTTAATTATTTAATTAATTCACACTTTTTCTTTATTCTATCTGATTAATTAAATAAACGCTTTTTATTTAATTATATTACTAATTAACCGTATCTTTCTTGTCAAATTAAATAAATCATTATTTAATTTACTCTTTATCATATTTCAACTATAATTAAATAAATTCATTATTTATTTAATTATTCATTTAAATCCCTTTCATCACTTAATTAAATAAATCTTATTTATTTAATTATTCTTCAAATAAATCTTGAATTAAATGAATTATTTAATTCATTAATTCTATTTTAACGATTCCTCTATATTTAAATAAATTATGTGAGTTATCTAAGTATTCACTTTTACTCGACTCAAAGATCTATTTCAAATCGCTCAGTTAACTCTTGCTTTAATGTCTGAGTGGCTTTCTTGAGTAATCTCTTCGTCAAATCATTCAATCATCCAGTGCTAACTCAATTGCGTGTACATGCGGATTAATTAAATATTCTATTTAATTAATTAAACCTTGTGTGTGCATTTGAACAAGAGTTGCTTTAATCAATCTTCATCTTTGTCATGCAAAGATATTTCTTTTGTTTTCGAATACCGAACTGAAGATTAAATCATTTATTTAATCTTTAATTCTATTTCTAATTTGTATCACTCATGTCACTACTGACAGTTATCGAATGCATGTCTAATCGATCTCAACCGTCTGTTGATCTTTCGATCTTGGCTGTCGTTCGAATAATCAATTTTCTATAAATTGATTTGTCATTCTTCATTCCGATCTCTCTCACGAATTCTTATGACTTTTGAGAGCACTTTGTCTTGAATCTTCGATGTTTAATCACTATCTTAGGCTATACTTGCACGAACTTACGAGAAATCTGAGGGCAATTATACTAAAATAGCAAAATGGAGAAGGGCAATCGAGATGAATCATGGAAATATGTTTGAAATTGGTGAGATTGTTTCAATTTGTTTACGTTTTACTTTCCTTTGTTCTTTGTTGCTTAACATTTAGATTTGCATCTTAGATTTTAGTATTGCATGTTTGCTTCTAATCTTCTTTGTTGTCTTGTGCACTTTCTTGGCGTTACATGACCCATTCATCATTAGGGATAAGACAACATGGTTCACACTGCATATTTGGTCTTTCCACGGTTTTTCCCTTGGGAAATGATCCGAGATCGGATTTGTGTATATTTTTAGGTCTTGATTCCTAGTTGGTTGTTCAACGTTTATAACCTTGTCATCAATGAGGTCTTGGATCAGATTTTTCAACCTCATGTAGCTGGTTTTTGTGTTCCCCTCACAAAGGTAGTTTTCATTGTACCATGGTGGTTTCACTTGGGGTTCCTAATAGTTCTCATAAGTGGGAATTTTGATGAGATTTTCATTTATCAGTTTCTTCATGACCGATTCAATTGGTTTCCCAAGGGCTGTGTACTTTAGCTTGGGGGGATTTTTATTTTGTGGGGGTGGTCCCCCTTGATTATTGGGTGGTTGTTGTGATGTTGTGTTGGCTTGTGTATTGTTATGATTGTTGTTTCACAGTTGTTGGCGTGTTTGGGTGTTTTGTTTTGGAGCATTGATTATGACCTTGGCATCCACCACACCATCATTTGTGACATTTCTATTCTTCACTGATGTGCGAGGTTTTTCATTATAGCTGGTGGAAGGGTGGTTGTCTCGATGTTTTGGATATGTAGGTGTCCCCCCTTGTGTAATAAGGGCTCATTCGATGTTGAGTGCGTTAGGGATCAAATGGTCGTACATGGTGATACCTTGCACCTTAAGATGAAAAGCCAAGGTTTTCTCAAGATTAGCAATGATGGTGCAAACTTGTTGTTCTTCCGGCATAGCCCATTTGCTCCTATTGGCCTTGGATCACCATTGTTGTAAGAAGGAAGCGAATGATTCCCCCTTAGCTTGTTTAAGAGTTGATAGTCCCTCTAAACTAGCATCTATACCAATATTGAATGAGTATTTTTTTATGAATGCGTCTATAATCTCTTGGAACTTTTTGATGCCAGGAGGGAGGTGAGAGAACCACTGCATGGTGGGACCAGCCAAACTTCAAGGAAATAGCCGCATTAGATATGTATCGTCATATGCAACCTCCATGCAATGTACTTGGAATTCCTTGGTGTGATCTTTAAGGTTTCCTGTCCCATGATATTTGTAGAATTTAGGGATTTCAAACCCCTTTGGGAATGGTACCATTGCAAGGCTCCTGTCGAAAGAATAGGGGCACAAGTTGTTTGGTCTTTTTGTTTTCCCTGATTTGAGATCGAGCACTTAATGCAAGAGAAACTTGATTTGTGTCGTCATGTCATCTTGAGGATCGGGAGGTGAAGTGAATGTGTTTTGAAGTGGTCAAGGTGTTTGAGTGATGGGTGGAGTATTGGATATGTTGGTGGGAGTTTGTTGCAAGCTCTGCTATGTGATCAAGGCTTGCTAATATGCCTACATTTGTTGTTGCACCAACAACGCCTGTTGTTGGTCATGTTGTTGTTGTGCCAACAACACTTGTTGGTCTTGTTGTTGTTGTGCCAACAATGCTTGTTGTTGGTCTTGTTGTTGTTGTGCCAGCAATGCTTGTTGTTGGGTTAGTAATTGAATTGCTTCTTGTTGTGCTTGGTACTATTGTAGGGCTTCCTGATATGCTTGTTGTTGGGATACTTGAAGTTGTCCCTGGTACTGAGCTTAAGCTTGCACTTGTTGAGCTTGGTATTGGGCTTGCGCCTGAGATTGGGCTTGCGCTTGAGTTTGTGCTTGTTGGGCAGCTTGTGTAGCTTGTGTAGCTTGAGCAGCTTGAGCAGCTTGAGCAACTTGAGTGACTTGAGTAACTTGGGAAGCTTGGGCAGCTTGTTGTTGTTGCAACAAGGCTTGAGCTTGAGCAGCCGTTGTCCTTGTTGAGCGGCTTGCGTGTTTTGTGCTTGTTGCACTTGAAATTGTTGGAGTGCCTTTTGGTAGGCCTGTTGAGCTACTTGTAATGTGATGTTATATTGGTTGGCCACATTTTGTCTTGGTGGCAGTGGTGGTGGTGGATTCAGAATGGTGTTTGTTGTTGTGATGAGAGGTGTCGTCATATTGACGATGGGGATTTGCATGGTGGATGGTATGATTGATATGCTTGGTCCTTGAGAGACCATGTTTATGGATGGTATAGTGACTGCTTGGGTTGCTTGGATGGTTGCCATATGTTGTTGTGATATTGATGGAAAGATCAAAGGATTTGGTACGATGTTTTTATTTATGATCAGGGGTTGCTTTTACTTTGATTGAGTGGTGGTAAAGGAGTTAACCCTAAACTGAGAGGTGGTATGGATGTTAATGGCAAAGGTGGAAGTGGTGGAAAAATGGGTGGTGTGTTCCCTTGTGGAAATAATGATGATGACGGGTCAAATATTCCCCCTTGTCCAAATATCCCCCCTTCTCCTTGCGAACTCATAGGGAGAGGTTTTTGTGTTGAGAGGATATGTCGATGTTGCGAGAAAAGATGATGATGGGTCATTGGGGTCTTGAAAGGTAAGTGAAACATATGGGTGTAGCAGATTTTGAGGAACATATTGACCCAAGATGGTGTTTGTATCCAAATCTTGGTTGTTCACAAGGGGGTATGTTTGTAGTGCATGAAGCAATGAGCTCCTCTTGTTGACAATTGTTTGAGTTGGAGCGATGGACGTTGTGATTTGAGGGATGCTTTGAGTGATGCTTTGAAATGGAGGTGTGGATGAAATTGGGGGCATAATCCCTAGAGGCTTCTCCACAAGAGTGCTCACATCATAGTTGGAAGGGAGTTTAGCCCCTTCCTTAGCCAATTCTAGCATGTATTGTGAGGGATTCAGTTTCATCATGGTATTGACAATTCTGTGAGTTTCAGGATTTTGGACCATTTCAATAATTTCATCTTGTGTCATCCCTAAGACATTGTTGATGATCTCTTCTACTTGACCTTCCTCTTGAAAATATTGTGGAAGTGGAGGAAGACTAAGCGCGAGATTGCTAGATCCAATGGGATTGATTTCAAAAGTGGTTTGACTCAAGTCACTCAAAGTGGATGTTTATTTGTTTGTTTCCATGTTCTTTTTGTGTTGAGATATAGTTTGAACCATAAAATGAGGATCAATTTTCAGGAATGGGAGGTGAACCTTTAATTCCCTAGATTGATCTAAACTTTAGGTACAAAAAGAAAGTCTAAGATACTAACGATCAAAAGGATGGTGATGAGATGATGAGATATGAATAATTGATGGATGATTGGAACTCTTAGGAAACCTTGAAGAGGATACTAAACTTTAGGACTTTGGTTTTGATGTTTGATTTATTTTTGGATTGATTTGATTTGATTTTGATTTTGATTGGATTTAGTTTGGATAATGAACTCATAAACTCTAAGAGGTTAGATGTTGTCCTAGAGTAAACTTGTCCACAAGATGATAATTTTACTAAGTGTGTAAAGAAGGATTCATCTATACACACCTAATCAAACAAGATGATTTTGATTTGTTTTGATTTTTGATTTCAAGAGGATTTTCCCAAAGTTTAGCATGAAGGGTTTTTTCAAGATTCCCAAGAATTGTTTGTGAGGTGATTTTTGATTTTGATGTTTGAAAGATGGATGAGAGTGTTTTGATTTTGATCCTAAGAGACTTAGAGAGACTTTGTTTACTAGACCAAGGTGTTGAAGAAAATGCTAATACTTCCTATGTGAGATACTCAAACCTTTGAAAGAGACTTGGATTTTGACAATAGTAAAATGAATACAAATTTGGATTGTTCCTTGATGCACATTTGTAAAAGTTGAAGGTCAATCTTTCTCTAAATTCGTAAAGCATAGACAACCTTTTCTTGAGAGCTTTTTGACTAAGACCTTTGGACTTTGGTTTTCATATTTTGATCTTTCAGGAAATCACTTGAAAAAGTACATGTGTGGGGTCCAGTTGTTTCTTATCTTTGCTTAATGAGTCCTTTTTACCACAAACACTTTCTTGATTAGGTTTTCAAACTAGGTGTCCAATTTCCCAATTTTGTCTCATCCCACAAAGTCCATTATGTGGAAATCAAGGAAATTAAGGAAAAAGTTCCCTATTTGTTGACTTTAGTGAGAGAAAATGGAGATATAAATTCAAATGCTTAGAAGCCTCTAAGGACAGAATTCCTAGGGAAAAAAATAACACTTGAATTTTTTCAAAGGTATTTTCTTCCTAAAGGGTTTGAAAATTGATTATCACGTTTGAATGTTTGTTTCCCAATGTTTAAGATTCAAGTAAAGTGTTTTGATTCCAAGAACATGCACAACCCTATGGATAAGAGGCAATATTTGTTGAATTCCCACTTGGATAAATCTAGCTGCACTTATTCTTGGTGGATGATTAAAAGCTTGACCACACTGGCTCCCCTCCATGACACTCACTTATATGGGTCAGCCAAGCTTTAGTACCCATGAAACTACCATGGCATAGTTCTCATTTCTACCAAGAATCACAAAAATGTGGGGTGGCTTCAAAGGTCCGACCTCTTGCACCAACAAATAGACAAGGATTTGGGCCTTCTAAACAAAAGGTTCTAGTATAGGCATTTCGTTCATGGGGGATAATCTATACGGGAAGATACCATTGCTGCCCTTCTTATCAGAACAATCCTCGTGATACTTGAATTTTCCTCAAGTACCCACACTTATATATTGGGTGGAAGTCACTTGGATTTAGTGTGTTCCCCATTGGGTCATTCCCTGGGGTGATTACTTTTCCCACCAAGCAGGCCCTCTAAGGATAAACAAAAGCGAGCAAGCACATTCGTAGTTTGATCAATCTTTGTTGAGAAACAAAGAGAGAACACACGTGATATACTCCACTCACACTCGCAACATTTTTTTCAATTTTAAGAATCCAAATTGAAGTGTGAAGGAAATCACTTATACAACTTAATATCATAAAAATCCTTTTGATTCTCAAGATTTTCGTGAGGCACGATAGAAGCACATACGTCTTTTAGATGATATTACTTTGGATAAGAGATTACAAAACATAAAGGCGCATGTTCATTTTAATCCTTCAAAGCAAGAATTGGATTCTTTTTAAGCACCAAAAGGAAATGTGAGAGTTGCTTGTTCAATTGTTAAGTCCAAAAAAATCTAGTAAGTTGCCTAAGGTTCTTTTTCATCCCTTTCTTTTGTTCTTTTTAAGCCCAAACAAAAATTAGTGAGTCCTAAAAAGCATGAAGATGACAAAGTTCTTAGAAAAGGATTTACAATTCCTCCATAAAGTGTTTAAAAACACTTGATACAATGAAATGATGATGCCATAAAGACGTCTTCATATTTCTTTCCTCCCTTCACTTTTGGTCAATCCAACCTACAAAAACTGGTTAAAACTACAAAAACAAAAGCCAAAAACCTGTTAGTAGTCAAAAGAAACCAAAATGAAAAAACACATGTTGAAAATAATTTGAAAAATTCTTTTTACCCAACTACAACGACACAATCTGTAGAGGCGGCGCAGTTTAGAGGAGTCAGTGGCATTGTATGGTGATGTTGAGACTGATAGCGACGCTTTGTGACAAAACCAGTGAGCACGATTGTGGCGCTATTTCGACCAGTGATGAAGTTTGGAGTTTAGGTAATTGGTCGATAGGGAAATGGCCGAGTGTCGCACTTTGAAATTCAAATATTTGGGTGGGAATGGCTCAGCGTCATGGTTTGGAGTTTGATAGCGATGCAGTTTCTCTGTCAGCAGTGATGTTTTCCTATAGACACATAAACAACAAAATTTTCACAAAAAAACGTGTTATATTTTTCAAGTTCACCCTCCTTCTAGTGCCAAAATGTGAATGGTGATCCTAGACCTACACAAAGACAAAGAACAAACACACAATTAGTCCCAAATGCAAGTTAGAAACATCATTCCCCATGAAATTCATTTGAAGCATAAAAACAAGAAATAATATGAAGAACACAATGAAAAAAGCTATTAAATCCTATTTAAATGATCAAAATCTCAATCCCATGGGGGAATTGGTGTCATTTTGATGTGGAAAGTGGCCCTTTCCCAATGCCTTGTAAGTTTGAATGATGATTTGATGAAGATTTGATGCTTCTTTGGTGAAATTCCTGCATAACCTAACTATGAAAATGTGAAAATGGATGAACAATGGATGAGTAAATTCAAAATCTCAAGATAATGTCTTTGCATCAAGTTGTGGATCCAAAATCCAAATGATAACCTCTTATTTATAGAAGAGAAAGATGGAGGATGAGGCAAAATGGATGAATGTGGGAAAAAAGACCAACCAATAGCATGAAGCCACTTGTCAACATGTGAGTGGACAAAGGTGGAGCACATTTTGGTCATTGTGCAATTAAATGCAATTAGGTGGAATTTCAAAATGGATGAAATGACAAGTTGGAGGGAGAAGAAAATGAAGTTAATGCCACTTGGCTCAAGGCAAAGGACATGTGAGAAACTTAAATGCCTTGTTGGATGTACAAACCCTTTTGGAGGGATTTTTCAAACTTGGAGAATATTCCCTTTTTGATGCCTTTTTGAAAGTAATGAGAGATTTAATAAATCAATTAAAATTATTTTCATAAGAAAGTTGCAAAAGCTAGAGGATTTGATGGATTAAGATTAATATTAATCAGGATTTGATTAATTTAAAAGGAGATTAGTTGATTTGATCATTTTGACTTAGACTTTTGGATTAATTTAAATCAAAATGAGAAGAAAATGGATTTAGACTTAATTAAATAAGATTTTGATTAATTTAATTAAAGAGGATGGTGTTAGATTAAATCAAATAAAGATTAATTCATTCAATTTAATAGAACAACTTTAGAGATTTATTTAAATAAAGTGAATTATTTAATTAAAGAGGGACTATAGAAGCTATTTAAATAAAATGATTTATTTAATTAACAGGAGATGTTGACTTAATTAGATAAAAATTGATTTATTTAATTAAGAGGTGAAATTGACGAAGCGGTGTTAGTAAAATCAGGATCAGGTGTATAGGACCAATCGGTACATTTTTTGTGTCTACACACTCATTCATCACTTGTGTATTCTCTCCTCTTCTTCACCCTCTCTTTTTCACACTCTATGTTTGTTGCTTATTCAACAATACATGACTCTGTTTAGCACATTGTCCTTGCAGACTATACACTCTTTTCATTTACAGCAGAGGCAACCACTTAGAAAATTCTTTGATTGCCTTTCTTTTCTTTTCTCCACCGATCTGCAATCAACGCCTCGAGATTCTCACACATGATAAGATCATCTAGAAACCTCTGTTAGAGTTTCCTTCCCCTGCTATCATCTCTAGAAAGCTAGTAGTGCATCGAGCCACACATCATTTAATTTGGATGTAGAGAATTTTCCCAAATTGGCTCTCTGTCAAACCCTAGAATAAAATATGTATTAAATGTGTTCTTCTATCCATTCAATCTAATTTTGATCTTCATCTCCTTTGCAAACTGTGTCATATCTTAGCAGATCAAATATTCACTGGTATAGGTCATAGATGCAGTTGGACCTATTAATTCTTTCCTTTGTGTTGGTTATTAGCCGAAACCCTATTTACACAGACTTAGCCATTTGATATCTTCACCTTTGAATTTGGGTCATTGATCTACTTCTTTGTGCCATGATCTAGTGTTCCTTGTTCATCATCACACCTTTAAATGATCAACATCGGATGAACCTTCTTTAAATTGGCATCGTCGATCTCCATCCTATGATTGTCACTTTACACCATCGAAGACACTTTAACATATCAAGCTAAGACAATTTAGGGTCTCACTAATATCTGCCTTTCTCTTTGATATCACTTGTGAAAGACACGGGGCCACACACACCATCTATCATCCATTTCATCGCCACACATATCACAACACCGATGTGAGTTGGTATATCGAGTAATTGCTAGCCGCCACCTATCTGCACATGTCAACTTCCAATCATCATTGCCTTCCTATCGAGTCCCACCAAGGTATTTGTTAATCTTCCCTTTCCATTTTGAAGGGACTTTAACGCTACTCACTCTAATATTTATATGTCTCCTCAATGAAGTTCTATCAGAATGTCGAAGAGACCAACTATCTTGTTCTATCGATCTTCATATGTCTCCTCGATGAAGATCCTTTGTGACATCACCTACTCAATCATTTTTTCGCCACTTATCATCTACCTCATTGGCACAAAATTCATAACAATGATGTGAATTGGTATGTCGAGAAATCATCCTTCACCATCTATCGGCACACATCACTATCCACCTTTAATGCTTCCCTATCAAGTCCCACTTTATTGGTAGGTTGAAGAGACTCAAAAGTGACTCCCATTGAAAAGGAGTGGTCTCACCAATATTCCTTGCAGCTTTGATTAGGTGGTCCCTACTACCTACATGTCATCGTTGTTAGCACAGTGCAACAAACAATCACCAATGTGACTTGACACATTGGTCAATCACATGCAGCCACTTTCCCTCACTTTCCATCATTTACTAGTGTCACCTCTCTATCAGAATGTCAAAGGGACAATCATTTTTGTCTTGCTGATATTCATCCTTCTCTTTGATGAGGTGCTATTGAGATGTCGAAGGGACTAGCCACCAAGTCCTGTTGATATTCACCTATCAACCCAATGAAGAACCTTGGGCCGACCATCACTATTAGATATATGCCTCTTTGATCTCTATCGTCCATTACATATCACTATTTATAAAGAGCACTTATTTTTGTTCTTGCGATGTGAAGAGGTGCAATGATATCCGTTCAACATTCATCAAATGATCTTGATCATTAATTGCTTATCATGCAAACCTTTCCTTCACCTTGCTTTACTACAATGATGATAACATCCTTCATGATGCAGTAGTAGTTTTCCACTTGTATTTGTTGACATCATACTCCACTAGCTCCCATCGTTCATCGCTCATTGTTGAATGCACTAGACAATAGCAAATACAACTCACAATATGAAGAAAACATGTGATGCAATCACATCCTAACACCCTGCAATGCTTGCATTATTCTACACTAGCGCCTGATGTCCATTGCTCATCAAAAAAACCAACGCTTTGCTTCACAACAACAATGTGAAGCAATCGAGCGATATGTTTCCATGTGTCTGGCTTGCATCTTTAGGACCCACTAGCAACATCATGCACTATCTGATCAAAACCCTATTTGATCTCCACCATTCCCCGTTCGCTCGTGAGGTATAGATGGGGTCCCACCACAAGTGTCGTGGGCTAGCAGGCACCATTGGATCTTCTTTATCACAACCATATATCAAACCCCATTTCTCATTGTGTAAACCAAAAGCAGGCACAAATACTTAGTCGTGATGCAAAGAACCATAGCGATAATTGTTTGATCTTTAAGGCTTGATCTTCATCGTTGATCAAGTTTTCATTGCCATGTCGAAGGGACTTAACTCACTATCTCTTTGAAATCTCATTATCACTTCGATATACCTTGTAGCTTCGATCACCACCATCTAATCTCCAAGGCTTAATATCCACCGTTAATCAAGCTTAATCACTATGAGCTTGAAGAAAACCATAATCAACCCTTGAAAATGCTAGATCTTGAATGAATGTGAGCTTGAAGACCTACAAAAACACTTTAATGTTGCTCCAAGACTTCAACTTTGCTTGATTTTTAAACTTGAATGCTCTTGTGAAAGAATGCTTGAAGATTCTTGATGCTTGTCTCTTGAAATTACTCTTGAAAATGCTTGTTTACATGAAAAAATGACTCAGAAGCTTGCTTATATAGGCATTAACACCTAATTTAACATTATTCAGATCTCAATGGTCAACAACAACCAAAAATTTGAGTTAAAAAGGTGATTTTCCGCTCAAATTTGAGAAAAGCCCCAAATGGGACTCATTTGCCCAAGGTGGCGAATGGGTCCCACCTAGGGGGACTCATTTTCCCAGGGTGACGAATGAGTCCCACCTTAGATTTTTGAGGTGGATTTTAGGATTTTTTATGTTTTAGATGATTTTGTTAGGCTTTTAGCTGAAATAAGCCTCGAGATCCGAAATAATGGGTCTTAGGGGCCTATTAATGATTATTTTAAAGGGTAATTAATGCAAGGGTGCCAAAATAGGTCCAAATTAAGTGTGAAATTGCCTCACTTTCAAGAGCGTACAATTTTCTACACTACATTTAGCCCCCACTTTAGCA